>JAMPIV010001344.1:0-66391 GCA_024509875.1 Oreohelix idahoensis | reverse complement strand
ACAAAGTATGCAGTAATGATATATAAATGGCAATATCACTGCTCAAAGTACAAACATATGAATTTTAATATAATCCATTTCACCCCTCAATATATAATCCACTTCACCCCTCAATTAACCTCTTGGCTACTGTCTCCTTACTCTCTAGGTTTTGGTCCTTCCGACCACTTAGTCTCTGTGATACAACAGAAAAGACCCTTACTATAGTCAAAAGTTGTATTTCCCTAGCTGATAATACCTCTTGGTGCTATACCACCTCACAACTGTAAGGTTGTGGCACCACAAACATTGAAAAATAAGCCAGCTTCTACACAAAACAGTATGTCACTAGCACCCACCCTGGTGCTGTGCTCTAATAGTATTTCAGTTCTTTAAATTCTATCTATTGTGTTTACAAATGGCAAACATGAACACTCCACAGATGAAAAGACACACACCAAACACTACGATAACTACCTGTCACGAGGAATAAGATGACAGACAAGATCAGAGCAGGGATAGACTGATATATACAATGCGTGACTGACAACGAATGAAAACAAGGGATATCCATTAGCGTATTTACAAGATAGCAAGAAGGGACGAGAGATCACACCACTTAACCACAACAATAGACTTACTGAATGTATAAGACAATGTAAATACAAACTCCACTAGTACACCTAACAAAAACTGAGCTTGGAATGTTAAGAAGGGCAGTCACAGGAAACACTTCTGCCTGACTATACCACTAAACATATGCTGCCACACCCTAGAAAAAATCAGTCTAATCCAATCCTTTCCCACAAATAAGAAAAGGAAGAACTAAACTCGCCACTCATCCACCCTTGAACTCACAAATATAACACCAAACACCGCAGACTAGAACAACAACTACACTTAACAATGAAGTGCTGAGAGCTATCACTTTAACCACTAGCCACTAACTAAATCATACAATCACAAACAGACTAAATACATTTAAACAATAATAACACTATAACATATAAAATAGATTTACTATGTACCGTATATAACACTAATGACGCTACGTGAAAGGAAATTAGAGTGACAGATCCCACATAACTAACTAACACCAAATAAAGACACAGCCTAAGTTTCTACAAACAAAGCAAGGAAAAAGAATGCAACACAAAAAAGGAAAGACAACAAAACAAATAAGAATACCTCAGAAACAGATGTAGACACAGAAAAATGCTTATCGCTTTATGCTAACCTAAAATGACCCCAACAGAAATGTCCCACTAATTTCAAAGACCCGACTGTACGATTAATTGTACCAAATGGATAGACAGAAATGAAAAACTTTGAAGGAAGAAAACATAATTTAAAGGAAAAAGATAAAACATAAATACAACAGATCATACACAGATATTCAAACAATAACTTAACTGATGATCCAGCAATACTCCTCCACGTAGCTCCTCAAGCACAGATGATGGTAATGAAAACAGCACGAACAGGTCAACACACTTGAAAACATACAACAATGTTCTTCACTGTGTTATCTCCACATTGCCCACACGGCGTTTACGAGCTCATAAAAGAACCGGACGAGCCCCCAGTTGTCAGGAACCAATTTACTGTGGATAACACTCCACTGGTTCCACCACTGCAATGTGGATTTATGATAATAAATAAGGCTCGTTCTTCCCAGGATACAACCACACCACAATGGCTGACATAAGAAATAACACCTTTAACTGGAACTTCACCTTAAAAACCGTATGTCCTGGACCAAGGCTAGATTCTGACTAAATTTGCGCCTGATTTCCCGGCTTCCGGCAGTCACATGACTCACTGGTTCGGCTAGTCCTGGCCTCGCCTGGCTGACTTAAGATGCACTGCGAAATAGCGCTGTGATAAGGGGCTTATTGCTACAGCGGTGAGAAACACAGAAGAACAACCTGATGACTTGGAAACCCTCTGCCTTAAATTCAAGGACATCATAAAGACAGCTGCTGCAGAAGCATGTGGTGAAGTTCGACTTGGGAACAAGAGAAAGAGGACACCTTGGTGGACAGAGGAAGTCTCAAAGAGAAAATAAGAGAGAAGAAAATGGCATGGAAACAATACTTAGGAGCTAAAAACACAGCAGGACAAATAGAGAAATATAGAGAATATGTGATACTCAGAACAGAAGCAAAGAACAAAGTGCTAGCAGCAAAACAGAAGTCCTAGAAGAATTTGGAGAAAAGCTAGAAAAAGATGCGCAAGAAAACCAGAAATTGTTCTATAAGACCCTAAAGAACATGAGGAAGAAAAAACAATGCCCTCTCAAATTTAAAGGAGAAGCAAGGCAAATTGCTTACTGCCCTGAAGGAAAAAATGGAAAGATGGAAAGAATATTGCTCAGAACTCCTTGATGGTGAGCAAGGTCAAGCATCAGAAATGATAACCACTAGCACAGAAGAGGAAACCAATGGTGATGAAGATGACATAAAAATGGAAGAACTGAAGGCAGCACTGGAGAAAATCAAGAAAGGCAAAGCAGCAGGGCATAATGGTATTGCACCAGAAATGGGAGCATCAGGCGACCTATTACTCTTAAGGGTCCTACAGGCAGCGTGGTGCAACAAGACCATACCAAAGGATTGGGAGATTGTCATCATAACACCAATTTTCAAAAAGGGTGACAATCGACAATGTGGAAACCATAGAGGCATATCCCTTCTCAGTGTCCCTGGTAAAATCTACTTTAGAATCCTAGAGCAGAGACTCCGACACCTAGCTGAGATACAATTTGATGAGGTCCAGTGCGGATTCCGAGCAAACCGAAGTACTCAAGACCTAATCTTCACACTCAGACAGCTGAGTGAAAAGGCCCTTGAGTGAGATCCATCTTTGTTTCATAGAACTGGAAAAGGCGTTCGACAGGGTCCCCTGGAGCAAACTTTGGGACTGTTTGGCAAGGAAGAACATTTCAGCATCTCTGAGTCATGGTATACAGAGCTTCTACAATTATGTAAGAAAGCAAACCATAAGTCAGAAGAGTTCAGGACCACCACTGGTGTAAGACAAGGTGATATCCTGTCACCTTATCTTTTCATACTCCTCGTGGACGATGTAAGGAGAGAACAATAAAGTATTCAGTGAGGTACTGGAAGATGAGACAGGTATGTATTTAAGAGTTGGCCTTTGCTGATGATGTTGCCCTGATTGCTAAATCAGAGGCCCATCTCCAGTCCAACCTCCAAGTATAGAAGGAAGAGCTGGAGAAGAGAGGGATGGTCATAAGCAACTCTAAAACAAAATCCATGGTGATATCACGAGAAGAAAGAAGACATCAGGTTAAGCTGGGAGAACAGGTCCTGGAGCAGGTCGACCATTTTAAATACATCGGTGCTATTATAGATCGAAAGGGAGGCATCAAAGAAGAGTTGGCCACTCAAAAAACAGCAGCTGGGAGACTTTTTCAGGCCATAAATCAAGGATTTCTCAGCAAGAGAGAGGTTGGTAAGAAAACGAAGATGGCTGTATACCTCTCCACCTATGTCCCAGTCTTGACATATGGATGCGAGTCACGGGCAATGACTACAACCCACAAAAGCCAGATCCAAACCTCAGAAATGAGGTAGCTGAGGAAGGTGGTTGAAGTAACAAGAAGAGACATGGTCCGCAACCAGACGATACGTCAAGGTCTAAAATCCCACCCCCTGCAGACCCAAGCAGATTAGTCCCAACTAAGATGGTTTGGCCATATCTGCAGAATGGGAGAAGATCGGCTACCATGACAAGCATGGGAAACAAAGAGCCGGGGATCCAGACCCCCAGGACAATGCAGAGTCCGATGGGAGGACAACATTAGACAATATTTGAAGGACCGAGGACTAGAATGGAGCCAGGCCAGGAGGAATACAGCTGATAGGATAGTCTGGCGCTCTCTCTTCCAAACCTCTACACCACACCGTAGAAGGGGAACGACTAAGTAAGTAAGATATGTAAGTATTATGATCCGGCAATATAATTGATTGTTATTTTTAATTTTATTATTTTTATGACTGATTATTGTATTGTCATCGGGAATACACAACTATGCCAAGTTTCAGAGCTATTGCTCATCTGAAAATGACTGAAACATCGATTGCAATATTTGAAAGTGATATGAAAGTGACATTCATGTGAAGTTAAATAAAAGGGTGTTAAAAAAAAGAACATATTTACTTACATGCAAAAATCTATCATAATTTTCCAGATTAAATAAGTTAAGAAATTTTAAGGATATACACAGCCCAACCATGGGCTCTGTGGACCACCGGTTAAGAAACCCTGATATAACCATAATTTACTTCACACTTGGCCGTCACACTAAGGGGCCATCCATAAAAGACGTCCACAAAATTATGGCATTTTTTAACCCTCCCCCATGTCCACTTTTGATTGACCCCCACCCCCCCCCCCCCACCCGCTCCCCCCCCCGCGGACATCCACTCTACATGGCCTTCATTAAACACATGAGCTTAAATTTTCAGCTACATATACTTAAAACTAAACAATCTAATTATGAAATCACAATAATTGTGATGTTGGTTCCCAGAGAGTTAATATACTAAGGTTGTTTGTTCCAGTGAACAGAAGCATATAAGTTAAAACCTTTTTGTATTAGAGATTTTGAGTCTAGAAGGATTGGAAGGCCTGGCAAGAGGGTCAAAATCAGAAGGACGTTTATTTGAGTTTAGCTGAACAGTAAGAAGCTTTCGAAGATAAGAGGGTTTGTTACTGTAGATAGATTTGTATGTGAGTGAGAGTTGCTATGTGGTTTGTAAATTGAACGTCCACTTTCAACTTAAATACTCCCCCCCCCCACATGTCCAAAGTTGCCCACTTTTTACATACCTCTCCCTCCCCCCTCTTCTGTGGACGTCTTTTATGGATAGCCCCCTAAATGATTTGAGCTGACAGCAGATAAAATGAGATCACAACCAAGGCAAATGGTTACTAACTACTACCATAAGTAATTGTATGAATGTACACAACCATCTCATGTACACACCCATCCCATGTACACAACCATCCCATGTACACATGTGTAATAATGAAAGGAGGAAATGAGATCAACATCAGATCAACTTGTTTTAAAACAAACAAAAGGTAGATCCATAGCAGATACTGCTGTAGGGGAATGGGGTTTTAGAGACTTCATCATACTAGGTCCAGCATTATGAGTTTAGCTGACCAGTTCCCATCCTTGCTGCCTTTGCCTTCCCTAAAGCAAGAGCAGTCTGGTGCTCATTTACAGCTGGGTAGATGAGCATGACAATACCAGCACTTCCCTGTACCTTCAGCTGGGAATAGTTGAGTGTAGAGGAAGACAGTGTCGTAAGTGGGAAGTCAACATCTAGCGAAAGACAAGAAAGAGTGTCAGAGTGCACTATCAAGACAAGAGGCAGAAGACTGAGATCTATTCAATGCTAAGATGGCAGTTGATAGATCAAATTGGATTCCTTCAAGAGAAAAAATGCCACACACTTCTGCATACTATGAAATGGATTACACTGGCTAACAAAAAAAAAAAAATTTTTTTTCTTTCTCTAACATTTCTATGTTTTTCTGGTCAATTTTAATGCGCTGTTTTTAAATCTGCAAACCGTTTTTCTCTATCAGGTCGGGATCTCTAGAAATACGCAATTGAAGTTTTTTAACAACGCATACAGTATTACAACATCATTCGTACAAGAAGTAAAACAGTTATGTAGGCTTGAATTTCTTTGCAGTTGACTTTCGTCGGTGAATGGCATGTGGTACATCGCGATGAAGCATCCAACAATAATCGGCAAGCATGGTCACACTCCACCGTCCTTGATAAAGTGACTCCATTACAGCGATATCTTGACGGAATCACTCTCCATGTTCATCGCTGATTTCGCCAAGGTTTTCAGAGGAAAAGTCAAGATGCGAATCGAGCAAATGGATTTTGAGGGACATGTTACAGCCCATAATTATGTATGCATCTATGCACTGCTTATCAATATGCACATAGTCGACAGATTTGTGATTTCCCAGAAAGTTATCGACAATCGATTTGAATGCCATCCATGCGCGAAGTTCACTACCATGTAACAAGTTCTCGAATTGTTTGTCTGCAATAACTTTCCTAATCTGAGGTCCTACAAAGATACCTTCCTTTATCTTTGCATCACTAACTTGTGGAAACTTTTCTCGAAGATAAGTGAAAGCTTTGCTCGTTTTATCTAACGCTGTTACGAAATTCTTCATGAGCCCCAACTTTATATGTAACGGTGGTAAAATGATGCTGTCTTTGTTAACTAATGGCTCGTGTATTACATTTTTATGCCCGAGCTGCATACGATCCCTGATAGGCCACACCTTTCTTGCATAATGTTCCTGTCTGTTGCGGCTGTCCCATTCACATAGGAAGCAACAAAATTTAGTATACCCAGTCTGCATGCCCGTGAGAATTGCAATGACCTTTAGGTCTCCACAAATCCGCCATTGTTAGTCATTGTACTTTATTTTTGCCAAAAGTATAGCCATATTGTCATAAGTTTCTTTCATATGAACAGAGTAGGCGACTGGAATTGATGAAAATAAATTTCCATTATGCAATAACACGGCTTTTAGGCTAGTCTTGAAAGAGTTGATGAAAAGTCGCCATTCGTTGACTATGTGCTCATGACCGAGGTGCACCATTAGACCGTTTACATCTTTGCAATAGCAAATGTCATCATCCATCTCAAAGTATTGAACAAGTTCTCTGTGTCTATGACGAAATTTAGATATCGGAATATTGGGCGCTAAAAGATTCCATTCTTTGAGCCGCGAACCGAGTAATTCCAGCTTGTCCTTTGGTAAGAGCGAGATCACGTATTAGCTAGATCTGAAAGTTCTGAATGGTTAATTAAGTAAACACCATCATTCACCGGTAAATAATCCGAGTCAGAATTAGTTTCTAAAGCAGGTAAACTATCACTTTCTGGTAGTTCATTCACGTCCAACGGATATTGTTCTGGTGGAACTGGGATCGGACACGTGATTGGATCATGAGGCACTGGTTTCGAAACCGATTCAATATTTTGATAAACCACAGATTTTCTAGTTTTAAAAGTGAAACCATGGATATTTGTCAAGCAGAAGTAACAATCCGTAGCGTGATTTGTCGGTTCACGCCATATTACTGGCACTCCAAAAGGCATCGACTTATGCTTCGGCGATTTTCGTAACCAACCTGCCAATGTATTTGCACAAGTCAAACAAACTGCATTTGGCTTCCAAGATTTATTTGCATCATCAACTTTCAAATCGAAATAAAGTTCATATGCTTTCTTTAGTGTAAAGTTTTTCTGGTATCCGCACACGTAACAGAACAGACCAGCCGAATTTCTACAACTTCTAGAAGCCATATTTCGCTCAGAATTATTTCAAAATACAGTAACTATTTGAAAAATAGCGTAACATATGTCATGCATCTTTTAGCAGTATACATAGTAGAATTATTTTGCATTTTATTAATTTTTAATAAGTTATATAGTAAAAATGAAACGGAGCAAATAACGGTTTCCCAAAAATATATTTATTCACAAATATCTTAAGAACGCGATGTGATAGAGATAAACGGATTTCAAATTTGAAATCAGCGCAAGAAACTGACCTAAGAACACTTATTCTTATATAAGAAAGAAAAATGTTGTTTGTCAGTGTTATTTGTTTTACACCAGGTGGCAGAACAGGCAAGCACATTAACAACAGAATGAATAAAGCAAGAACAGCCTTTGCTAGTCTCAACAACATCTGGAATTCTTCCCAGTACAGTACAAACACCAAATTAAGACTGTATGAGAGATGTGTACTTTCTGTGCTTCTCTATGGTGCGGAATGCTGGAGAGTAACAGAGAAGGAAATGTCGAAACTGTCCTCCTTCCACACAATCTGCCTAAGGAAAATTCTCCGAATGTTTTGGCCAAATACCATCAGCAACCAAGAACTGCTTATTCAGAGTAACCAGGAGGACATGCAAACCATCATAGCTGACAGACGCTGGAATTGGGTTGGCCACATCCTCAGAAGGGACCCTGATACCATTACAAGATCGGCTATATGCTATGGACCCCTGAAGGAAAGCGAAAGAGTGGCCAACAAAAAAATATCAGGAGGATAAGTGTGGAAGCCGAGATGCAAAGAATGAACCCGAGTTGGGGCACTGTATGAAGGATGGCCACTGACCAAACAAAGTGGAATCAATTTGTTGCTGCCCTACAAGATGCCACCAGGTGTGATGGCCACTGACTGCTTTGATGGTCGGGGCTATGGATCAAGGAAGAAAAAGAAGAAAAATGAGAAATGAGATAAATTACTGGAGTTTTTCTAAAACAAACACATACTGAGTAGCACTCAAGTGCCATTCATTCTTATAAGATTTTGGTCAAATCTGAAACCGGACAGTTTTTTTCTGCCTGAATGTTAAATACAATACATATACAAATTAGTCCAGCAGTTCTTAAGTTGTGTTTTGCGATATATATATACATATAGAAACGTTTTTGCAATTTTCAAAAGAATAGAGATGACAAAATTATTTCTTACTTACCGTAAAATCTCGCGTATAATACGCACTCGTGTATTATACGCATGCTTGATTTAGCCCAACATTTTCTGGTAAAATGGAAATTCGTGTATAATACGCACCATAATTTTTCAAGATTTTATTTTATGAATCATTTGTTAAAAAACTGAAAGTATAATAACAAACAGAAATAGGTACGCAACACGTACATTTTAGGTACTTTGGACTCCCTCGTCATCACTCTCACTAGAAAGAAGCTCATCTAGTGTTGTCGAGTCAATTATTGGTACCATCATAATAAATATCGCCATCATCTTCATCCGATGACACCTGTTCTTTCTCCCACAAAACGTCGGCCTCGCTGCCGTCAAGTTTATTCGAAATACAACATTTGAGGAAGCCTTGTTGAATTATAGTCTTATCTAATTCCTCCCAAGCAGCAAGTACCCACTCTGCAACATCTGTGAGAGTCGGTTGACGCATACCGCCAACAGCAGTATATGTGTGATTACCGTCGCTTAACCATGCATTCCATTTACGACGGATAGCATCTTTCAACGGCTTATTAACAGCGACGTCTAAAGGCTGCAACAGACGGGTCATGCCGCCTGGAATTATAACCAGATCAGATTTGATTTTCTTCATTTCCTTCTGGATAGAAGGTATCCGATGACACCGAAACGAGTCGAGCACCAACATGGACGTGTTGCCCAAACACATTTTAACCAGTCAATGGTTAGTGCTTCATCCATCCATCCTTTAGCATGAACACGGATGGGTACACCTTTCGGAAATTGTACTCCTTTTGGTAGAGTCTTTCTCTTAAAAATTATGAAAGGCGGCAACTTTCCTCCATCTGCAGTACATGCTAACATAACGATGAAGTGAGACTTCTCGTGTCCAGTTGTACGTATAGACACAGTTTTTATGCCCTTCGTGTCTAATGTCCTGTCGTAGGGCATATCGAAAGTCAGAGGCGTTTGATCGGCGTTTCCAATCTGTGCAAGGTCATAGATATGCTCTTTTCTCAATTTGATTACGAACTTTTGGAACTCCATAAGCTTTTTTTCGTGGTCGTCTGGGAGAAGCTGCGCGATAGTAGTTCTTCGACGAACTGAAAGACCATGTCGCTTCATAAAACAAACTGCCCATCCATATGACGCTTTAAATGCTGTTGTGTCTGTACGAGATTTTTTAAGTTCCAGAGCTTTAAGTCGGATTTCAATGCATGAAACACCGATGCCGTGCTGCCTTCTATCCACTACCCACTCCAATAATGTTTTTTCTAGGTCTGGAAGATCTGGTGGTGACCCACGATTCGCCTTTTTCTTACTAGGCAATGCTTGCAGCGCCTCTTTGTTTTTTCGCTATAATCGAATGTTGCACACGTTAATGGAAAAATGTCGACTTGCTGCACGATTGCCGTTAGATTCTGCATATTTTACCACTAAGAGCTTGTCTGCTGCAGTATAACATTTTCTCGAATTCATTTTTAGGACTCAAAGTAATAAAATGAGAAACTTCACAACCAAGCTTAATATTAAAACAGATTGAAGACCAAGAGTGCGAAATGCGTTTTGCAACAATGTCTAACACATAGGAAAACAGATGGCACATTCAATTTCGCGCCATTTTCACTGTCAAATTGACAGACTTTCCAATGTTGGTTACTTTCGATATCGAAAATGACGTATTTTTTAGTACTCGCGTATAATACGCACCCGAGTTTTAGAGGGCAAAAATGAGTAAAAATTATGCGTATTATACGCGAGATTTTACGGTAAACGCAAGCTTTTTTGTCTGTATCATGGTGTCCCACCACCACCACCACCAAATTATCTTTGATAATTCTATTTTCAGCACCATGTTAACAAACAGATACATATTAGCACCATATAACATTTATATATAAATAATGGGAGCCGCGCTGGTGTAATGGTTACAATGTTGCGCTAGCGATCAGGTTTTCAAGGTTCAAGCCCGGGCGCGGTCATTTGTAGGAGTGTCATTGACCGGGATTTTGACTGAATAACCTGAACGGCTCCAGAGATAAACCCTCTGTGGATGGGAAGGAGAAAAGCTCCTGACCAGGTTGGAAGGAAAGTCCTCAGGTTCCCCAGCCTCGCAATGACGTCATTGGGCCAAAAGGCTGAAAGCCCAAGTGCCGCTGGTTAAGGAAAAAAATATATATATATATACATAATAATAATAATAGCCCCTTCAGTCATAACTGAATATGGAAATGCAGCCCTCAGCTGCTTATTTTCCTGGTGTTCCTTTCAACGTTTTCTTCTTTTCTCTTCTGCTCGTCGTGTGAGCTTCTTTTTGCCCAATCTGAGGTGGCACCGCAGGAAAAATCGCCACTTGGTGCGATGGGCAGCTTCATCCTAACAGATTGCTGGATTTATATCCAGTGCTCTCATGTCTTTCTTGCATATATCTTTGAATCTCAGATGCGGTCATCAAATATATATTATTTTATCAGTGCCCCTGTTACACTTATCAGTAGCTCCTATCTTTAACTTTTGTTGAGGTTGTAATATGTACCATTTTGCGTACACAAGTATATGTATTTATTTATTATTGGAGAGATAGGCAGAAAGAGGGAAACCAAAAGAACCCTTTGAGATGGGAACTGGGGGCAGACATGAAAGAGATAAAAAAAAAAGTTATGGTAAGACATTGAACAGATGACACAGGACGTAAAGGCTTGGCATACATTTGGTGAGGCCCACTGCACCTTAGGGAACTGAAAAATAATGCTGACTGTATATCTTTAGTCTCTCAATGTGACCACACACAAAAAAATAGCACACATAAAATATTTATAGCACTTTTCTTTTTAATGGCACAATTTGAGCATCCATAGAAAACACTACATCGGAAACATCATAATTACATGGCTTCTTTTCTGTATGTCTGAATGTGTTCTTAGCTAACAGGCAGAGGCCACACTTTGCAACAAAAAAAATCACATTTATAAGACCTCTCTGTAGTATATCACAAAATATAGCACCACAGAGATTACATTTATCTTGCTCAACTTGCTGAGATGCATTTCTGGAGTCATCTCCAGCTATACGCAATGCTACAGTATACTGAGCGACTTTAATTACGCATCACTATACGAGTGCCTGGTAAAATATCTTATGGTCATGCAATTGTTCCCGAAATTAGTACACAGGTTCATAAGGTCACAGCCCAGAGGCCAGCATAGTCATTTTGCGCCAGCAAAGCTGGAAACAAGAGTAGCACGTGAAACACGTAAAACATGATTTAGGTGCCTGGTAAAAATTCTGCTCGGAAAACATTAATTTCTTTTCACCCAGAGCTCAGCCTAGAGCACTACAGACTGGAAAACAGTCAATATTTTAGTCCACAACCACAAACACGTCGTCAAACCATGCCTAGACTGAGCGCTGCAGAGAGAGAAAGAGCTATAGGAATGATAACAGGCGGGATGTCCACCAGAGAAGCATCCAGACACTTGAAATGCAACCAGTCCACCATCGTCCGACTGCAACAACGTTTAATGGCACTGGATCCATTGCAGATCGACCCCGTCAAGGTCAACCCAGAGTTACGACACCTCAACATGACGCGTATATACGGCAGCTTCATTTGCGGAATCGGTTTTTGGCGGCAGCTGTAACAGCAAGAGATGTTGTTGGGAGACGTGGAACCATATCAGAGCACACCATGCGACGTCGACTGCAGGTGGCAGGACTCAACGCCAGACGTCCTCGAGTCGGCCCAATCCTCACCTTACGACACCGACAGCAACGATACCAGTGGGCAGAGAGGCACCAACGATGGACGAGACGTCAGTGGCAAAATGTCGTCTTTTTAGACGAAAGTCGTTTTTGTCTGTCGCATGCTGACGGGCGACTAAGGGTGTGGCGAGGGTGTGGCGACGAAGTGGTGAGAGGCAAGCCAACTGTTGCATTTTGGAAGCCCACTGATGGGGACGAGGAAGCGTCATGGTATGGGGCGCATTCAGTTACAATCACCGAACCCGTCTCCACATCTTTAACCATACTGTAAATGCTGCCACCTATAGGGATGTGCTTCAGGACCACGTTGTGCCCCTCTTCCAGTATCATCCTGAGCTCCAGCTGTACCAGCATGATAACGCACAATGTGTTGTGGTAGTGTACATACACACACACAGATATTTAATAAGTCTAATAATATTAATAAAATGTTATGACACACTGAACTAACTCAAGGTGTGTAAAATTTTTTGATAATAAATTTTCTTTACGTTTATTTGTTCTGAACCAAGGTTTTATTTTGGTCAGAACATATGAAAGGTTTTGCAATTAGTAATGAAATGCATGAATATATGGCATAATAAATGAAAGGAGTATACATATGTATTTTACAATACTAGTTAATATTACTATTGTTTATAGTTGTAATTTTCCTGGGAGAATGTTTAATGGATGTGCTGTTGGGGTGACCTCATCACTCCCTGTCTATGGCGACTACACATTGTCCATTTATTGTTGATATTATAATGGGTGTTAGAATTTAAGTTGGTGAGTATTCAGCAGTCCAGACGCTCACGTATCTTGAATGAGTAATCTGGTGCTGAAATCAGGTGGCCCCACCTCTCCGTGCTTGGGGGCAATATCAGGCTGCTCTGCCAAAATATAAACTGCACGGGTCCACTCTTGTAATATTCAACATCACATTTGACACCACCTTGGTGCCAAATAAAAACTCACAGTTCTGCAATAAAGTATTGGTCATGTGTCAGAATTCCATCCTCTAAACCATTTCTGGACACAACACCACACACAACAACAACACCACATAGACGGGTCAGATCTCTTTGACCAAACAACACATCTTACCAAGTTGGTTTCACATAGGATAAGTTCTCCCAGACTACCTATTCTGAAATATGTTCATTTGCTTCCTGCCATAGAATAGGATAGGTGATATGTTCCACTGATCTCAACACTTGATCTGTCTTTCCTAATCCTTGCTGGATTTTATGTATTTTATTTGTCTCTAGACCCTGAACTGGGGCGGGGGGTCTAGAGCGAATCCTTACTTGTTGTAAGGGATAGATTTTGATATGGCAGTATCAAATCACTCGAAACATTAAACAAATATTAAAATATACAAAGAAATAATTTCAGTCTTACCAGAATTATGAATATAGAACACAGTTAATTGCTAGCTAAACTCAGCTGAGCTGCTGGCTTTAGTATGGCGTCCCTCTAAAAGATTTCAATTTGCTTCTGGGAATTACACCACTAAATAATACACTGTGTCTACTAGGACAACTTATAACGAATGGCAAAAATGCGCGTCTGAGCGCCGATAATATATTCATCTATGGCCAATCACCGCCTTTTTCCTTTCAAATTCAAACCTCCTACCAAAAAGTCATTTCAGTCATACCTCAGTCAAGTATGCCTTATTGTCTGTTGGTCCGTCCGTCTCTACTTGCGTTTCACACAAAAAAAAACACTTGTTTTTTGAACCAACTCCGCCTTCCCCTACACAATTTTGCCTTTAAGTTATTTTTAGCCACAATTCTCCAGCCCATCCTTTCTTTACCTTGTGTCAACTTGGGGACGTGACTTTTTTCCTCCTTTCCCCACCAATTGCGTCTTTTAGCCTTGCTAGTTTCAAGCACGCGTTCAGTCAGATTTTTCCTTTTGATCTTCGTTCTCATCCCGTTCCAAGGGTAACATTTTGCCCTAACGTCTAACAATTTAATTTCCATGGCGGGTGGTGACCCGCGGCGTGGGCGATCATGTATTCTAGTAGCTTACGCATTAGTTTTTATCCCTACACTTTATCATTGGAGATATTTTAACGTTGTATTACGGTTAATTTTATGACAATATGGCACCCATTGAACACATCTGGGACGAGATTGGACGCCAACTCTACCGGCACAGACGACCGCAGACCCTGGATCATTTGCAACACGATATAACCGAAGTATGGGATCGACTCCCCCAGGATTTTGTACGCACACTGGTTAACTCCATGTGGAGATGCTGCCAGGCTTGACTTGATGCCAACGGTGGCCAAACGCGCTACTGAGCATGTTACAATGACAACAACGACATTTGTGACTTTTCAATTTGACCCCTACCTTACATTTGTGACAGTAGTTTTTTTTAACACAGCATGCACTGCTACGCGGATTGCGGGAATCGGTCGGTCAATGGATACTGTTTCCAGTGATATCAAACATGTTACCATTATTTTATACTCATACATCTTGGTGAGTTATTCATATAGTGATGCGTAATTAAAGTCGCTCAGTATATATGTGGAAGTGAACCTCTGTGATGCTAATTACACCCTCAATGATGCTTGAAATCATCCACACATTTCAGGGATTCTCTCTGTGGTGAAACGTGTTGAGAACCCAGCATCGCACACTAAGCTTTGCTTCCCAGATGTGGTTCTTTAGCTTTGACCTGGTTGACTGCATGTAGGAGAATCTCACTATGGAACCACTGATAAGCAGGGGAACTGAGAAATGGCTCTGTGCAGGATGTGACAATTCCTTTGGAAAGCCCAGAACCAGAGCACAGTATTTTAGCTCTACATAGTTGGACAGCCCCCTTGGATGGCAGGGAATGCACAGTATACCACACACTTCTTACTCCTAGCTTGGGACCCCTATGTGATTATCCTTTAAATGCAAGCTAAGATGGAGAAACTGGAGCTGATGACTTTAACTCAACATGTTTTGGAATGGTAGAAAAGCCACAAGAAAAGCCTAGATCTTCAGTGTTACCAAAGAGTATTGAACTCGCTACTGGCTGCAAAAGAGTGAGAAGCTCAGTAGCCCTATTAAACAACAACAAATCTGGTTGAGATTTCAATTTACACAATAAAATACTTTTTTCACTACCACTTTGAAAAATGTCCACAGGAAGTGATCAAATAATTTAAATCATTAAGATATTTTGTGAATAGGGGGCTGAAGAATAATGAATGAGTAAACCTGCATTTCAAACATCACACTTACAAATTGTGTAAGGTAAACATCACATACATTTTCTCTGATGAACGTCTAGTGTGCAGTTTTAGAATACAGATTTGAGTAAACTCAACACCACAAACATCACACTTACATATTGTCTCTCATGAATGTTTTGTAAATTGTTGTGTGTTGTTTTAGAATAAAGACTTGAGAAAACCTAACACCACAAACATCACACTCAGAAAGTCCCTCTCATGTATGCCTTCTTTTGTGTAATTCTAGAATATAGACTTGAGAAAACCTAATACAACAAACATCACACTTTGAAATTTTCTCTCAAGATGGTCTTGTTGAGTGCTGTTTTAGAATAAAGACTTGAGAAAACCTAACATTACAAACATCACACTTAGAAAATCCCTCTCATGTGTGATTTCTTTTGTGTTATTTTAGAATACAGACTTGAGAAAACCTAATACAAAAAACATTACACTTAGAAATTTTCTCTGAAGTATGTCGTCTTGTGTGCTATTTTAGAATAAAGACTTCAGAAAACCTAACATCACAAACATCACACTTAGAAAGTCCCTCTGTGTGCATTATTTTGTGTAGTTTTAGAATATGGACTTGAGAAAATCTAATACAACAAACATCACATTATACATCTCTCCAATGTGTTTCAACACGTGTCTCTATCTGAGTAACTTGAGAAAACGCACCTATATAGCTTTTCTCACACCACACTTATAAGATTTCTCTCCTACGTGTGTCCGTTTGTGACTCTTTAAAGCCCCACTATGAGAAAATTCTGCTCCACAAACATCATACATAACATTTCTCTCCTGTGTGTGTCTTTGTATGACTCTTCAAATGATCATTTTGATAAAATTCTGCTCCACAAACATCACACTTATAAGGTTTCTCTCCTGTGTGTGTCCTTTTGTGAATGTTTAAAGCACCACTCTGAGAAAGTTCTGCTCCACAAACATCACACTTGTAAGGTTTCTCTCCTGTGTGTGTCCCTTTGTTAATATTTAAAGCACCACTCTGAGAAAATCCTGCTGAACAAAAATCACACTTATAAGGTTTCATTGTTGTGTGTGTCCTTTTGTGACTCTTTAATTGATGATTTTGAGAAAATTCTGCTCCACAAACTTCACACATAAATGGTTTCTCTCATGTGTGTATCCTTTTGTGACACGTTAAATTATAATTTCGAGAAAATTCTGCTCCACGAACATCACACTTATAAGGTTTCTCTCCTGTGTGTGTCCTTTTGTGACTCTTTAATTGATGATTTTGAGAAAATTCTGCTCCACAAACTTCACACTTAAATGGTTTCTCTCCTGTGTGTGTCCTTTTGTGATTCTTTAAATCACCCCTATGAGAAAATTCTGCTCCACAAACATCACACTTATAAGGTTTCTCTCCTGTGTGTGTCCTTTTGTGACTCTTTAAATGATGATTTTGAGAAAATTCTGCTCCACAAACATCACACTTATAAGGTTTCTCTCTTGTGTGTGTCCTTTTGTGATTCTTTAAATGTCCAATTTGAGAAAATTCTGCTCCACAAACTTCACACTTAAATGGTTTCTCTCCTGTGTGTGTCCTTTTGTGAATATTTAAAGCACCACTCTGAGAAAATTGTGCTCCACAAAAATCACACTTATAAGGTTTCTCTCCTGTGTGTGTCCTTTTGTGATTCTTTAAATGTCCATTTTGAGAAAATTCTGCTCCACAAACTTCACACTTAAATGTTTTCTCTCCTGTGTGTGTCCTTTTTTGATTCTTTAAAGCACAACTATGAGAAAATTCTGCTCCATAAACATCACACTTGTAAGGTTTCTCTCCTGTGTGTGTCCTTTTATGACTCTTTAAATGTTCTGTTTGAGAAAATTCTGCTCCACAAACATCACACTTATAAGGTTTCTCTCCAGTGTGTGTCCTTTTGTGAATGTTTAAAGCACCACTACGAGAAAATTCTGCTCCACAAATATCACACTTATAAGGTTTCTCTCCTGTGTGTGTCGTTTTGTGTCTCTTCAAACGATTATTTAGAGAAAATTCTGCTCCACAAACATCACAATTATATGGTTTGTCTTCTGTATGTCGACTTGTGTACCATTTTAAATGAAGTTTTTGTCCTGTAAGTTCATCATACATGTAAGATTCTCTTTCTGTACTTGTCACCTTGTGATCACTTTGACAAAATTCTGCTCCACTGACATCATATTTGTAATGTGTCTCACTATTATGCTGCATTATGGGTTTCTTCGGATAATCAGTCCTAGAAAACCTACTAAGACCACTACACTTGTTAGGCAGTTCTTCTTTATGCTGCATTACATGTGGCTTTAGATAACCAAAATGAGCAGCCCCCATACCAATAAGATCATATTTAGAATGCTTCTGGGCTTTTTGTATTCTTTCTTGGTGACATAGACTGGATTTTGTAGCTAATTCTATATTACCTACATTACTTATATAACACTTTTCTCTCAAATGTGAAAGTTCATGTTGATTATGGTCACCTTTCTTGTTAACCTGTACTCCACAAACACGACAGCTGAAAAGTTTCTCTTTTGTACTTATTATTATTTCATCTGATTGTACACTGCCACACAATTTAAAACCTTCTCTACTTTCACTGTTGAGAGTACAATCATAGACTATTGTTGATTTCCTGCTGCAGTTTTCATTTTGTAAAACTGCAGTATAAATTTCAGCAGTCAGATTCATGTCTACAGTCATTATCTCAGAGTCTGTGACATTCGGTGATTGTACATCTTTTAATCTTGATTCAATGTTAATGTCTGTATTTAGTGTTGCAGCTGCCATACTTACATCAGCTTTCATTTCACTCACAATGTTTTCTGTGAATTCTGGCAACACTTGATTGAATGCAGCATTATGCATTGGTTCACTCTTTATGAAACTGTTCATAATTTTCAAATCTGGAATGTCAACACTAGAGTATAGGCGGGGTCGCTGGTTACAGGAATGGTCACCTGAAATTCATTGAATACGAAATAATAATAAAAACTTCAGATAATTATGGCATGCAAAAAAAATTGTAATTCTGTATGTTTTGTAGCATCATATTAAGTATGATTTAAAAGTTATGCAACTTTAAGATTTTTTAAAAAGTATTTGTTTCTGTCTGATATGTTAATTGTTCATGGTGTATTGCATACTATGAAACTAATAGTATACATTTCATAATTTTAAATGGTGTTGCAAATTTATTTTTTTTAATGTGGTCGACCGCTAATCGCATATATTCATTATTTCTATTGTTTGATTATTTCCCCTGGATGTCAGAAATGAGTAATAACAATTTATTTCCGAATTACTTTCCCTCTAAACAGTTCTGAAATGATTACAAATATTATACTGTTAATAATTTTGTTTTCTGTCACCACTTAAACTTTTTTACAAGAAAAGAACCGCACGACATTACCTGATAGATCTGTGGAGTAACAATACTGTGTCAGTAAAATTCAAACTTTGTTTATGATAAAATGAGTTTTACCCAATGTCAGTGATGCCTGCAATTGTATACCTAGACACTAAATTTGTTGGCTCTTTCAGAATGTAATTTAAAAAAAAACAAATTATATGCTCACATAAAAATTTTAAAGCAGGAGGCATACAATGCCTGCAGATAATGCATGAATACATTTCAATGCACGTTCAAGCCACGAAAAGACAACATTGACCAATCAGATAAAAAAGAAGAAAAAGACCGCTGGATGCCCTTGATCAGGTCTACTAAGAATATATAAGATCCATTTATGGAAAAATGCTGCTATTCTATATAGCTACATATATGCACACAGATGGGGACAAGACCATCTCTTATCCACTCCATCAGTCTTGATTAAATTTAACAGGCACACTGTGTCTTTCTTTAGCCTATCCTATTGCACGTGGCTTAGCGAGTGTAGGTTTGGTTGAGTTATGCAGCTCTTGCCCTCCTGCTCCCAGTCAATGATCAGCGTACAATGTTATTTATTATTCAATTATCCAGATGTGCCTTTACATAAATATTGCCTGTCATTAATAGCTATTAAATTGTCAGCATCTATTAGTCATTTTATGGTATTAAATAATAGGCACTTATAATAAATGAACACAAAGAAAAAAACATGAATTCTTTTCTGTCACTATCAGTTGCGCCTAGCATTTAAACCAGTCAGCTAAATGTCTCTTCTTGTGTGAGAAAGCGGATGGTGAAATTTAACATTATAACCAAACATCTGGTATGAAATAGCTATGCGTTACTTTTAACCATGTAAGCACTAATTTCTATTACCCGAAAATCAGAAATAAAATCCCCACCAATGCTATTAACACATTTTCCACAATGGTTCTAGAACTACGTGCTTAGACTATCCAAAAATTCTGAGTGACAACTGATAGCAGGTTTAAGAAAACACAGTTTATATATCATTATGTTTCTCTGATCTATAGATGATGTTACTTTTCGCACTATTGTGTGAGTAAGGGAGAATCAGATACATGAATTCCTCAGATAAAAGTTTACGGTCGGCCTTTCTCGAGCGTTCGACCGCCATCAAAGACTTATATCCATGTAGCAGGGTTCTCAAAGATTTTTGCACATGAATCACCATCAAAGCACACTCAGGAAAATCCTGGATCTCTTCCCTCGTGGACTTCAAAGTCACTGTGTTTTTCACATGCAGTCTGTCAGGTATCATATGATTGACAGATCAGCTCTCGTGAGAGAACTAGGTAAGTAAACCTGATTCGCTACCTGTTATGACTGACAGGTCATGCAGTTTGTAAACATTGCGTTAGCTCGTTTTCAAAGAAAAAGAGGTGGGACGAAAAGTATGTTTGTGTAAGTAAAACACAGGTAGAAAAAAATGCATGGTTTTGCTAGTAAATCATAGAACACTACGGGGTTACAAGCCTGTCAGAATACTGTAGGCTCTCTTTCCATTATACATCACAATGCACTATGTTTCCTAAAGGGAAATAAGCACATTACAGATGGGGAAATTCACAACAAACAAGTTTCTATTTACAATTTCAGATGTACAATTAAGTTTCAAATACCACCTGCCTGTCTTTCAATCATGGAAATTGTTGAATGTGTAAATGCTATCTGGACATGATTATTTAAATGCCATTCTGAGTTCTGACCCTATTTGTTCAGTGTTATTTAAATACATCCTGTTTGGGAAATATTAACAGATTCTGTATTCTGTACCTACTTTTGTTTTCTTCTTCGCTCTAACAGTGATAGCATCATGTTTTATTCAAGCATTTAAATGAATAATTTTTTTACCTGATTAAACCATGTTTCTTATAATCATTATAAAATTGATTGTGACTTACTGCTTGCAATACACAAAATACTGGTATTCAGTGTCATTTTTTTCCAAACAGGTGCATGACCCCTATATGCAATAAACAACAGACAGAGTAAAGGATATTTTGGTCGAATACCATCAGGAACCAAGAACTACTTATTCGGAGTAACCAGGAGGACATGTACACCATCATAGCTGGCAGATGCTGGAGTTGGGTTTGCCACATCCTCAAAAAGGATCCTGATACCATTACAAGAACAGCTATGCTATGGCCCCCCCAAAGGAAAGTGAAAGAGAAGTCAACCAAAAACAACATGGAGGAGAACTGTGGAAGCCGAGATGCAAAGAATGAACCAGAAATGGGGCACTGTACGAAGGATGGCCACCAACCGAACAAAGTGGAATAAATTTGTTGCTGCCCTACAAGACACCAACAGGCATGATGGCCACTGACTGCTTTGACGGTCGGTGGCTATGGATCAAAGAAGAAGAAGAGTAAAGAAGAGTGAGCAGGAGAGACTAAAAATACTGATATCTGATGACTAAACAATATTCTATCTAACTATTCAAGTATGACAATCTCAATCACAATCTACTGTCACCAAAAAAAAACATTTTATAAAAACAAACATCTGGTGACTAAACTTGTAGTATGACAAAGCCTTTCTGTTCTTGTTACGCCAAGCTCATAAAATTGACTTTCCTTAATTAACGAGACATACTGCACAGATCAAATTAAGGGGAGATAATGTTTAGTTACTCCTTAACAAGTTTGCAGAAAATAAATAAATAAATCACCTCTATCACAAATTAAAGGATAATTTGACGCTGTTTAACTATTATAAAACAATCAAAATCTACACATGGATGGTACTTTGCATGAAATCTGTAAAATTCTTTTAGCCCAATGAATAAAGATTAATGAACATACAGTAGTTTAAACTTAACTCTTTTCTATTACAAAAGCAGTTGATATTTCCACCACAGCAAAAGTAGTTGACTTTACATGCTACAAGATTTACAACCTTGGGGTAAGCCAAAAGCACTCAGAACTAAAGTAGCAACTTTTTACAGGATGCAAACAGCCATGATATAAACAATTTTAGCAGTTTATAAAATTGTATGAAACTACTCAATTAATTAATGTGTATAATTAAAATAATTTAATATAATATTCAGCTCTTATAAATATAACACTGATCTTTGACTTAAGTTAAGCTAATATTCCCATAAATACACTTTGCTGACATTAATTTTGGAGTGAAGAAAATTCTCAGAGGCTGTGAATGCTTTCATGATTGCAGTAGTAGTGATTTTAATTAGTTTTCATGCTCTGAAACAATGGTAAAGAAAATGTATATCCCTGAGACTCTTTCAAGGGAAGAGTGTTCAGGATTTCATTAATTTAAGATGAGAAATTGTTTAGGAAAGATGGTGTGTGGTCCCATACATCTGTCAGCTGAAAATGAGATTTTTTGTATTTAACCCTGGAACTCACTAGGCCCAGACAATGCAATCGAAAACTTTGGTCACGAGAGAACCCATTTTGTAGAGCTAGCAGCCGTAGTTGCAAAGGCTTACCTTTGCCAAAATCTTGTTTTTTAGCAACAAAGTACAACCAAGTGGTTCTTTAGGGTAGTCTATACAAAGAGCTTCCATTTTCATCGATGACAAGAAACCTGGATCAGGGAAAGAAAGCTTTGGAACCCTGAGACAGTTCTACACATACCACACAATCTTTTCCAACACCTGGATAAATCAGGAGTGACTGTGATTGCGGCCAGGAATCTAGCTACATTAGGTAAAACCACCATGAACCAACAACTTCATAAAAGTCCTAATGATCAAAATTCAATAACTTTGTAGAACCACTCAACTTAATTCAATTACTTAAAAGTCCTAACGATAAACTTTTAGTAACTGTGTAGACAAGATTGAACTGTATACATATGACATTTTGTTTTCAACAGTATACATATGACATTTTGTTTTCATCAGTAAAGGTTCATTGTAATTTTTTTCTGAAATCAAGATTAGTGTTACTGTCTGTTAAGTCCTTTTTTCACGTGGGAGTTATGTGTGTGAAACTTTCACATGCCAGTCTAGTCTTGATAGACGCACACGTGAGCGCATCTGAAATAAATATATATTTGAAATAATTTTGTGCACTTTTCTGCATTATCGATGAATGCAGATGACGCGCTTTTGTTGCGTTGATTTGTTGCTATACAAATCAGACCCTTGAGGCATTGTAATATTTTAGTCGTCTGTGATAGACACCTTTTTGGTGTTCTTGCTCAAGGTAAAGAGAAGACCCATGCAAGTTAACATGCAGATATATTGAAAGGCAATGAAGCTAATTCCTGAAGTACTTTCCGGGAAGCTTTCAAGTTCTTATAATTGTTGCCAGAAAACGACTGATTTTTAAGTCTCAAGCCTCAGAGACTGATCACCCTGTTTGCTATGGTAGAGCTTTCATTGTACCAGTTATGATCAATGGCTAGTGCGTCCCTCTGGCATCAGCAGCGATGATGTTCCAGATTGATTTATAATATATAAAGATGTTAAAACATGGTTCCTTTGTAATGACCATGTATTTTGTCAAGCCGTTGACCTTCAGCTCATAAGAACCGGTGATGTCAATCAAATGGCTGCCTTGATATTTATTGCTTGATGTATGAGGTTTATCATGATGTAAATACGTGTGAAACATTTGTCTACCAATGATGTTATTGTCTTCGTCTGCCTACAATAAAATCGTCATTAATGTACTACCATGGGTCCAGTGTACATTGCTAGCAGTTGGTCAAGTTGATGACCCATCTTTTCAGTGTTGTTGACCTCATCACTGTTGACATACCTTTTCGGCCCACTATTCTATCATTCATGTTATTAAGAAACTGTCGGCCATTTATAGTAAGCCCGACCTATCTGACATCGTCCTTGTCAGAAGTGCCAACCTCTCTACACTATCGTAAACAACCATATAAAAAAGAGGTGGTAATTACGACTTTTCTTTGATGTTACTGTGATGTCTAATACATGTTTGTATTTAATCAACGGGGGTTCTTTCCAATAATTAAGTACCATAAGAAACAGTGGCCTGGATACCTATAAGCTCTTAGACTACTTAGAGGATTCTCAACCTGCTAAGAGACAGTTAATTTCCAGTATCCCTATAAATATGCCAGTGATTCTCACTGTGTTCTTTTCTTCCTGTGAAACTTATATTTAACATTTTCTGCAGCTTTTACTTGACCCAACCTTCAGTGAAATCATCTTGTGCAGTTTTGGTACTTATTCCTATGTTCACTTATTTTATCAGTCCATCTTCCATTGTAACCTGCCACTATGGGTAAAAATCTATGTAGTTTCAGGGGTTCTATAAGAAGGCAAAATATGAGGACAACTGTTTCAAAAATGGCACAGCTTAAGATGTGACTAAGGGCTTGCAATCTCATCATGTAAAACAGCCCACTTGAGAATTCATCGCCACAAATGCTGTGATAGCCCCATGCTTCTTAAAAAGCATAGAAGGTACAATCCTTCATTCATGAGGAAATAAATGTATGAAACACTCTTTTACTGATAGTTGTAAAACAGGTTCTGCACTTAGCTACCTCTTTCCAGAGCCATTGTCTCCAGACAACAGCTAGACTGGTAGCATGTGCATACTGTCTTATTGAATGTGCTACTATTCCCACTTTAACTACAGATCATGCTAGATTACAGACAGGTGTATCAAAGATGTCAGTATCAATTTTTTGTATGTGGTAGTTTAAGCTATAAGATCACTTAATGCTTGATTTAACGATGACTACTTTTTAAACCCTCCTACAGATGCAGCAATAGAGAATGCAGTCAGCGACCCATAGCTATAGAAGAAAAAATGTTTACAGAATGATCCAGAAGGAGATAGATCCATGGGGTGGCAAAAAGGTCTTGAAGTAACACAATAAAAACAGCACACAGCCTACATTCCATGTGCAAACCAGCAGTCAGCCTCAAACTGAGATGCTCCACTGCTTAAAAAAGAAGCTTATTTACATGTGTACCTTCATTTCTCCATATATCTGACTGTTTTACTTTATGCTCTCCTAATCTCTTCCTGCTGATGCCTGCAACTGTCTGGGAATTAATGTCTGAATCGGTTCAATTTTGAGACTAACAACAAACTGAAGTGTTTGAAGTATGTTTGTACACACAACAAAGACTTCAGTAAAAACCTGGAAATAAGTTCTCAGTGTCCACAAAGTTGATGTATAAATGTGCCTGACATTGATGATTCTGAGTCTTGCTTCCTGATCTGCATATGATTTTGCTGTTAAAAATGTGTTTGTTCTTCCATGAGTTTGTTTATTTAAAGCTTCTTTTACATGGTCTAGCATCACTGAGGTCATAATTTTGTTTAGTCATTGCCAAGGTTTGTCTTCACAGTTGATGTAAATAATCACATTGAATTTCTTAAGTAATTGAAATGTAACTAGCTGGCAAGGAAGACAAAGAAAAACAACACTGCAAAAATGGTGCTATGTTTAGGACATAAGAGAGGAAACAAAAAACGGAGAAGGGAAATGAAGACAGACATGAAATGGATGCGAAGACAAGGAAAAACAACTGAACAGATGGCATAGGACAGGAAGGCTTGATCTGAATTTGTTGAAAGCCTCTCACTCATTTCCTTCTCTAATTTAATTATAGCTAAATATAGCTTGACATTTTTGAGCCCCTGTTTAATTTCTTCAGTAAGAATGAAACTTTTTTTTTCTAGTACTAGCACAGGGCCACTACTACAGTCTGCTCATGGCCCAGTTTCCCAGATAACAACCATTAAAAAAAAATTTCCTGTATACCAGTATGTAGCTGACTTCTTCTTCTTGCGATCACATCTTTGATGTTTACACCGTCAGATGAGTTCTCATGATGAATTCAACCAGTCTGGAGTTCCTCTTTAGCTCCATACAGCTTTGAGTTTAGTGTTGAGTTATTGGGCCAGTATATCTTTCTTAACTGGTCATACAGAGGACAATCCTGTAGAACATGCTCAGCAGTTTGCTCATTTAATCCACATGTGTACAGTGGTGAAGCAGACAATCGTAGCTTGTACATGTGTTTATTCAGTTTGTTATGCCCTGTCCTGAGGCGAAAAATGATGATCTGTCCCTGCCAGTCAAGAGTGTTGTAGTCATCGTTGGGTTGATTCTGCTCTCTTCTGATAGCCTGGATAACTCTCTTTTTCTAAAAGTATGTGATTTCATCATCTTCTTGTTCACATTCTACTCAATTTTTGGCAAGTTTGTTTGCCTTTTCATTTCCATGTATACCACAATGGGATGGTACCCACTGAAGTATGGTTCACTTTTAGGCAGCTACCTTGCTTAGTTCATTTCTCAGATGCAGGATTTTACCACCCTTGAGAACTTGCAGTACAGACAGTGCATCTGTGACAGTCAGAGTTGGTGTTATAAATCATTTTTGCAGCTTGCTCTAGAGCCCCCAGTGGAGCAGTACTGCCCATTTTGGGAACCACTGCTCTAGAGCTTGAACTCTAGAGCTGTATAGTTGGAACAGAAATAACCAGAGGGAATATACCTAGTCTCATAGTGGTTGTCAGGACATGAGGTAAAGATATCGGCGCCTCCATTCTTAATGGTATTTAATGCTGATCCTTCCATGTAGGCATGTATCCATGATTGTTTGGGATAGCTTTCTTGTATTGTACTCAATGTAGCAGTTTGTTTTTGCAGATCATTATACTCATACACAAAAATGCTGTGCTAAAGTCAGCCAAAAGATGCAAATATCGCAGCTTCACTGTAAATGGACACAACGCAACCAAGTCCTTTTCAGGACCAACGAAAAAGAAGATGATATCCAATTCTGAGACCACTGAATGATGTGTTAATTTGGAGGGTACTGCTGGCCTGTTTCCATGGTACAGGGTCTAGGGTGGGCTTCAGGTCTTCTTGATGCTGTCTTTTATGTCTTTTTCCCTGATGGACAAAGCTACGTTTTAGACATCCCAATGCCAGATCATCTAGTCTTGCCTTCATTGGGTGCTTTGGCATACGGTTGTACTTTTTCATCTGGATCATGCTTTTTGTATCTCTTCTATAGGACAATATCTGTAATCTAGCAGCTTTCTACATCTCTGATATCGGCATAGTTTTCAAGGATCGTTAGCTGATTTGATTATAAGCACTGTCTTTTAATGGGTTTTCACTTATCAAAAGGTGCCTTGTGTTGTAAGCAGTGCATGATCATTGAAGAAGTCAGGTTTCTCTGACAGAGAGTTCCTTCAAATTATTGTTGTTCAGGCTTTATAAAAGAAGTAAAAAGCATTGTGAAGGATGTCAGAGCGAAAAGTGTGATGTCGGGGGGAGACTCAAAGTTGGCCAAGTCGACAGAAGGACAAGATGTCTATTTTATGTGTACTTTATTAATAACGTTCAAGACTGTGAAATCCCAAAGCAGGCTGAGCCTCTCATTTATCAGTGGGATAATTATTCAAATTTCAGGTTGTAACAATGTAAATGCTGTTTATGAAACCGGGCACAATAATGGAAATATGTGCAGTACAAGTAACTAGGGTCATGAAAGAAGGTACTGGATATGTGATGTCAGAAGTAATGCCTGAAATGCTCTGATAATATTTTCTGTTGGATTTATTATGTCAAATTAAACCTTGGATTGTCCTGGCTTGATTTATTCTCTCAATCTATGTTTTGTGAATCTAGATGTCAGCCCATCTTAACAGAGTCATAAAATATAAGCTGTCAAGGTTACACAACACCTTGCATATTGTTAGAAACCTTGTGTTTCCTGTTATCATATGGTGTGTTCTTGCGTACTACACGTTTGCCACTTCTTTAACTTTTTTCTTTTCCTTGTCACTACTTCCATTTTTTTCATTACTAACTTTCCCACAGGCTTCAAATGCAAAGCTGTCTCTTGAGATTTGTACGGGGCATAGCCACACCACATTCATTATAAAATTTGACTGATCTTTCTCCCTTGTTTATTTCATTCAGAATAAATTATTATGTGGCTGTCAGAATAAAATTAACCTGCTCTTTTATATCGCATTTCATATAATCCTAATACACTTACATTCTATTTTATTCCCCTCAATTTAAAAAAAAAAACAATTTTCCATCCTGGAAAAGCATCCTGACATTTAAAGTTACTATGGTATATTAGCAGGGCATGATGGTATAACACCAGAAATGGTTAAGTACATGGGAGCATCAGGTGACCTATTACTCTTAAGGGTCCTACAGGCAGCGTGGTGCAACAAGACCATAAAAAAAGGATGGGAAGATTGCCATCATAACACTAATTTTCAAAAAAGGTGACACTCGACAATGTGGAAACCACATAGGCATATCCCTTCTCAGTGTCCCTGGTAAAATCTACTCTAGAATCCAAGAGCAGAGACTCCGACGCCTAGCTGAGCCACAATTGGATGAGATCCAGTGCGGATTCCGAGCAAACCGAAGTACTCAAGACCTAATCTTCACACTTAGGCAGCTGAGTGAAAAGGCCCTTGAGTATAAGACTGAGATCCATCTTTGTTTCATAGATCTGGAAAAGGCATTTGACAGGGTCCCCTGGAGCCAACTTTGGGACTGTTTGGCAAGGAGGTACATTCCAGCACCTCTGATTCATGCTATATAGAGCTCCTACAAGTCTTGCATAAATTATAAGAGGACTTCTTCTTCTTCTTTGATCCTTAGTCGCAGACCGTCAAAGCAGTCAGTGGCCATCATGCCTAGTGGCGTCTTGTAGGGCAACAACAAATTGATTCCACTTTGCTCGGTCGGTGGCCATCCTTCGTACAGTGCCCCAACTCTGATTCATTCTTTGCATCTCAGCCTTCACAGTCTTCGGCAGGTTGTTTTTGGTTGGCCTCTTTCATTTTCCTTCAGGGTTCCAAAGCATAGCTGTTCTTGTGATGGCATCATGGTATCTTCTGAGGACATGGCCAACCCAGCTCCAGCGTCTGCCAGCTATGATGGTGTGCATGTCCTCTTGCTTGCTCCGAGTAAGCAGATCTTGGTTGGTGATGGTATTCGGCTAAAAGATTCGGTGAATTTTTCTTAGGCATGTTGTGTGAAAAGAGGACAATTTCGACATTTCCTTCTCTGTAACTCTCTAGCATTCTGCACCATAGAGAAGCACAGAAAGCTCACAGCTCTGATATAATCTTAATTTTGTGCTTGTGCTGTATTGAGAGAACTTCCAGATGTTGTTTAGGCTAAAAAAGGCTGTTCTTGCCTTATTCATTCTGATGTTGATGTCTTTGCCTGCCCCGCCGTCTGGTGTTACTATGCATCCTAGGTATGTGAAGGTGTCTGTCTGTACCAGTTGCTGATTCCTTGCTGATATGGGCTCAGGGTTGCTCACACTGAGCGCCATGACCCCTGACTTCCCCAAACTGATGTTCAAGCCCACCCGCTGGCTAAACATATTAAGTCTATCCGTTTTTTCCTGGATGTGTTGATGTGAATGTGCTAGTAGTGCAATGTCATCTGCATATTCCAGATCCTCCAATGTAGAAAATGTAGTCCATTCCATTCCCCTTGGACCGCCCTCTGTCACCCGGCGCACCACCCAGTCCATGACTGTCAAAAATAAAGTGGTTAACAAGGGGCATCCCTGTCATACTCCTGTCTTCACCTTAAAGGTTAGGTTGCTCTGCCCAACACTACACGTAAAGTTGGCTTAGAGGCTTTTTATGATTGACACTATGCAGCTTGGGATTCCATAAGCCCTCAGTATTTTCCATAAACTGTCCCTATGCATGCCGTCAAAAGCTCCCTCAAAATCAACGAAATTAATGTACAGCTGTCTATGCCATTCTGAGCACTGCTCTATAATGTTCCTGAGAGTGAATATATGATCTACACATCCTCTGTTCTCTCTAAATCCTGCTTGTTCTTTCCTCAGTATAAAAGGACAGCAAACCATAAGGCAGAAGAGTTCAGGACCACCACTGGTGTAAGACAAGGTGATATCCTGTCACCTTACCTTTTCATACTCCTCATGGATGATGTTATCAAGGCATGTAAGGAGAGAACAAGAAAGTATTCAGTGGGGTACTGGAAGATGAGACAGGTATGTATTTCAGAGCTGGTATTTGCTGATATGTTGCCCTGATTGCTAAATGAGAGGCACATCTCCAATCCAACCTGCAAGTCTGGAAGGAAGAGCTGGAGAAGAGAGGAATGGTCATAGCAGCTCTAAAACAAAATCCATGGTGATATCACAAGAAGAAAGAAGACATCAGATTAAGCTGGGAGAACAGGTCCCGGAGCAGGTCGACCACTTTAAATATCTCGGAGCTATTATAGACCGAAAGGGAGGCATCAAAGAAGAGTTGGCCAATCGAAAAGACACAGCTGGGAGACTTTTTCAGGCCATAAATCGAGGATTCCTCAGCAAGAGAGAGGTTGGTAAGAAAATGAAGATGGCTGTATACCGCTCCACCTATGTCCCAGTCTTGACATATGGATGCGGGTCATGGGCAATGACTACAACCCACAAAAGCCAGATCCAAACCTCAGAAATGAGGTATCTGAGGAAGGTGGTTGAAGTAACAAGAAGAGACATGATCTGCAACCAGACGATACGTCAAGGCCTAAAATCCCATGCCCTGCAGATCCAAGTAGAACAGTGCCAATTAAGATGGTTTGGCCATGTCTGCAGAATGGGAGAAGATCGGCTACCATGACGAGCAAGGGAAACAAAGAGCCAGGGATCCAGACCCCCAGGACAACCCAGAGTCCACTGGGAGGACAACATTAGTCAGTCTTTGAAGGACTGAGGACTAGAATGGAACCAGGCCAGGAGGAAGACAGCCGTTAGGATAGTCTGGCGCTCTCTCTTCCAAACCTCTACACCTCACGGTAGAAGGGGAACGACTAAGTAAGTAAGTAAGTAATGGCATATGGTAAGAATCTCTATTAATCCTTGACTGACAAGTCTAACCTGAATGGCAGTGGGGAGGGGAGAGGGTGAAGCACCCCAATCTTGCCTCCTGTCAAGTCACAATGTTTTAAAGATGTTTTATATAGCAATTGCCCAAATCCTCCCTCCCTTTCTAGGCTTTAGTGAAACCTCCTAACCTTCAATATGTGATCAGTAAAATAAAAAAAAACACCTACAACTCAATTCCTGTTTTTCACAAACATTTACATTTCAGTCAATTATTTTAATATTCTTTGGTGCCTTGAAAACACTGAGTTTCTTACAAGTCATGAACTTTAGTTAACTATTTATAATTAAGCTAGAATTTTAGATTAACAAATACCTAGTATAGACCATCATAAATTCTGAAAAAGACCACTTAAAACTGTCCAAAATCAACTCTTTATGGGTGCAGCATATTGCAATATAAATGTTTGAGCATTAACAGTATACCATACATCCTTAAAGCCACAATATTATTAAAGCTTCTAAACAATGTTACAAATAGTGTACATACCTTAACATCTGTTTCCTGCTTTATTTCTGCAAACAAACTTGTGACATTAGCTTCCACATTTCTTCCAGCCTGAAAGCAATCAACAGTAGTAGATGTACTACTGTAGGTATCACATTAAGAAAATAAAGTTATAATAAAAATATATTACACTAACACTTGAATACCATCAACACCAAGCAATAATTATTGTTAAATAGTGAGGCTTAATGCAGCTGCAATAGCCATAAACTTGTATGTTGTATCTTAACCAAGATCATCTCTGTAATTTGTCTGTTATTTACCCATATACAAATATGACTGCTCAAGGAAGCTACGACAGAAGAACTTGAGTTAAAGATTTTGGACTTTCAGAATGATGTTTTAAAATCTCATTTATATGATAATGAATTTCTGGAATAATTTCGACCAAAAAAGTCAATTTTTAAAAAGATCACAGCACTGATGCTGATATGGATGATTGCATAACTATAAATAGTTGGTCAGTGACATACTGTGCTGAAGATCATACTAAATACACTTTTGTTTTGACTCAAATAATTTGAAGATCAATTTAGTTTTTTTAAACCTGATTATTTCTTATACATGTGTGTAACCCATAATCTGAACATCCAAAAACCAAGATATACCAAAAAATGAAAAGTTTTTTTGGCTGATTTTTGGGCTACTTTTAAGTTTCAAAAAAAAAAAATGATTATTATTATTTTTAACTGGTATGCAGGTCACTGAACACACACAATGTTCGGTTTATCACATTTCGTCCTCTTGAAGCACAAGCACAGTATAAGCTGATGTATTACTATAATGTGATATAAATTTTCAAACACAACTAGTTAGTTGTGTCTAAGCACCACTTTCAGCCATGTGTGAATATTTCTGAGCTCATTTTGTCATTTTGAGTGGAAATTTGAGCTAATTTTGTGAGTTTAATTTCATTGTGAAAATGTTGAAAAGAGTTGCAGATACTAATGTGGGTAGCAGTGGGAATCATTATTATTGCCTATTCATGAGCTGAAAATTCTGTTTGGTCTATCAACAGATGTCTGTCGCCAAGCTGATGATGGTGATTAGAGCATTGAATGTACATGTGCAGGTATTTAACAAAGTTTATGTTTGAAGTTTAAAAAAAATATTTTTCTGATAAATAATTGAACTACATACATTAAGTGGGGCAATTTTTGGGCTACTTTGAGCTACTTCTGGTGATATTTTGGGCGTATTCTGAAAACCGAAACATGGCCTTCCCGAGCATTTCGGATTCTGGGTGTTGAGTAGCTTGGATATTTTGTTTATTTTGTAATCAAAGTTTTTGCACCTCAAAACACCCTCTCAGCTTTGAATACATGTTCACATACCATTGTTGTTGATGTTTTAACACAGATGAGAAGGGCCCATAGTAGTGTTCATAAATAGTCATGACATGACGGCTCATGAATCCATGGGTTAAAAACTGTTCACAACGGTTGTGTATTGTTTTGATGACATTGGTAGAACAAAGGGACAGTCAGTGCGATTTTCGATTTTGAGTGAGCTAGAGGCATTCTGCCCTCTGGAGGTGCGTGTGTGTGGCCCATGCCATTCTATTCATGTATGTGGAATAATTATTGATTATGTATATCTCAACATGAGAATTCTATTGGAGTTTGATAAATACATGTAAGCTCAAGGTAGGAGCTGTGTAATTCACAGAGTGATGGCTGATTGCAGAATGTATGTTCTTTAAAGAACAGTTAAATATAAATGATATACATTATCTTCATTGAAACCACGGGTTCTTATTGTATGGGACATGTCTGGTGACAGACCTATTAACTACAAGAGTGTATTCACTCGTGAACAGAGGCTCGGGCAGTCAAGATGTTATTAACAAGTAGATGACAGTCTTACATGGGCTATCCGCACATAATTCATTACACATTTTTCTAGAAATTGCCAGTAGGGTTTCTGAAGTGCCAAATGTTTATATTGGCTAACATTGACGTATATCTTGTAAACTGTTTTGGAATGTGTCGTATGATGAAGTATCTTGTGTTACTTGAATAAATTGTAGAAGTCGTCTATGCCAGGCATCCAAGAACATTTTATCTAAGTTCCAGATGTGTTGTGTAGTCTGCAATATCGTAAGCATTGCCTAGTTTCACAGAGCACCTCCTAACACACCATCAAGTAAAGAGAAGCCATCACCAAACAAAAAAAAGCACTACAGACCACTCACTAACACAACACAGGAAGATTCACACCACCTTCTCAACATTAAAGTTTTGTAAAGAACCCCGCAATATTAGTGGAGATACTCTATCCCACTTAATCATTGTCCGCAACACTGGGTTACCAACATGTATTGTTAAATGTGTTACTCAGCCTTTCATATACTCTACATTTTAGTTTTGTAAAAACAAACGTTCTTTTTAAAAAGTGAGGGTGGTAAACCATAAGTCAGAAGAGTTCAGGACCACCACTGGTGTAAGACAAGGTGATATCCTGTCACTTCATGGACCATGTCATTAAAACATGTAAGGAAAGGACCCAACAAGTATTTAGCGGGGTACTGGAAGATGAGATGGGTCTGTATTTCAGAGCTAGCATTTGCCGACAATGTTGCCCTGATTGCTAAATCAGAGGCACATCTTCAATCCAACCTGCAAGTTTGGAAGGAAGAGCTGGAGATGAGATGGATGGTCATCAGCAGCTCCAAAACAAAAACCATGGTGACATCACAAGAGGAAAGAAGGCATCAGATTAAGCTAGCAGAACAGATCCTGGAGCAGGTCAACCAGTTTAATTACCTCAAAGCTGTTATAGACTGGAAGTGAGACACCAAAGAAGAGTTAGCTACCTAAAGAGCAGCAGCTGGGATACTTTTTCAGGCCATAAACCAAAGATTTTTCAACAAAAGTAAGCAAGCAAGAAAGAAGATGGCCGAATAACGCCCCATCAATTTTCCAGTCTTGACACATGGATGCAAGTCATTGGCAATGACTACAATCCACAAAAAAGCCAGATTTAAATCTTAGAAATGAGGTATCTGAGGGAGATGGTAAAGTGACAAGAAGAGATTTGGTCTGCAACCAGAGGATTTGGCAAGGCCTCAAAACCCAGCCACTGCAGACTTAAGTAGAACAGTTACAACAGTGATTGTCTGGTCACGTCTGCAGAGTGGAAGAAGATTGTCTACCATGACAAGTATGGGAAACTAAAAGCCAGGGACAACTCCACTGGGAGGACAACATTAAACAATCTCGGACTCAGAACAACTGAGGACTGGATTGGAACCAGGCCAGAAGGAAGACAGACGATAGGAAAGTATAGCGCTCCCTCCTCCAAACTTCTACACCTCACGGTAGAAGAGGAATGACTAAGTAAGTAATAAGCGAGTCACAAAAATTGGTTGTTGCTCTTTACCCTATTAGTTAATATGAAATGTGCCTATGGTGCCATAAAGGTCAAGGACCCTTGTTATAGAGATTTGCTTTTTTTTTTTTCAATAAACAATTTGTCACTTTCCGTTTTTGCCTGTTTCCCCACTCTTATTTCCAATATATCTGTGACCCACAGTCCCTATCTCTCCCTTGGGTCCACATCTGTCTAATACCTTTCCCACTAGCAGTTAACAATCCCTAACCTTAAAATAACTTCTCAAATTAAAAAAAAGAAAATGAGAATAAAAATGACAGAACACTCTTGACCCACTCTCACTGCCCAGAGATATGAGTAAATCACAGTTAGACAAGGTTTTAACTCTTAGACAGGAGCAATGCTAACAGTGTTGGTTCGTTTATACACCTGTACTGCAGCAATGATGACAGAACAGAATTAAGTTATTAATAATAATTTTGAAATTCTTCCTTTTAATCTAGTTCAGGAGTTTGCAACTGGTCAATCAAAATGTATCAGTAGATCACATGTGATGACTCGGTAAATATTTAAGCGATGAAGGAAATAAAAATAACTGACAGAAAAACAAAAAAAGGAATGACAATTCTAGACTAACATTATGGACTCTTAATCAAGTTGTTTAGTCACTGGATACCATTTCTGTTGACTAAAGTTGTTGGTTGAGGTCAATGTTTTCATAATTCAATCTATAGCCAATAGGAAGAGAAATGGTGACAGAAGGCATCCCTGTCACACTTCATCTCTTATCCAAAATAGTTCTGTAAACCTTTCTCCATGAACAGCTCTGCACATCGTGTCTTCATGTTTTCTTTATTACGTTAATGATCTTCAGGGGGGACTCCATAATGTCTCACCAATTTTTGAAGTGATTACCTGTCCGCATTGTCAAGTGTATCTTCATAGTCCACAAATCCTATGTAAAGAGGCAAGTTTCATTTCAGACTTTGTTCCAATATTATTCTCAATGTGGCAGTCTAGTCTGTACAGGTTCTGTTTTGCTTTAAACCTGTTTGTTTATCTCTCAGCTGTCTATCTATGGACTTATTTAATCTCTCAAAGATGATCCTGTTAAATATTTTCTTGGCACTGATAGAAATATTGTTCCTATGTAATTTGTGTGCTCTTGTAAATCTCCCTTCTTAAGCAACTTGAACCAGAAAACCTTCCTTCCATTATGCTGGTATTTGATATAAACATTATTCCTCTGTAATTTGTAAACTACTGTAAATCTCATATAGGGTAACTTTCTTTATGTTTTTTCTTGGGGCCATTGTCGATACAGATGGCTCTGTGATCTGTGGTGAGAAATCTGGTTGGGGCTTCTCTGTTAGGGTACAGGGCAGAATCATTGCCAAACATATTGGGGCTTACAAGATAACAACTTCCAGCATGAGAATGGAAGTCGAGGCTGTTACTGCAGCCTTAAGGTGGATAACTAAAACGTCATTAACAAAGGCTATCATTGTGTCCGACTCTCAGTTCATGCTTTGGAAGGTTCAAAGTGGTTGGTTGTGTCATGAATGGAAAACGTTCATAGAAGCTTCCAGTCTACAAGAGCTGGTGTGGATATACTGTCCTGGTCAGGCTGGGGTATGTGGTTATGAAAGAGCTGACAGACTAGCATCAAGAGCACCCATAGTAAGGACATTCAATATGGATAAGGGAGATATACTGAGAACAGTTAATGATCGCCTGTTAGAGAATGACACTGCAATAGATGAACCATCAAGGTTAAGACTGTTGGAATTTGGCATCAAATATAAAGCTAGTAGAGATGGACGTATGAGAAGATGCATCCGTCATGTTTACAGCCAGTGAGATACAGGAACAGTTAGCATTCACACTCTTTGACATATACTGATGGAGACTGAGCACCTATGGGTTTGCCTGGAGTGCAATGATGTCAGTTCTAAATAACAATAACAATGTTTTGTGGGAATTTCTTCTCCCTCAAAGATGGTCAGCTATCACTTCTAGCTCTAGATGTTCCATAACAGATGAGGTAGTTCCACCGAAACCCTCTTTAACATAATTCTTCTCCTCTATAGAAGCTGATTCAGTTCATAACTGTACAAGAAGATTTTTTTTCCCTTCCTTTTATTGATTTATGTGTGGTAAGAATCTCTGTAAACCTTTGACTGAAAAGAGTCTAACTCAAATGGCAGTAGGGAGGGGAAATTGTAAGGCACCTCAACCATTCTGGCTGTTAAGTCATAAAGTTTTAAAGATATTTTAGACATGCACCGCTCTGCTGCTCTCTCCCCCCCCCCCCCCCCCCCCCCCCCCCCATCCCACAGTTTTAATGGGAACCTGATAACTTCCATTATTTGACCAGTAAAATTAAAAAACCAGTAACTTAAATCTTGTTTTTTTTTTCCTACACTTACAATTGGGGCATTTGTTTTAATATTCTTTGGTGTCTGAAAAAAAAAACGTAGTTTCTTACAAGTCACAAACTTTAGTTGTTAAGTAAACACATAGAATTAGGCCTAACTATGACTTCAGTGAACAAATTCCCAGTATAGATCAATATAAATTATGAAAATGCTCACATAAAATTGTTCAAAATCATTTCTTTACATGTTCAGCATATTGCAAATAAAATTCCTTTTTTCTCATGAATTTAACACAGGGTTCATAGCAAATTTCTTCAAGCATTTTCCAGGCTTTTTCCAGGTTTTTCCAGGTCCAGCACGTGATTTTCAAGGATGGGAAACTCTAATATTTTCCTCATCTAATATTCTCAGATATAATTATCACTTTGCTGATCAGCAATCCGGAGCATTAACGTCTCCCATTACCAAGGGTGTTTGCAGATTTCTTTAAAAAGAACATTTTTTTTTTTAAAATTCATAAAAGATTGAAAAACAGACATCTTTTCCAAGTTTTTAGTGAATTTGTTCAACATCAGCGCAATAAAATGTTAGTGACATGGATGGTAATGAATAAAATAAGCTTGATTGACGTATTGATTTAACGATTAACCACGTATATCAACATAAAAGGCTAATAAAATTGGAATAAAATGTTTTTAAAAAAACTGTATTTTTCGTGTTTGTCTTTTTTGAATGTATTCTGCGTCTGTGGCATCTGACAATGAGCGTTTGTAAATGTTTGAGTAGTTAAGTACCTCTAGTTGGAGTCTGAGCTGCTTTTTTCATTAACTGGGGTTGAAGTTGTAGCTGTAGGCCTCTGCAAGAGTCTTTGTCAATGATCCACGTTGATAATCCTTGACTGTGTGGTATAACTTGAAGCAGGGTATCAGGCATAGAGGTACATTGCAATCTGGGCAGTGCATGCAAGTCTGGCTTCTGTTCCCTGCAGCCTTACACACTTTACAGTCTGGTTTGTACCTTGCCCTTTCATATTTATCAATGAAGTGGTGCTCAGTAAGTCGTGTTGTTGTGACATGTGGTTTTGAAGGTGTCACATTGTGTCGAAGAATAGCAGGTTCAATAAGAGTCATACTGACATCCTGATTTTCGCTTTGATCTTTTTTTGTAGAGTTGGCAGTGTTGTAGGTTATGTGCCCATTGACCAGGGCAGTTTCAACTAAGAAATAATATAAAAATAGGATCTGTGTGGGTAGGGGTAGCTTGCACCTAGTTGGCTGAAGTTTCCACACTTCCCATACTTTTGCTGTATTTTTCTGCAAGCACTGGCTTCTGAATTGTTCTGCCCTAAAGAATTTGTCTTTCTAACTGTCTTGTTTATATTATCATTGGAGTGAACAGTGGATATAAGGTTAAATCTTTTCGTATCATGCCAGGTGACTGTCGGCATGCCTTATCTTCTGTCGCACAAAACACAGGATGATTTGTCTTTTTCAATTTGAGTTGTTTTTTCTTCAGTGCTACAGGAAAATGCTTCCTATTTTCCGCTACTGTTCCAAATGCACCAATCTGAATTTCAGGTCTTGAAATAAAGTTGAAGGCTGAATCAAAACTACCACAGAAGAGAATATGTCCCTTGTTGCGTATGAAATTTGAATTAAAACTATGGTGACTTTTCACTGAAAAAAAAAAGGAGTCCAAATAATCTCAGCTCTCAAGAGATATTTCCTTGGTCACAAATGATGTCACATCTGTAGGTCTCCTAGTAGTGTTAGTTTAAAAAAAAAAAAAAAAAAGGAACACAAATTACTTATGAGTAGGCCTAAGCTATGTATATTTACCAATTCAAAATTCTAAATGCATACATAATAGTCAAACAATATTTAACTAGAACAAAAGGTAATATATATAGTAATTGGGAGGGTAATACTTATGATAAGTGAAAATCTATTAAATATCTAACTGGAGACCTTTACACACCCCCCCCCCCCCCCCCCCCCCCCCCACCCCCCCCCCCAATCTTTACTATTTTTGTTGGGTTTTGTTTTGTTTGTTTGTTTAGATTTTTTTTTAAAATTTAATTAAATTTTTTTTTTTTAATTTTAAATAACATAGGCCTATCCACAAAATTGCTGATTTTCATTTATCCTAATTACAGTGATTTGACAGATGTGATGCCACTTTCGTGTATCGGCGGTTATTCATGTTATCTGAAATTGAAAACATGTAGGCCTAGGCCTATCCTAATTAGCCTATAACCCTTCAGAGGTAGAACGGGATAAGTCTTTTCATCATAAATATAATAAAAAAGCATTCAAAATATATTTATTTCCAAAAACTGTGGTGAAATGAACAGTGGGACATGGGTCTGATAACAGGGTAGGCTATAGGATATGGAATCGCCATCAATTTCTATTCCTGACCATCTTAAACTGTGTCAAATATATTCCCGTATGCAGAGGTAAACCAAGAAATTTCGTTCAAACGCTTGCTTATAGCCTAGGCTAATTTTGGCCATGGTTAAAAATTAAACTGTAAATATGCCTACATTGTAAATACAGACGCAAGTACAGTAGGTCTATCTATAAACTGGACTTATTTAAAAAGGTTTTATAAATGAGATATATGAATTTATTACTTACGAGTGCTAAAAATAAATCTGTGTTTACGTCGTTAAAGAAATGGATTTAATGCGCAAAGGGAAGTAAAAATTGTACGGTAACTTTGCGCAAAGGGAAGTAAAAATTGTACCAGAAGTTTTCAGCGGTTTCGTTTTCGGCGCTTTGCGTTAATGGCGTAAACGCAGATTTATTTTTAGACTCGTCGCGTCTGTTGTTGCGAAAAATATCATCAATAACCAAAAAATGGACACAAAGTAACGAACTTTCGATTTCGTATTATTTTTCAAGGTCCAATGCGGAAAATTCAAGGCTTTTAGCCATTTTTCCAGGCTTTTCAAGGCCTGGAATTTATTTTTTCGTTTTCCAGGTTTTTCCAGGTCGCTACGAACCCTGTTAACACTAAACCATGCACCCTTGACAGCTTCCAAATGTCAATATTTTTATTCATCTTTTTTGCGCTTCTAACAGAGCATACAGCCACCATTACAGCTGGACCACTTGCTAGAAGCCTGCACCACGCATTCATGTAAAATTGCAGCAGTGGTGTCTGTGACAATTTGTTTAACATAATGAGTTAGCCAGCCCCACCCACAACCCCACAAGTCACTTTGTACGACATGCTCAAGAGTGTAGTAGGCCTGTTCTGTCTTTGTCTCTTCAGAGACCCAGGGGAATTACATGGGACATAAATATTTGACATACCTCATAGTCTGTTTCCTGCTTCATTTCTGTAATTAGATGTGTGACATTAGATTCCATATTTCTTTCAACCTGAAGGCAATGAAATATAGCAGATGATGGGTATCATTTTAAGACTATGAAGACATACTACATATATTTACACCAATATCTAAGCAGCATTACCTCACAGCAATAATCACTGTCAAATCATGGGTCCTAATGCAACTGCATTAGCTATAAACAAATATGCTTTTTTAAAATAAATACTTTATCAGTTTCCATTACTTCAGTTTCTCCTTTCCTTTTTCACTTTCAATATTTCTGTGACCCACAGTTACTATTTTCCCCTATACCCACATCTGTTTAACTGATTCCAGCAGTGAACATACCCTAATCCCCAAAGTTATCTCCAAACTTAAAAGTAAAGGAGATCACAGGGGATGATTTAGTAGATCTGTACATCATAGAAATTAAAAAAAAAAAAACTATAGCAAACTAAGGACTTACTCTTTCTCAAGGGTATTTAAAAGTGTGATATCCCCAGGATTAAAGGTACTTATTTTGTGTTTCCATTGATAACCTATGAGAAGCCTTATTAACATTCACTTTATTTATGAACTGCATAAGATAAGAATGGGATCCTTTATTTGATGTGACGTTATCATTTGGGAAAATATAATTTAGTTCCAATTTTTCAATGCCTTGTTGAAAGAATTGTAGTAAGAGGGTCATGCAGCAGAGATGCAAGTAACTTATATGCTGCACTTCTTCAACATTTTTAATACTCTAGAACCTGAAACAGATATGATTGTTTCAAGGCAGATCTTTAGAGAGCTCAGTGTTTCTAAAGTAGATCCATACATCACATAGGTTCCCTGCTGCTGATCTAGTCTATATTTTAAAACCATAAAGTGACTTCTGTTACTGTTTTAGCAATCAATCTGAGTGAAGTTAAACAGCATGTGTACATGCTTTGGCATTTTTATTATAGTTTTGTGATGAATCACAGGATTATGGTTTTCTTTAAATTACCACAGAAATGTGACAAGCCAAGTATCTACAAATTCTAAGTCTCCTGAGAAAATGAACATGTCACATTTACTTATAAACATAGTTGACAATTAAGAGAATTGAGTTGATAGTCATAATCCATTAACAAATTATGGGAGAGATGAGAAATGTTACATTTAGCTGATGAGTGAGTATTGCCTGGCCACTGGAAAACCAACAGAACTTGAGCTAAAGCTACAGTTAATGTAGTCACAGGTGAAAGACAAAGCTAGAGATAAACTTTTAAAACCACAAACAATTGTCAAAATATTTATTAGTATTATTATATTTGACTTGTTTTAAAATTATTAAAGCAGTATTTTGTGATTTTTATTTGAAACTGTGTTTCATTACGAAATATGTAGTTGTGAATGTTCTGGTATTTGCATCTAAAGTATAAACAAAGGACATGATGCTATACTTTATGCTTTTAATTTGCTTTTGAAAAGGGGAAAAATGCTACTCAAACGATGAAACAGTTGTAAATAAAGGGTAACAATAATTATTTTTTACTTTCTCTTTTATTCTGACTGCAAAATGTCCAGCTCTGAGCAAACTCCTGATAAGCAGAAGTTTTTTAGGTGGTCCCAGCAATTTCTACTTATCCAGACTGTGCTGTAGGTATGGCCATATATGAATTACCTTGATGTTCCAAGACTAGGACAGCAAGTTTCATTGACTGCAACAATAAACTACCTTCATTAAGTTCATATTCTACTGTTAACATTGTTGGTGTGTCTTTTTAATACATGCATTGTGTTTTTATAAATTCCAATTATACTTGTGTTAATACTAATGGAGAAACACTGCACATCTTGACTCCCTATCAATTTCTTATCAGTTTAGTATATAATAAGTGCATGTTCACATAAACAATTTACACAAAAACATGGTATATTCTGCTGTTAAGAATTCTTTGGGAAAAAAACAAAAAACACACACACAAAATTGAGGCACAGTGTAAGTAATAATTTTGGAAGCAAAGAGTTAATGTAGGCTACAGTTGTTGTGCTTGTAAAAAAAAAATAGGAGGGGTGCAGTCTGGGGTGTTTGTGATGAAACCTGGTTCACTATTTATTTGTTATTATCAATATGTATAACGAGAACCTTATTATACATTCAATTTCCCACTACACCCTCAGTAATCCTTACATATTAATTTTTATTTTTGGTTCTGGTTGCATACTGCTTTACTATATTGTGCAGTTCTCTAAGTCTGTCTATTCTCAACAACTCTTCTACTGATAGGAGTGAATTGCAATCCTGTAAATAATCTAATATTGTTATTCTCTGTTTTTCATATTATTTTATTGTAGACATTCTGCACATTAAAATTCTTCTATACTAAAATAAACTATTCTTAATTATAGTCTGAGTAGAGAGCCTAATTACTTTTTTGCTGGGAATTTTTAAGTTCCCTATTTTATTTTATTTTTTTTTCTTCTGGTGACAAGAAATATCCCTTCAACCTCTGATGGGTTATAATTAGGATATATATTGTGTTTTCAATTCCAAATAAGATGAATATCTGCTGATACAGGAAAGTGGCATCACATCTATCAAATAATGTAAATGTGGCAAATCAAAGTTACCACAAAATACACAGAGAAACATTTCCCACATAACACCTGGACTTATGCATACACAGATGGATCAGCAACAAATGCAACAGAAAATGGAGATGGAGGTGTCTTTCTGACCTTAAGCACTGGTGCACAGAATAAGCTGTCAATGGCAACAGGGCAATACTCAAGTACCTTTAGAGCAGAGACAGAGGCCTTGAAAACTGTAGCAGAGGTTATAATGACAGAGGAAAGCACAGATAGACAAGTTGCTTTCTTTACTGATGCACAGTCAGTAATTGCAATGCTAAAAAGCCAAAATAATACAGACCTGGATGACTTCAGAATAGTGCTTCACAAACTATGTCAATGTTTCAAAAGTGTTGTGATCCAATGCAGCCCATCTCATTGCAATATCACCGGCAATGAAGATGCTAAATAGACTGGCAAAGGAAGGTGGAAATCGTACCTCAGCCTATTGCAAGCATAACTTTCAAGGAGGCAAAGAGTTTTATCAGAATCAGATACAGAAACAAATGGGATGTAGAGCATTCAGGTCACACACAGAATGATGCATACTACCAGCTCAACAGAAGAGAACAAGTAGTAATCTTCAGACTCTGCACTGGCCACAACAGATTGAGATACCATCTATTCAACAAGCTAAAGAATTTAGTCTTAGTTCTTTCTTCAAAATGAGGACTCCTAAGGCCACCTCCAGAGCAACCCTTGATGTTCATCTGGTTGCACCTGTAACTGTACATAATGCTTGATGCTGAATCCTATCGTATTTTGACAGAAGGGAAGAACGATTTCCTGCAAGTTGCCATACTATGACTCCGTAAGGTTTGTATGCATGTATATAAACATTTTAAACACATAGGCCTAAGGAAGGGAAACATACTTTTAAGCTTGTCTAATATTTATTTAGGGCCTACTGTTTACAGGCCTCAGGTTTCCCTTCCTTATGTGTTTAACATGTTTATACAATACCAAAACCTACCCTCTGTCCTGTTCTTAGTCTTCTATCATTTACTAGACACTATTAAGGTCTTTGTCTTGTGTAATCTGACCTATATTGTATAATAGGGGAGCAACAGAAGTGATTGCATTATTAATAGGCTGGACTGCCCTATGTAAATTTCGGGTGTTCTATGTTGCAGTTCGCACTAATGACCCGTACTTTTTCTTTATTTCTTACGAGTGCCTGAAAACATACCTTCATATTTGTCTAATATTTATTTTCTGCGTGAATAACCTTACGGAAAAAATGGCGGACAGTGGGAAATTATTCTTCCCATTTACCCTAATTTAATCTTGTGACTATGTGGTGCAGAGTCATAGATTATGCTTCCATAATCTCTTTTGCCTCGAATGAAAGATTTATAAAACATGATTGGCAATTACCTCTGGGGCTAATGCAAGTTGGTGAAATACACAACAGTCGGTTGTAACACAGAATAGGAATACTCTTCATTTAGAGAAATACACAATGGTCATATCCTTATTTTAAATATGTATCGTCAGCAGTGTTGCCACCTTAAATTTTAAAACAAAATCTAGATTGTACCTTACAAAACAACTAGATACACCTAGATTTTTAATTTTGGGTTACATCTGGACGCCTTAAGCTACCTTAGACGTTTTAGGCTACTTTGGCTATTTTTGGGCTACTGTGAGCGAGAACCGTAAATTGATCTCAGGGTGACCATATTATTATTTTTTTTAAGAGGACATTTTCTGATTTTTGACTTAAAAAGGACAAAGGAGGACACTTTTACTGAAAAAACGAGTAAACACAGGAGGACGCGTTAATTTCACTAATTTAATACATATATGTACACAATCATGATAAAATATAAAGAAATACTTCAACAACATTTTTCTTAAAAAATGTTAAATCTTCGTAAAATGCATTTTAAAATCATTTTTCCATCAAGTATTATTGTTTCATCTTCACTAAATATTCAGTCTTTAACATTGTACTTTTAACTCCAACTAAATGCTCATGGAAGTCTGTACATGTAACATTATTATAATTGTATTGAACTTGTAATATTCCTTTTAAACATTCAACAGTGAATTTGTTTCTGTCCTTTGTCCACTGACTTTCCATGAAAGAAAAAGAAAATCCTCTCACTATTAGCATCATTTTTTGGAACAGCAAAAATAAAAACAAAGAGCAATTTGTAGTAGTTCCGAATATAACTCTACATTCCTTGATTGTTTAAAGAATTTGATCCTTTTTATGTGCCCATTAGTTGAAAAACAGTATTATTATTCAGATTTGAAATGACTTAACTGATCAGACTGTCAACTGATCACAGCATTTTTGTCATCAATTTCATGTCCTTACTCATTTAATATTTGGTGTAGGCCTTAACATGTTGGAACTTGTAAAAAATGTCATCCAGCCAAAACAATTAAATTCCTTTAAAGATTATCGTATAAAAGACCCAAAAAATCGACTTCTTCTGTTTTTTCTAATTTTGTTTAAAAGCCGGACAAATGTAATTTAAAAAAAAAAAGCCGACCATACGCTACATTATCATGTGAAAAGCCGGCCAAATCCGGAGGTGTGGTCACTCTAATAAAGTTGGCGTTCTTCAACAAATGAAGGAAATGACAGCTCGACATGGCAAGTGTGACGGACAACTCAACTGACCTGAATTATTAAGATGACAGGGTATTTCCCTCTCTATAACATTAGAACCCCTGAACATTTGTTGTAACTTTTCATCAGTCTAGAACGTTGCACCCGGGCTAATTAAGCATGCTGCATTTCCACGAGGATTTTACACGTTGGATCATTAATATGCAGACTGCTATCTTCTGTGAACTTTTGAGATCGCATGGCCTTTGATGGGAGGTTAAATCACGCCCACGACCATCTCTGAGAACGATTTATAGCAATCTTTTCCTTAACGCCGGCAAAAGGGGACGTGGCCAGTGACTCCGGTTTCTAGAGCAATTAACAGCAGTTCATTTTCCTTACCTTGCTGTCACCCCGCCTAGTGGGAGTTGCCAAAGCTTCTCGGAAGAGCTGTCACATCAAAGGCAGGCTGGGCTTCAGAATCAACGTAGAAGCGATACGATTTGAGGAATCTGGAAACTCTCAGCTAACGAAGTTAGTTTCTCGCAGAGATTTCGCACCTTTATGCGAGCAGCCTGAGACGAACAGAGATCGGAAGCCAGGGGGCATCGCGGTTAGCACGACGGCGTAGAATCTCGATTTTTCTCAAGATGAAGAAAGGTGTGACATTTTCACACGACCCCCTTTAAGTTACATTCCAGTTAGTATAAATAAAGACTCTGAAAAACTGCATTTTATCATTCGTTTTGACAGATTTTAAGAAGCACTACCTATAGAAGAACCCTGCTAGATTCCCTCTGGATCTTTCGGATACATATATTATAGTGAATTCTTTTCTGTGCAGACGGTAATTTATACATTAGCTTTCAGTGGTCTAGTTATTTCATTCTATTTCACTGGATTGTGGTGGAAATTTAAACTTATTAAATAAACCCATTTTCAAAGTTCTAGTGCAAAATAAATGTTACCTCTATATGTTAATTTCCTAATACAATAGATGCGTAAATTAATTTTGCAGTCGTTAAAGGAAGTTATAACTATTTTATGCAGTCTAGTTCTCTATATATTTTAGATTGTGCTCGCGGGTCGGGGGAGCTTTTCTTGAATTTATATAATTGAAGACGCGAGTGCAGAAAATAGGATAACTGTAAAATTTATCGCGCGTCAGATTTTATATGATTTTATTGCATTTCATATTTTTTTCATTCTTTCATACAGAAGGATCACTAAACCTGCCATCCAAGCAATTAAATATAAACAGAGTTCTGCCAAACACAGTCGATAACTCCAGTGACTTATGAACATTTTAAAATTAAACTTGTGGCGACTTGTTATGAGTCTCGCTCTCTGAATTTTACATGAGATTTAAGCAACCCAAGAAATCCTGATTCATAAAGTCTTTTAAAGTTAAACTGGAGCAGAACATTTACCAGTCAATATTTTATTTAATGCTCTATTTGTGAAAGAGAACACAGATTTACCTGAACACTGTCTGCCTAGTATTCTCATCGGATTAGTAATTTCTGTGGCCAGAGAGAGAGTTTGTCATTGATGATATACACAAGGTATGTGTGATGCACGTGGTGTTAAGTCAGCCGACCCGATGCTTTAATCAGCATCGGGCCGGCCTCCTTAACCGTTCCAGAGTTCCTCTGGTGCCCAGTTAAAACTGGGTCTGCCCTGCCGGGTTGTGTGCGGTGCATCACACATACCTTGTGTATATCATCAATGACAAACTCTCTCTAGCCACAGAAATTACTAGTCTCATATCAAAGGAACATAAACTTGTTTCCGATAGTCTATATTTAGTGCTGACGTCACCCACCCTAACCAACTACAAACAGTATGACTCATTCATCGCTTACATTTGATGTTTTCCTCGCGAGCGCAGGCCATCGATCGAGTTTAACAACGAGTGGTAAAAACCACGTGCGTAATGTGCCTGTGACATATATCTCTACGGTTGTGTTCAAGAAACTGTCTATTTGGGTTTGTTCAACCTGACCTTTGATATTATATTTATGCCTGAAACCTCGATTGTGTACGGGTCATTTACATAACACTAGATGGACATTGGGGTGAGTAGATTTTATTACTCGATGTTAGATCTAGTCAAGTCTCTAACACTTCCCTACCACTTCTCGCTGCTGGCTTTGGTCATGTCTCTAACACTTCACTACCACCTCTTGATGCTAGACCTAGTATAGTTTCTAACACTCCCCTTCCACCTCTAGTTGTTGACCCTAGTATACTAACGTCTCTAACACTTCACTCCCACCTCTCGATGGTGGACGTGGTCATGTCTCTAACACGTCACTCCCACCTTTAGATGTTATAACTGTTTGTAAAATATATATTGTAATATGTACGTATGCTGTTGTATACATCAACATCACATAACACAATACAATACAACACACCGCAACACAACCCACCCCATACACGCGCGCCTACGCACACACACACTCACAGACGCACAATCACATACGCGAGCGCTCACACACACACACACCCAGACACTCATGGATATACTTTACTGAAGAAGTGGTGTGATAACGACAGACACTATCCCTCATACCTTGTTGAAGGTGGTTTCCATTGTTCCCATCAACTGGGTGTACATGCCAAGAAGTGATGAAATGCTTAAACCGTTGGAGAGCGGGTTGAAGACCGCAACTGTAAGTTTCTACCGAGACCAGCCTTTGTTTCGTGCGATTTGATTGCCAAGGGGGGGGGGGGGTAATTTTTTTTTTTGTCAAGGGGAAGTATTTTTTGATAAGGGGAAGTATTTTTTGACAAGGGGAAGAAATTTAATTGCCAAGGGGCGAAATTTTTTTGACAAGAGGAAGAAATTTGATTACCAAGGGGCGAAATTTGTTTGACAAGGGGGGAGAAATTTTTTGACAAGGGGAAGAAATTTGTTTACCAAGGGGAGAAATATTTAAAGAAGTATTTGCCAGTTTATCTATTTACCAACAGGTTGGAACCTTTGAGCAGACCTGGGAGAAAAATTTTGGGGGTCATCTTTGTTGAGTGGAAGAAAAGGATTCATTAAAGTTTGAAACTTGCAGGACAAAACGTAGATACCCGTTTGATAAGTGGAACAAATACTTAGTTACATTTATTTAATGTACTACATTTCTGTGATCGCCGCATATTTGAACCGCTTGCGAGACAATATAAAACCTATCACGAGATGTTGCCCGTATAAAAAAAAGTGAAACCTTAAGTAGTGGGGATTCGAACACACGAACAAAGGAATGTTTCTTTTATAAGTTTCTACTATTGATCGATTGTGTTTTGCCCTAGTGACGTGAACAGAAATTTACGCACGATGTTTTGTGCGGGCCATAGATCTGGTTCCAAAACAAGGGAGGGTACAACCACGTGCGTGTTGTGTTTTCTTAAAATGGCTGAAACTGACCTCGACATTGATTCAGTTACAGAGTGTAACAATAAGGACGTCTCTAGTTGATGCCATAAGCTAATCTGTCTGCGAGATATATCTCTACGGGTGTGTTCAATAAAACTGTCTATTTGGTCTTGTTCAGCCTGGTCTTTGGCAGTATTTTTTATGTTGGAGACTACGGTTGTGTGCAGATCATTTACATAACACTAACTGAACATTGGGGTAAGTAGATTTACCCCCCCTCATGATATAATATCAATAATGAAGAAAACTACCACGTGACCCAGCCCCCCGCCTTAATATGTAGTTACATTCACCCAACAACGGGAATTCCCTAAGAAAAAAAATTCCCACCTCATTTTTTTTTAACATCACACAACCCTACACCCCTACGACAACACTTCACCTCTCAGCCGTCCTATATTCTCATCACTAGCACACACCACACAACAACAAAACCAAAACCATCCCCACCCACCCACCGATCGTTAGTCAGTCTTCTTCTATACGTGTATTACTTTTTACATTATATTTTCGTCTTTATTCTATAGCGGGTAGGCAAATGGGGATTCACTCAAGAGTGTTTATAAAAAAAAAAAACACTCCTTCGTCTCAACCCCAGTAACATAGTTGCCTGAAGGTTTTGGAACAAAATCGGTTTGTTATATTTATGTAAACGGTAAAAAACACAACTCCTTCCAATAAAATGTTAAAGCTACTTCTAAATCAACTTGATGTTTGTAACAAGACTACAACACATCCACATAGATAACAATGTTCTGATGAAATCCCTTTTGCGTAGTGTACCTATACCTAAACTTTCATGAAATACACAAAAATCTCCTGTTATTGCTTACGAATACACAATATTATAGAAATAATGGCTTAACAAAACTATTTAAAACATTACAGATAACCAATAGTGATTTTACACTGTGAAAGAGGCTATCAACCAAAGAAAGCTAACACCAATTATTTGTAATTCTCATCTATACCTATACACAAACGATGGGTGGGAGAAATGTAGTAATGGTCTCAATAAACATCACAATAAGCTAGACTTTTAGTTGTACTCACCCAACAAAGGCAAATTCCCTGTTCTAATTTTTTTTTTTTTTACATCACAAACGAGGTACCCGTCGAGAATTTCCTCGCTTCATAATAAATAATATAATAAATTTAGATATAAACAATTATTACGCGTCTGTGTTTATACATACCTCGCTTCGGTTACATTTGTCTCCGCTCAACTTACAATACATGCACGCACGCACGCACGCACGCACGCACGCACACACACACACAATTTTTTTCACATCGGCAGCGGGTCAACTATTGATTAGTCTTCTGACTAAGCAACCTTCTGTTACCACGAATCGTGTCTGGACGCGTTTCACAATTTCACATCGGCAGCGGGTCAACTATTGATTAGTCTTCTGACTAAGCAACCTTCTGTTATCACGAATCGTGTCTGGACGCGTTTCACAAACCAGATTAAAACTAGTTTTCCTTCATATAAATAGACACGAAATATGGACCAGCCTCCTGTCGGATATATTTGTTAAACGAACAGTGGGTCGTTAAAGTTTTAGCTTGTGACCAATTACCTCCGCTGGTACACACACACCCACATACACACACACGCACGCACGCACACAACGACAGACGCGCACACACACAACCACACACAACGACAGATGCGCGCATACACAACCACACAAAACCAAAAACAATCCCATCCGCGCATGCGCACACACACAGTCACACGTGCACACACACAGATACCTAGGCAGGTATATACACAGACACAATTTAGACATCAATAAATAAATTAAATTAAATTAAAAATAAAAATTAAACATATAACAAAACTAACCAGTAAAATAAATACCAGACTTATAGACAGATAGGCAGACAGAAGCGCTCGTACAGACACATCATATCTAAAGTTACTACCAAAATCAATACCCTCCGCGCACTCACACACCCACATACACGCACACACACATGCACGCACACACACACACACTGACAGACGCGCACACACACAACCACACAAAACCAAAAGCAATACCATCTGCGCATGCACGCACACACACATGCACACAACCACACACGCGCACACACACAACAACACAAAACCAAAAAGCAATACCATCCGCGCACGCGCACACACAACCACACGCGCACACAACCACACACACACGCACACATACACACACACAGACGTCATCCCCCCCAGCCAAAGCCAATACCCAACCTGCGCATTCAAATAGCCAAGTCTCTAACACCTCGCGTCCACCTCTCACTACCGAACCTGACATAATCATGTCTCTAACACCTCACTCCGTTGAAAATATTGAAACAAACACACCAACACATCACCACCCCAATACAACAACACACAAAAAAGCCCCCCTAATCCACACTCGCCTGCTACATCGCAAAACGTACACACCCATGCGTCGTCACCCACGCAAAAAACCTCTACTCGGTTAAAAAAACCCTACTAAGCCAACATTATCGATTTTTTATATTTTCCGTCATTATCGATTATATATATATATATATATGTATATATATATATATGTATGTATATATGTCTAAATAACACACCCAACATCACACAAAAATCCCCCCTAAAAACCAAAAGAGATCATTAACTATATACTTTATATCACATAACACTTTAATCAAATATTTAGCCTAACTGAGTCATACACACATTCACCAAATTTCGACTCCACCAAAAACCCATGATTATCACCGCCACCAAAAAACAATACCCCGCAAAATTAAACAACCCTCTTAGTAACCTAAACCAACATTATCGATTTTTTAACTTTTCCGTCATTATCGATTTTTTAAAAAATATATATATATATATATATATATATATATATATATATATATAATATATAATATATATATTTATATATATATATATAATATATATATATATATATATATATATAATATATATATATATATATTATACTAGATACGTGTAATATATAACTATATATTCTAACTAAATATTATTAATAACTATATATTGTAATAAACCACACATATATCAACACCCCCCACCATTATCGAACTAATATATTACTATATAAAAATCATCTAAATATATATGGCTAACTAAAATATAATGTCTATTATAATATTAATAAGACTAAATGATGTAAATACAATATTGTAATATATGTATAAATTTTGTTATCTAAATATTATCTATAAAAACAAACAACGCGCCATTATCGAACTAATATATTACTATATAGAAGTCAGTCTTAATATATATGTCTAACTAAATATATATCTAAATATATGTATAACTAAACATCGTCTACCTGTTGTAAATATATATATATATATAGTATAACTAAATATATGTAAATATATCGTCTAAATGTTGTAATATAAATATCGTCTTCCTATTGTATGTCTCTATATTAATATATATATATATATATATATATATTATATATATATATAGTATATATATACTAATATATATATATATTTATATAAATATATATCTAAATATATGTATAACTAAACATCGTCTACCTGTTTGTAAATATATATAGTATAACTAAATATATGTAAATATATCGTCTAACTGTTGTAATATAAATATCATCTTCCGATTGTATGTCTATATATATATATATATATATATATATATATATATATATATATATATATATATATATATATATATATATATATATATATATATATATATATATATATATATATATATATATATATATATATATATATATATATATATATATATATATATATATATATATATATATATATATATATATATATATATATATATATATATATATATATATATATATATATATATATATGTAAAACTAAATATATCGTCTCAAGTCTAAATAACTGTTGTAAATATATATCGTCTAAATATATCGTCTTCTTGTTGTCTAAATATATCGTCTTCTTGTTATCTAAATATATCGTCTTCTTGTTATCTCAACTCTAAATATAGCGTCTTCTTGTTGTCTAAATATATCGTCTTCTTGTTGTCTAAATATATCTTCCTATTATCTAAATATAGCGTCTTCTTATTCTAAATATATCTTCCTTTTTATCTAAATATATCGTCTTCTTGTTATCTCAAGTCTAAATATATCGTCTTCTTGTTATCTCAATAAACATCACCATTAGCGAACTAATATATATCGCTATATAAAAAGTCATGCGCCACCACAGCACGCCGCCACATTTTCCTTATATAAAAGTCATCCGCGCCGCCAGCGCGCCGCCGGAATGATACCTAAGTCCGCCATGACATACTACTACTGTCAATGTACCTTCAAATGGGTCCGATTTGCTTGACTTGCCAGTCATTGCTGTTGCGTTGACAATGTCTTCATTGGCCATCCATACGGCTCATGACATTCGCGACAAAAATTAATAATTCGGTCATATGGCCAGTCAACACACAGCACGCCAAATAAACGACCATTAACAGCTGGTGGATCAGAGTACGGGGACAATGTCTGATATTCAAAATTACTTGTCAAGATTCCAGTATGACCAGTAACGAAATGCGTCTTGCCGATTTTCTCAAGAATATGCCAGCAACAGGCACCTCTTGAAGTTTCCAAGTTACAGTTAACTTTAATGACCTCCAAGGGATCCAGATACGTACCTGAGGAGAAGTTCTACTTTGGACTACAGCACGTTTGTCTTGGCTCTCCATGCAAGACCCGAGACCCATCGTCGTTATTGTCGCGAAGGCCGGGATTCTTTTTTAAGATAAGTGGTTGTTTCTTTGTGTACTCTGCCACTGTTGCATGTTATGTGTTGAGCCTTTCTTTGATATGTCCACTATTGATCTTAATGTTTTATGCGGGCAGGTTGGGAGGTGACATCCGTTGGGGTAAATCCCAGTTTCACACCAGGGCCCACAAAAGCATTCTATAGGTACGTTTTGCAGATTTCCCACAGTGGAGATTCCAGCCTATGTTTGCTGATGGATTTTTAGTCCACTGTGTTGGTTGTCTGTGACACTAATTGTTTAGACGTGATGTGGTGTTATCATTGTTGTTATTGTAATATTTTTTCTCTGTATATATATAGAGAATATGTGACATTCAGAACAGAAGCAAAGAACAAAGTGCTAGCAGCAAAACAGAAGTCCTGGGAAGAATTTGGAGAAAAGCTAGAAAAAGATGCACAAGAAAACCAGAAATTGTTCTATAAGACCCTAAAGAACATGAGGAAGGAAAAACAATGCCCTCTCAAATTTATAAAGGACAAGCAAGGCAAATTGCTTACTGCCCCGAAGGAAGTAATGGAAAGATGGAAAGAATATTTCTCAGAACTCCTGGATGGTGAGCATGGTGAAGCATCAGAAATGATAACCACTAGCACAGAAGAGAAAACCAATGATGGTGAAGATGACATAAAGATGGAAGAACTGAGGGCAGCACTAGAGAAAATCAAGATGGGCAAAGCAGCAGGGCATGATGGTATAACACCAGAAATGGTTAAGTACATGGGAGCATCAGGTGACCTATTACTCTTAAAGGTCCTACAGGCAGCATGGTGCAACAAGACCATACCAAAGGATTGGGAGATTGCCATCATAACACCAATTTTCAAAAAGGGTGACAATCGACAATGTGGAAACCATAGAGGCATATCTCTTCTCAGTGTCCCTGGTAAAATCTACTCTAGAATCCTAGAGCAGAGACTCCGACGCCTAGCTGAGCCACAATTGGATGAGGTCCAATGCGGATTCCGAGCAAACCGAAGTACTCAAGACCTAATCTTCACACTCAGACAGCTGAGTGAAAAGGCCCTTGAGTATAAGAGTGAGATCCATCTTTGTTTCATAGATCTGGAAAAGGCGTTTGACAGGGTCCCCTGGAGCAAACTTTGGGACTGTTTGGCAAGGAAGAATATTCCAGCACCTCTGATTCATGCTATACAGAGCTTCTACAAGTCTTGCAGAAATTATGTGAGGACAGCAAACCATAAGTCAGAAGAGTTCAGGACCACCACTGGTGTAAGACAAGGTGATATCCTATCACCTTACCTCTTCATACTCCTTATGGACGATGTCATTAAGGCATGTAAGGAGAGAACAAGAAAGTATTCAGTGGGGTACTGGAAGATGAGACAGGTCTATATTTCGGAGCTGGCATTTGCTGATGATGTTGCCCTGATTGCTAAATCAGAGGCACATCTCCAATGAAACCTGCAAGTCTGGAAGGAAGAGCTGGAGAAGAGAGGGATGGTCATAAGCAGCTCTAAAACAAAATCCATGGTGATATCACGAGAAGAAAGAAAACATCAGATTAAGTTGGGAGAACAGGTCCTGGAGCAGGTCGACCACTTTAAATATCTCGGAGCTATTATAGACCGAAAGGGAGGCATCAAAGAAGAGTTGGCCACTCGAAAAGCAGCAGCTGGGAGACTTCTTTTTCAGGCCATAAATCGTGGATTCCTCAGCAAGAAAGAGGTTGGTAAGAAAACGAAGATGGCTGTATACCGCTCCACCTATGTCCCAGTCTTGACATATAGATGCGAGTCGTGGGCAATGACTACAACCCACAAAAGCCACAACCAAAACAATGCCCTCAGAAATGAGGTATCTGAGGAAAGTGGTTGAAGTAACAAGAAGAGACATGGTCCGCAACCAGACGATCCGTCAAGGCCTAAAATCCCATCCGCTGCAGACCCAAATAGAACAGTCCCAACTAAGATGGTTTGGCCATGTCTGCAGAATGGGAGAAGATCGGCTACCACGACAAGCATAAGAAACAAAGAGCCAGGGATCCAGACCTCCAGGACGACCCAGAGTCCGCTGGGAGGACAACATTAGACAATCTTTGAAGGACCGAGGACTAGAATGAAACCAGGCCAGGAAGAAGACAGCTGATAGAATGGTCTGGCGCTCTCTCTTCCAAACCTCTACACCTCACGGTAGAAGGGGAACGACTAAGTAAGTAAGTAAGTAAATGCATGATTTTATGATTAATTAATAAACAGGTAATAATATAATAGCATTCTTGACTAAAAGGAATTTATATATAGGTTCTGTGGACAAGAACCTGTTACACAGTAAGTAAGGGATAATCTTGATTTCAAAAAAAAATAATTTGACTAAGTAAGTTAAATACTTATAAAAGTAGACAAAATGTCGAATTTTGATTACGTTATCAAGCAAGGGAAAGCGCTCGGTATGGACACTGAGGAGTTGAAACAATTTGCAATTGTCAAATATGAAAAGGCTCAGCTACATGAATTGCAGAAACGTCAGATGGAAGCTGATGAAAAGAGACTTCAGATAGAAGCCGATAAACAGAGACTTCAGATGAAAGCCGATAAACAGAAGCTTCAGATGGAAGCTGAAGAAAAGAAACTTCAAATGGAAATTGAAAAACAGAAAATGGAGGCTGAAGACAGGAAACTTCAAATGCAATTAGAAGCTACTGAGAATGAAAACCGTAGATTTCATGAGCAAAAGTTGATATCTTTGGAACTTGAAAACTCAAGTTAATGAACGGAAATAATTCACATAATGCTCCTGAACAATTCTAAGTATTACAAAATCAGGCTGCCACCATTTAGACCACCCTCCGACGACGTGCTATTCTATCTCACTAGGTTCGAGACCGTATGCGAGGCTCATAAAATTGATAAGTCGGAATACTGTGCACGACTGATGGAATTTCTCTAAGGTGAAGCTATGACGGCTGTTAATATGTTGGAAGGACCTGACAAGAATAACGACGATGCTGTCAGAGCTGTTTTATTTTAGACATACCAGCTTGATGAAGACGGCTATCGTCTCTGCTATCTCTACTACCGGAGACTGGAAAGGATTTTTCAGAATTTATAGCACTTATACGTCTTACATTCTCGCGATGCGTTGAGCTTTCAAAAATTGAACACACGTATGACGCCCTCGTAGATTTAATGCTACGTGATAAGGTGATGTCCTCCGTCAACCCTTTATTTCTCGCCTTTCTACATGAGCGAAAGCGCATCATCCAATCTATAGCTGTCAAAAATAATGTTGTTGATAAGGGGCATCCCTGTCGTACTCTTGTTTTCACTTCGAAAGTTAAGTTGCTCAATCCAACATTGCATGTAAAGTTAGAATAGAGGCTTTTTATTATGGAAACAATGCAGCTGAGAATTACACAAGCCCTCAGTATTTTCCATAGGCTGACCCTGTGTATGCTGTCAAAAGCCTTTCCAAAATCAACATAGTTAATGTACAGCTATCTCTGCCCTTCTGAGCACTGCTCTATAATGTTCCAGAGGGTGATTATATGATCTGCACATCTTCTGTTCTTTCTAAAACCCGCTTATTCTTTCCTCAGTTTATGGTCAACTGCTTTTGAAATTCTCTGGATGATTATCCTGCCTAGTATTTTACTCAGAACTGAGAGGAGAGTAATTCCTCTCCAGTTGTTGCAGTAGTCAGCCCTTTGCACAACCATATTAATTCGCTTTTTATGTCATGCCTGAGAGCAGTTCCCTTCTCTATGTGCTTTTCAGTGTCCATCTACCTCTCTAACCCTGTGTGTTCTAGAACTAGGACTGCCTAGTGATGCTATCAGAAGGCTTCCTCAATGTATATCACCAGTGCTTGAGAGGTTAGCAAAGAAAAGAACACTGCATCCTATCATGCATGTCGTAGGAGTTGATTGTGGTAGGGTTGGCTACTCCATCGTGTACAAACGTTACAAAAAAAAAGAACTTCAAAAACAACATGGTCAAGTAACGATAATAAAAAAGGTAGGTAAAGTATCAAGTTACACGCCCATTGAGGCATTTTGGGAATAATTATGGTGCTAGGCCCATATTTTCTTGACCATCAGCACACTATGGGTGATGTGCTTAGCATCATACCGGCCGCCTTAACCTTCACATAGTTGCTCTGGTACCCAATTAATGAGGCTGCGTCGAGCCATTTGCGGTCTAAAAAATCACACCTTAACTGGGGATCGAACCATGAACCATCGAGGATATCATAGAAATAGTCAGACTGTGAAAACCCTGGCCAGTTAGTAAGAAGTTGAACCAGGATTTAAGGTGTCTCCTCCCTGTGACTATCTTATGATTACTTAATAATGTCTAGGGAATAAATAAAATGAACATTCACTTTAACCACAACTGTAAGAAGTGAATAATTCCTCAGGTACAGTTAAAATATTTTAATATTTACACTAATATTCTATTTCTGCTAGTTGGAACAGAGCATTAAAATATATAAAATTAATTCACACAATGTCTATTATTGTCACTTTAGCTTTCAAGATCTTGAATAATAATAATGTTACTGAAAACTGCAATCACTGTTCTTAGTCCTTGAATTTCCAAATAATTGTCATCACTTGACTGAACTTCTTTATGGTTAACTACTGTTTTCATCTATTAGCTGTTTCTTATATATTGTGGTGGCCAGTGTCCTACGTGACACTTATCTTTTCAACTTGACAATGCTGACTCTGAACTGTCCTTTGTAGATATCAGACTTGGTAGACCCAGCTGTAGGGATGCCAATGACCAGTTTAAGTTCACTCTTTGGGGTCCTGCACTTTTGTGGGATTGTCTCTGATGAACAACACAGGTTTCTGATACTTGACAGTCTGGTTTGAGTTATTTCATGGAACCTGAAACATCATATCAGCCTTGGCTAGTATCTGGCTAGACTTGTAGCTGACTAGCACAGATGTCAGACCAGTCAGTCATCAGATGTCACCGTTATACAATCATAGTAAGTAAGGGGACATCATTACATTTCAGTGATATAGAAGTATTAACATTTCAATTAATTGTAACTGACTAGGCACATAAGTCAGACTAGTCAGTCCATCAGATGATCAAAGTTATAACAGTCCATAGCAAGTAAAATCATTTTCAATGATACAGAATTAATATTAAACATTATCAGAAATAAACAAATCATTCAGGTTTTATTCTGCTCCTATACATCCTTTACTTATCTATACTTTGATCTTGCCAAACCATATCATGTACTAATTTAATTACTGATGCCACTCCTAGCATCTACACCCAAATTAATACACAAATAAATAAAGTGAGTGCCCGACTGACCAAACGATAGTGTTGCTTTCATTTTTTTCAGTAGTACAATTACATAGTTTGTTGAATTGAAAAACTGGCTGTGGGAAACACCCCAGTTTTAACCAGCTGTAAATGGGTACAAAAGTTGTGCGCTCGAACTAGGGGGGGAAGGAAAAGGCACAAGCGAGGAAGGGGGACTAGTCACCTAAACCTCGTAAAAGCGGTATCTTCCATGCTGAAGCTTCTAACAATTCATTTCCCTATGACAATCTCTGGTCATGGGACTGCCTTTATCTTCGACGAGATCCAGCATTTAATATAATAAATATTTTCTTCATTAAAATAACAATACGTTATATCAATGAATATTATACAGGCATATTTTGTGAATTCTATATGAACCTGAAATAAAAGAAAAATATTATACACGGTAGTTATCCTAATTTCGCTTACCCTCAGACTCCAGATACTGACTGAAACTTCTGGCGATCCGCTCACACTTCAGGTGGATTTAGCGTAGTAGCGATCTCTGCCGTCTGTCTGTCTCTGAGTTTACCGATACGATATTTATAAGCCTAACGCGGCCGTATCGGAGAGCAGTGACGTCACAGCTTAAGACTCGGTTGAAAAACTTTCCCGAAACAACGATTTCAGCCGATCTGTGCGTTGACTGAAATTTCTCCTTTCTCCTCGGCTTATATAGTATCCATATTGTTCCATCTTATTTTGTTTTATACAGCTGATAAATCTCTATATTCCTATCCATGTAATTTCCCAAACTGTTATTTGTTGATTTTAATATTTAGAACAGAAGTGAGTTTACAGGCTTTCCGCGTAACTGTGGGCAGCCGAAATACGCATATATCTCCGTAAAGGATAACTTCCTACCGTTTTTACTTATACACAGTTGTACACAATCCTTTCCTGGACTAAAATGTGAAATCGTGTGGTGGTGGTCCCTCGGCTTTAGGCTCCTGTTTTCTTTTATCTTTCCTTTCAAGCGTCTGTTCTATCCCCTGTATCAGTCTCTTCACCCTCTCACGCTCAGGGTCTAGGCCGTAGACGTTTGCAGATGTCCTTTTCTCTCTTCTTTCCAACCATCCCCTCATCTTCTCCAGCTGGTGTAGCAATCTCATCGTTTCCTCATCCTCTGGATCTACATCATCTAGGCCAGGGACGCCTGCATCTGCCCTCTCCTCTGTCTCGCAAGGAGTCGGGCCCCTCAGCCTCTCAGTCGGATCGACACACGTCGCAGCTAACTCCGTCGTCGTGTCCAGAGTTGGAGGAGGACCGGTCTCAGCACGAGTACTTGGGGCAGTCTTGCTATCTGGCTGTCTGTCTTTGCTGTTTGAAGCTTGGTTATTCACATGGCTGTTCAGCGCTGGCGGGCTGGTGTAGACCTTCCTCCTTTTGGCATGATGTTTATTTCGGGTCATTTTGATGAAAATGTGATCTTGTCTCGAATAGTGGCGTCCTGAGAAGGACGTTGGTGTCTTGTATGATTATGTGTCAGCTTGAACCATGAACTATTGCTGGGACGGCTCGCTGGTGAAGACCGCGCATCGGATGATCGGCTATCAGCGGACCCATTCCTCCGCTTGGAATGTTTTGTTTTATAGAAAAACCGATCGTCCCGAGACTCCTCAAAGCGTACCTGCTTTCACGTTTGGCGCTTTCCTCCATCGCTATAACTTTTCCATTGTCGGTTGTGGCAATTTGACCGACCATTCCGATGAGATCAGAAGTTACCATAATTCCCTCTGCATGGTTGCTAGGGATGGGAGGGCTGCACCGCCTGACTGATTTTGCCATGGTTGTCGCTGAACTTTGCCAACACCAGCAATTAAGGTGTCAGACAGACCCGACCTCTGGATGGGTTTGCCCAGATGGGCAAGGACATAATGGTGGCCCAACTGTGCCATTGACTCAATGTCCTTTGGTTGGCGCTCTTGGAAAAATGCTACCAACTCAGAGTAACAAGACGACAACACTTTGTTCCGTAGCATTATATCAACCAAGCCATTAAAGTCCTTGGTTATTCCTTCCAACTCAATCCATCTATTCAGCAGAAGCTTAATCTTCGAGATGAAGTCCTGGTCTGCACTTGGCATCGTGTTTCTAAACCGCGTCCGGTACCCGTCAGCCATCAAACGGAACTTCCGTAGCAACCATTCCTTCACCTTGTCATAATCCACCCGCTCTTCCAGTGGGAGGCTATAAAAAGTCTCCATCGCCAGTCCCACTAGCATTGTGGATAACAGGGATGGCCACTCCTCTCTGTTAGCCTTCCACGCCACGTATTCGGCCTCGAACCTCTCAAGGAAAAAATATAAACTATCGATTTTGTCATTAAAACTTGGCAGACGCAGCCTAAAGGGACGATGAGACTCCCTCGGAGTTGAGTTCTGACCACTCGCACCCACTTCTAATCTCTTCAATTGTATTTCCTTATCAATTTTCTTATCTTCCAGAGCTATTCTCATTCTCTCCTTCTCTAATTCTAACTCTCTATCCTCTTTCATCTTCTTTTCCTGTAATTCTCGTTTTTCTTTCATCTTCTTTTCCTGTAATTCTCGTTCCTCTTTCATCTTCTTTTCCTGTAATTCTCGTTCCTCTTTCATCTTCTTTTCCTGTAATTCTCGTTCCTCTTTCATCTTTTCTTGAAATTCTAACTCTGAAATCTTGAGTTCTCGTTCCTCTGCACGTAAATCTCTTAAGGCATCTTGATTCTCGTTTGATTGGAATTCTGTCTTGGCATAATCCAACACTGCCATCACCGGTGTCAATACCTTGTCGAGGTATGGCGGCTTGTGTGCCCTGATTACCCCCAGAGCTATGCCAGTGGGAGTTTTACTCCTGGAAGGTTCTACCAAGCTGGACAGGTTTGCATGGGCAGGGGTCAGGCGAAAGCAGACACCCTGGTCCTCCAGGTTGGGGGTTTTAGCATAGGGCTGACACCCCAGTCTATGTAAAAAAAATTGAAGTTACGGAAACAACAACGAATAAAAAAAACTTTGCTGCGGGATGGACATCCGGAGTCTGAGGCTCGTATGACTGTCAGTGCTGAAAGCCAAAAGGAAGCCACTGACATGAGAACGGACGTCCTGACCACAAAACATGATACAAGAATAGGATTTTGGAATGTCAGGACAATGAATGAGACGGGTAAACTAAAACAGGTCATGGCAGAAATGAGAAACTATAGGTTACATATTCTAGGGATAAGCGAGAGCAGATGGACAGGGGCAAGAAAAGTTAAAACAGCAACAGGAGAAACAGTACTTTACTCGTAGCAAGCAAGAGGACATGCACCCCATCATAGCTGGCAGACGCTGGAGCTGGGTTGGCCATGTCCTCAGAAGAGACCCCGATGCCATCACAAGAACAGCTATGCTTTGGACCCCTGAAGGAAAATGAAAGAGAGGCCGACCAAAAACAACCCTGGTGGAGGACTGTGGAGGCTGAGATGCAAAGAATGAACCAGAGTTGGGGCACTGTACGAAGGATTGCCGCCGACCAAGCAAAGTGGAATCAATTTGTTGTTGCCCTACAAGACGCCACTAGGCGTGATGGCCATGACTGCTTTGACGGTCGGCGGCTAATGATCAAAGAAGAAGAAGAAGATAATCCAACAATTCTTTTCCTGTATATCCACCTTCCTTGCCTAGCTGCATGAAACCATCAAAATCCATGACGTACACTCACAATAATCAATCATATCTACAACTCTGCTTCTTTTGCTTTAGATTCTCACTATGCAACTACTCAATAAGATGTATTATAATCCACATCACTTATATCAACAGATCCTTCTCTGCTTACAAAGTATCATCATCATAACCCTCCACTCCCAAAGGAGCATAGGCCTTCAACAAACACATGCCAAGTCCTCCTGTCACGTGCCATCATCTCAAGTTCTTTCCACATTCTCCTCATCATTTTCACCTGTTTCCAGCTCTCTTCTCCATGCGCTTCTTGGTCTACCTCTGCCTCTCTTGCCCTGGGTATTCCAGAACAAGGAATGCCTTGTAATGCCATCAACAGGTTTCCTCAGTGTGTGTCCTATCCATCGCCTTCTTCTTATCTCTTGTTCCACTGGCAGTTGTCTAGTTCTTGTCATCAGTTCCACGTTGGTAACCTTGTCACACCATTTTAATCCCTCTATTCTATGCAAGCACCCATTTATGAAAGACTGTAGCTTTTTGGTTGTTGTCTTTGTTGTTCTCCATGTCTCAGAGCATACAATAGGACTGACTTCACATTTGAGTTGAAGATTCTTATTTTCGTGTTGGATCTGATTTCTCTTGATCTCCATATATTTCCCAATGCAATGAAGGCTCCTCTTGCCTTTTGTATTTTTATTTTGATATCACTGTCTGTCCCTCCAAATTTGTCTATATTGCTGCCAAGATATGTGTACGATTCTACATCTTGTATTGGTGTTTCTTCAAGTTCAACCCTGTTATCATTACCTGCATTTATTCTCATTATTTTTGTCTTTTCCCTGTGTTTTTTCAGACCCAATTGCTGTGACCTCTCGTCGAGTGTTTTCAATTTGTCCTGCATCTGATTACGGTTATGGGACAGAAGAGCCAAGTCATCAGCAAAATCCAGATCATCCAACTGCTTAGTCAGAGTCCACTGGATTCCATTTCTGTTGTGTGTTGTCGATGATCTCATAACCCAGTCTATTGCTAGTAAGAAAAGAAATGGAGACAAGAGGCATCCCTGTCACACTCCTGTTCTTATCCCAAACGGTTCTGTAAGCTGTCCTTCGTGAAGAACTCTGCATGTCATGTCTTCATATGTTTTCTTTACAAAGTATGCAGTAATGATATATAAATGGCAATATCACTGCTCAAAGTACAAACATATGAATTTTAATATAATCCATTTCACCCCTCAATATATAATCCACTTCACCCCTCAATTAACCTCTTGGCTACTGTCTCCTTACTCTCTAGGTTTTGGTCCTTCCGACCACTTAGTCTCTGTGATACAACAGAAAAGACCCTTACTATAGTCAAAAGTTGTATTTCCCTAGCTGATAATACCTCTTGGTGCTATACCACCTCACAACTGTAAGGTTGTGGCACCACAACATTGAAAAATAAGCCAGCTTCTACAAAACAGTATGTCACTAGCACCCACCCTGGTGCTGTGCTCTAATAGTATTTCAGTTCTTTAAATTCTATCTATTGTGTTTACAAATGGCAAACATGAACACTCCACAGATGAAAAGACACACACCAAACACTACGATAACTACCTGTCACGAGGAATAAGATGACAGACAAGATCAGAGCAGGGATAGACTGATATATACAATGCGTGACTGACAACGAATGAAAACAAGGGATATCCATTAGCGTATTTACAAGATAGCAAGAAGGGACGAGAGATCACACCACTTAACCACAACAATAGACTTACTGAATGTATAAGACAATGTAAATACAAACTCCACTAGTACACCTAACAAAAACTGAGCTTGGAATGTTAAGAAGGGCAGTCACAGGAAACACTTCTGCCTGACTATACCACTAAACATATGCTGCCACACCCTAGAAAAAATCAGTCTAATCCAATCCTTTCCCACAAATAAGAAAAGGAAGAACTAAACTCGCCACTCATCCACCCTTGAACTCACAAATATAACACCAAACACCGCAGACTAGAACAACAACTACACTTAACAATGAAGTGCTGAGAGCTATCACTTTAACTAGCCACTAACTAAATCATACCAATCACAACAGACTAAATTACATTTAAACAATAATAACACTATAACATATAAATAGATTTACTATGTACCGGTATATAACACTAATGACGCTACGTGAAAGGAAATTAGAGTGACAGATCCCACATAACTAACTAACACCAAATAAAGACACAGCCTAAGTTTCTACAAACAAAGCAAGGAAAAAGAATGCAACACAAAAAAGGAAAGACAACAAAACAAATAAGAATACCTCAGAAACAGATGTAGACACAGAAAAATGCTTATCGCTTTATGCTAACCTAAAATGACCCCAACAGAAATGTCCCACTAATTTCAAAGACCCGACTGTACGATTAATTGTACCAAATGGATAGACAGAAATGAAAAACTTTGAAGGAAGAAAACATAATTTAAAGGAAAAAGATAAAACATAAATACAACAGATCATACACAGATATTCAAACAATAACTTAACTGATGATCCAGCAATACTCCTCCACGTAGCTCCTCAAGCACAGATGATAGTAATGAAAACAGCACGAACGAGGTCAACACACTTGAAAAACATACAAACAATGTTCTTCACTGTTGTTATCTCCACCATTGCCCACACGGCGTTTTACGACTCATAAAAGAGAACCGGACGAGGCCCCCAGTTGTCAGGAACCAATTTACTGTGGATAACAAAACACTCCACAGTATTCCAACCAGCTGCAATTTGGGATTTAATGATAATAAAATAAGGCTTCGTGCTCCCAGGATAACAACCACACCACAATGGGCTGACATAAGAAATAACACACTTTAAAAACATGGAACTCTCACCTTATAAACACCGTATGTTCCCTGGGACCAATGCTAGATTCTGAACTAAATTTGCCGCCTGAAATTTCTCCGGCTTCCGGCAGTCAACATGACACTCCACTGTTTCGGCTAGTCCGGCCTCAGCCTGTCTGACTTAAGATGCACTGCGAAATAGCGCCTGTGATAAGGTCTTAATGCTACAGCGGTGAGAAAACACAGAAGAACAACCTGATGACTTGGAAAATCCCCTCTGCCTTAAATTCAAGGACAAAATCATAAAGCAGCTGCTGCAGAAAAGCATGTGGTGAATTCGACCTTGGGAACAAGAGAAAAGGACACCTTGGTGGACAGAGGAATCTCAAAAGAGAAAATAAGAGGAAGAAAAATGCATGAAACAATACTTAGGAGCCTTAAAACACAGCAGTACCAAATAGAGAAATATAGAAGAATAATGTTGATACTCAGAACAGAAAAGCAAAGAACAAAGAGCTAGCAGCAAAACAGAAGTCCTAGAAGAATTTGGAGAAAAGCTAGAAAAAGATGCGCAAGAAAACCCATAAAATTGTTTTCTATAACGACCCTAAAGAACATGAGGAAGAAAAAACAATTGCCCCTCCCTCAAATTTTAAAGGGAGAACAAGGCAAATTGCTTACTAGCCCAGAAGGAAAAAAATGGAAAGATGGAAAGAATATTGCTCCAGAACTCCTTGATGGTAGCAAGGTCAAGCATCAGAAATGATAACCACTAGCACAGTAAGAGGAAACCAATGGTGCAGAAGATGAACATAAAAAATGGAATAACGAAGGCAAAA
>JAMPIV010001343.1:30000-31053 GCA_024509875.1 Oreohelix idahoensis | reverse complement strand
TGTGGGGGGGTGGGGGGGGGGTGGGGGGAATTGTGGTGGGGGGGAAGGATTTGTGTGGGGATTGGGTGGGGGTGTTTTTTGTGGGTGGGAGGGGGTGTGTTGTGTGGGGTTGTTGGGACTAGGGTGGGGAGGTGCGTGTTGAATAAAGGGGGTGGGGGTGTGTGGACAGGGGGGGGGATTGAGTGGCGGGGCCTGTTGTGGAGTGCGATGGGTTGATAGGGGTGTGGTAGGGGAATGTGTGGGGGTTGGGAGTCGTGGGGGGGTTGTTGTGAGGGGAGGAGAAGGGGGGTTGTTTTACTGGGGTGGATGGGGTGGGAAAAAGCCGGGGTTGGTATGGTCGTGGGTTTGGGGGGAGAAGGAATGGGGGGTGGGGGTGAAGTGGGGGGGTTGGGGTGTGGGTGTTGTGGGGTGTGAGTGGGTTGTGTTGTTATTGTGGATGTGCTTTTTACGTGTGGTTTGGGCTTATGGGGTGTGATTGTGATAGTTATGCGTGGTTGGGGTTATGTTTGGGGATCACAGGCATTGTGTATTGGTGGGTGGTGGTGGTAGTTGGGTTGGGGTTGTATGGTAAGGGGTGGTTGTTAGTGTAGTTGGTGGTTGGTGTGTTTGTGGGTTTTGTAGGTGTGGGGTTTGGGGGGTGTTGTTGTTTTTTTAAGTGGTTGTGAGCATTGGGTGTGGGGGGTGTTTTGGGGTGGATAGTTGTGTGTAGAGGTTTATGGGGTGTCGTGGTTGTTATTTGTTCGTTGTGGGTGGGTGGTTTGGTTGGTGTGGAGGGGTTTTGGAAGGGTTGGGGGGTGGGGGTGTTTGCGTATTGTTGTTTTTGGTGGGGTGGGGGTTTTGGGGGGGCCTTAGTGGGGGTGGAGGGGGGGGGGGGGGGGTGTTGGGTGGGAAGGACATGGGGTTTGGTGGGGTTGTGGGTGGTGGGGGGGGGGGGGGGGGGTTGGGGTGGGGTTGGGGGGGGTGGTTGGATGTGTGGGGTTAGGGTGTGGGGGGGGGGGGGGGGGGGGTTGGGGGTAATGTAACGGGGGGGGGGGGGTATAGTTTGGATTGTGG
>JAMPIV010001343.1:0-22500 GCA_024509875.1 Oreohelix idahoensis | reverse complement strand
TTGGCATGGGTTTGATAGGTTTTTGTAGGGGTTAGTGGGTTTGGTTTATGGTTAATGAAGGGGTGGGGTTAGGGTTAATTAAATGGTTTAAATTTGAGGGGGGGGTGCAAAATGTTGGGGGTTGGGGGTTGGGGGGGGGGGGGGGGGGGGGTTGGGTACATGAGTGGTGTGGGAGGGGGGTATCACACTGATAGGGGGGGGGTATTTGGGGGGGGGTGTTGGTGGGGGGGGGGTGGGGGGGGGGGGGGTGTTTTGGGGGGGGGGGGTGAATGGGGTGGGGGGGGGGGGGGGGGGGGGGGGGTGGGATGGGGGGGGGATTTAATGAGGGGGGAATGGGGTTGGTGGGGGGGGGGGTGGGGGGTATGTGGGGGGGGGGGGTGGTTGGGTGGGGGGGGGGGGCAGGGGGTGGGGATCAAGGGGTGTGGGGGGGGGGGGGGTGGGGGGTTTGGGGTAATTTGGGTTTGGGGGGGGGGGGGGGTGTGGTTTTGGGGGTGTTACCCTTTCAGGGCTTAATGGGGGGGGGGGTGATGGGGGGGGGGATGTTAAATGTGGTTAGTTTGTAGATGGGAGGGGGAGTGGTTTGTTATGTTTAAGGTTTTAATTGGTTTGATTTTTGATTTTTTGATTGGGTTTTGGTTAAACGTAGGGTGTAAAAAAAAAAATTGGTTAAGAAAGATTTAAGCATATTGTATAACACATGTTTTGGTTTGTGTATTGTTAAAAGTCATACTGGTCTATGTTGGGGGAATGGGTGGGCTTTATCGTGGTTGGTACGATGATGTGAAGGCAAACTGTCCGACCCAGTGGTAAAATGAGTGTGGGAGGTGGTAGGGTATGTGTATGATTGTCAACTTCATGGTGAGGTTTTTCTGCAGTTGGTGGTCATATGTTTGAAATGTCCTGAAACGTAAGATGGAGCTCGTGACGAAGAATGTGAGGTGTAAATCAATGAGTGTGTATCTGAATGGTACCGCGGCGTATGGTTTAGCGTTGATTCGGGGAGAGTTGACAGGGCTGTTGGTAGGTTTACATTCACTCATGGGGACTGTGGGGGGGGTTGTCGACAAGGGGTCAAGAATGTGTACTGGAACTCACACGGTGGTCTTTTTATTGATTATGGCGTGGAACATTTTCAATGGGACGCACACTTTGGGACAGTAGGATACGGGTGTGTATATTGGAGTTACAGGAACAAATGTCGACATAGTGATCTAGGGACATAATGTTTGGGTTCACACTGAGGAGATAATATCATCTAAGTTTAGGGGGGCTCTTGTAGGGTGCTGGAATAATCATTAATGGAGCATTTTGTTTAAATAAGCATTGTCAGGTTCGCCATTCATGTAAAAGTCATAGTCTGGCTTTACTGACTGGGACCACGTCAGATCCATAACCAATATTATAGGAAGGCTTTGGGGTAGGATTAACCTCGTCTATGGGGAATATATTCCCTTCACGGTTAAAGTTCAATATATATATATATTCCCATTAAAGATGATAGGAATCCCAGACATGGGTTCTCACATGTAGCAGTGATCTCTTGGTTCATCGAGCGATAGTACAGGCATCCCTTTTTCTCACTCGATACATACATAGTATATGGATTTCAACATGGCTGTGCTTCTCTCGTGAGCTTCACTCACTGTTGGATACAGACCAAAATTGGTCATTCGTTAAATGTCCTCATTTCTTCATAGCTTCTATCATAGAGGTAATTGAATAATATCATATAATCTAGTGCTGATACATAGGAATGTCATCTTCCTTTGAATAAATATTCTTTTCAAAAGTACCACTGTGCATCTGCTTATCGACAACGATGGCGAAGCCCAAGTTCATAATAAATTGTGGTTTTACCTTTTTATGCGAAATATAACTTTGCCATTCCTTGGCAAAAGAGAATAAACACTGGGGTAAAGTACATACAACATGTCTAAATGGTTATCACTTTTCCCCATCCATATATAGATCACTATTTCGGCAAAAAGCCTGCTACAACAAAACTCGGCATCCCGACAGGATGACAGCCATGAATCACAACCCCTTGCTAGCGATACTTCCGCTGCATAGCCTTTGACCTTTTCTAGCGACAACCAAATTAGTTCGACTTAGAAATGCAAAGATATCCATATATAAGACAGACTCGTCCTACTCATACAAACACTACGTATAAATTCAGGCCATAGATATACTGAAGCAAGAACAATCTAGTCCTACCCAGCCAAAGAATAAATCGCAGTAGGCCTAGACTCGTCCGCGGAGTCCGATCGAAGATGACGGAACTCCTTTCAAGGGAAGTAACTCAAAAATGACTTCTCCTTAAGCACTTAAAAAGGAAATACTTTGTTTACAAAATATTTGCGAACATAATAAGTATATAAATGTATTATATTGCAAGATAGTAAAGATTGCACTTTACAGGCTACTGTTTGCTGTCCAGTTTCCAGGATCCTCAACCACGGGGCTACTGTTTGTTTCCAGTTAGCAGGATTGTCGACCTCTGGGCTACTGTTTGCTGTCTCGTTAGCAGGATCTTCCACCTCTGGGCTACTGTTTGCTGTGTAGTTAGCAGGATCTTCGACCACGGGCTACTCTTTGCTGTCCAGTTAGCAGGATCTTTGACCTCCGGGCTAATGTTTGCTGTCCAGTTAGCAGGATCCTTCACCTCTTAGCTGTTTGCTGTCCAGTTAGTAGGATCTTCGACCTCTGGGCTACTGTTTGCTGTCCTGTACGCAGGATCTTTCACCTCTGGGCTACTGTTTGGTGTCCAGTTAGCAGGATCTTCGACCTCTGTGCTACTGTTTGCTGTCCAGTTAGCAGGATCTTCGACCTCTGGGCTACTGTGTGCTTTCCAGTTAGTAGGATCTTCCACCTTTGGCCTGTAGTTTGATGTCAAGTTAGCAGCATTTTCGACATCTGGGCTACTGTTTGCTGTCCAGTTTCCAGGATTCTCAACCACGGGGCTACTGTTTGTTTCCAGTTAGCAGGATCTTCGACCTCTGGGCTACTGTTTGCTGTCCCGTTAGCAGGATCTTCCACCTGTGTTCTATTGTTTTCTGTCCAGTTAAGAGGATCTTCTACCTCTGATCTACAGCTTGCTGTACAGATAACATTATCTTCGACCTCTGTTCTACTGTTTGATGTCCAGTTAACAAGATCTTCGACCTCTGGGCTACTGTTTGCTGTCCAGTATACAGGATCTTTGACCTCCGGGCTACTGTTTGCTGTCCAGTTAGCAGGATCTTTCACCTCTGGGCTATTTGCTGTCCAGTTAGCAGGATCTTCAACCTCTGGGCAACTGTTTGCTGTCCAGTTAGCAGGATCTTCTTCATCTGGGCTACAGTTTGCTGTCCAGTTATCATGATCTTCCATCTCTGGGCTACTGTTCGCTGTCCAGTTAGCAGGTTCTTCGCGCTGTGGGCTACTGTTTGCTGTCCAGTATACAGAATCTTCGACCTCTGTGCTACTGTTTGCTGTACAGTTAACAGGATCATCGACCGCTGGGCTACTGTTTGCTTTCCAGTTAGCAGGATCTTCCACATCTGGGCTACTGTTTGCTGTCCACTTTGCAGTATCTTCGACCTCAAGGCTACTGTTTGCTGTCCAGTTAGCAGGATCTTCGACCTCTGGACCACTGTTTGCTGTAAATTTAGCAGGATATTCGACCTCTGGGTTACTGTTTGCTGTCCAGTTAGCAAGATCTTTAACCTCTGGTCTACTGTTTTCTGTCCAGTTAACAGGATCTTCAACCTCTGGTCTACTGTTTGCTGTCCAGTTAACAAGATTTTCGACCTCTTGGCTACTGTTTGCTGTCATGTTGTTAGCAGGATCTTAAACCTTTGGTCTGCTGTTTGCAGTCAAGTTAGCAGCATCGTCGACCCCTGGTCTACTGTTTGCTGACATGTTAACAGGATCTTCGACCTCTGGGCTACTGGTTGCTGTCCAGTAAGCAGGATTTTCGACCTCTTGTCTACTGTTTGCTGTCCAGTTAGCAGGATCTTCCACCTCTGGGCTACTGTTTGATGTGTAGTTAGCAGGATCTTCGACCACGGGCTACTCTTTGCTGTCCGGTTAGCAGGATCTTCGACCTCTGGGCTACTGTTTGCTGTCCAATTATTAGGATCTTCGACCTCTGGGCTACTGTTTGCTGTTTAGTTAGCAGGATCTTTCACCTCTGTGATGTTTGCTATCCAGTTTGCTGAATCTTCGACATCTGTGCTACTCTATGCTGTCCAGTTAGCAAAATCTTCGACCTCTGGGCCCATGTTTGCTGTCCAGTTAGCAGGATCTTCCACCTCTGGGCTACTCTTTGCTGTCCAGTTAGCAGGATCTTCAACCTCTTGACTACTGTTTGCTATCCAGTTAGCATTATCTTCGACATCTGTGCTACTGTTTGCTGTCCAGTTACCAGGATATTCCACCTCTGGGCTACTGTTTGCTGTCCAGTTAGCAGGATCTTCGACCTTTGGGCTACTGTTTGCTGTCCAGGTAGCTGGATCTTCGACCTTTGGGCTACTGTTTGCTGTCCCGTTAGCAGGATCTTCCACCTGTGGTGTACTGTTTTCTGTCCAGTTAAGAGGGTCTTCGACCTCTGATCTACAGCTTGCTGTCCCGATAACATTATCTTCGACCTCTGTTCTACTGTTTTATGTCCAGTTAACAAGATCTTTTACCTCTGGGCCACTGTTTGCTGTCCTGCATACAAGATCTTTGACCTACGGGCTACTGTTTGCTGTCCAGTCAGCAGGATCTGTCACCTCTGGGCTGTTTGCTGTCCAGTTAGCAGGATCTTCGACCTCTGGGCTACTGTTTGCTGTCCAGTATGCAGGATCTTAAATCTCCGGGCTTATGTTTGCTGTCCAGTTAGCAGGATTTTTTACCTCTGGGCTACTGTTTGCTGTCCAGTTAGGATGATCTTCCACCACTGGGCTACTGTTCGCTGTCCAGTTAGCAGGATCTTTGACATCTGTGCTACTGTTTGCTGTCCAGTTAGCAGGATCTTCGACCTCTGGGCTACTGTTTGCTGTCCAGTATACAGGATCTTCGTCTTCTGGGCTACTGTTTGCTGTCCAGTTAGCAGGATCTTGGACCTCTGGGCTACTGTTTGCTGTCCAGTTAGCAGGATCTTCCACATCTGGGCTACTGTTTGCTGTCCACTTTGCAGGATTTTTGACCTCTGGGCTACTGTTTGCTGTCCAGTTAGCAGGATCTTCGACCTCTGAACCACTGTTTGCTGTAAATTTAGCAGAATCTTCGACCTCTGGGTTACTGTTTGCTGTCCAGTTAGCAGGATCTTCCACCTCTGGTCTACTGTTTGCTGTCATGTGCTTAGCAGGATCTTCCACCTTTGGTCATCTGTTTGCAGTCAAGTTAGCAGCATCGTCGACATCTGGTCTACTGTTTGCTGTCACGTTAACAGGATCTTCGACATCTGAGCTACTGTTTGCTGTCCAGTTAGCAGAATCTTCCACCACTGGGCTACTTTTTGCTGTCTTGTTGTTTGTAGGATCTTCCATCTCTGGGTTATATTTCGCTGTCCAGTTAGCAGGATCTTCGACATCTGGGCCACTGTTTGCTGTCCAGTTAGCAGGATCTTCCACCTCTGGGCTACTGTTTGCTGTCCAGTTAGCAGGATCTTCAACCTCTTGACTACTGTTTGCTATCCAGTTAGCATGATCTTCGACATCTGTGCTACTGTTTGCTGTCCAGTTACCAGGATCTTCCACCTCTGGGCTACTGTTTCCTGTCCAGTTAGCAGGATCTTCGACCTCTGATCTACTGTTTGTTGTCCCGTTAGCAGGATCTTCCACCTGTGGTGTACTGTTTTCTGTCCAGTTAAGAGGGTCTTCGACCTCTGATCTACAGCTTGCTGTCCCGATAACATTATCTTCGACCTCTGTTCTACTGTTTGATGTCCAGTTTACAAGATCTTTTACCTCTGGGCTACTGTTTGCTGTCCTGTATACAAGATCTTTGACGTCCGGGCTACTGTTTGCTGTCATGTTGTTAGCAGGATCTTTCACCTCTTAGCTGTTTGCTGTCCAGTTAGCAGGATCTTCGACCCCTGGGCTACTGTTTGCTGTCTAGTATGTAGAATGTTAGATCTCCGGGCTTATGTTTGCTGTCCAGTTAGCAGGATTTTTTACCTCTGGGCTTCTGTTTGCTGTCCAGTTATCTGGATCTTCCACCACTGGGCTACTGTTTGCTGTCCAGTTAGCAGGATCTTCCACTTCTTATCTACTGTTTGCTATCCAGTTAGCATGATCTTTGACATCTGTGCTACTGTTTTCTGTCCAGTTAGCAGGATCTTTCGACTCTGGGCTACTGTTTGCTGTCCAGTTAGCAGGATCTTCGACCTCTGGGCTACTGTTTGCTGTCCAGTTAGCAAGATCTTCGACCTCAGGGCTACTGTCTGCTGTCCCGTTAGCAGGATCTTCCACCTGTTGTCTACTGTTTTCTGTCCAGTTAAGAGGATCTTCGATGTCTGATCTACAGCTTGATGTCTAGATAACAGGATCTTCGACCTCTGGGCTACTGGTTGCTGTCCAGTTAGCACTATCTTCGACATCTGAGCTACTGTTTGCTTTCCAGTTAGCAGAATCTTCTACCACTGAGCTACTTTTTGCTGTCTTGTTGTTTGCAGGATTTTTGACCTCTGGGCTATTGTTTGCTGTCCACTTTGCAGGACCTTTGACTTCTGGGCTACTGTTTGCTCTCCAGTTAGCAGGATCTTCGACCTCTGTACTACTGTTTGCTGTAAATTTTGCAGGATCTTAGACCTCTGGGTCACTGATTGCTGTCCAGTTAGCAGGATCTTCCACCTCTGGTCTACTGTTTTCTGTCCAGTTAACCGAATCTTCGACCTCTGTTCTACTTTTGATGTCCAGTTAACAAGATCGTCGACCTCTGGGCTACTGTTTGCTGTCCAGTATACAGGATCTTTGACGTCCGGGCTACTGTTTGCCGTCCAGTTAGCAGGATCTTTCACCTCTTGGCTGTTTGCTGTCCAGTTAACAGGATCTTCGACCTCTGGGCTACTGTTTGCTGTCCAGTTAGCAGGATCTTCCACCACTGAGCAATTGTTTGCTGTCCAGTTAGCAGGATCTTCTACCTCTGGTCTACTCTTTGCTGTCCAGTTAGCAGCATCTTTGACCATGGGGCTACTCTTTGCGGTCCAGTTAGAAGGATCTTCGACCGCTGGGCTACTGTTTGCTGTCCAGTTAGCTGGATCTTCCACATCTGGGCTACTGTTTGCTGTCCAGTTAGCAGGATCTTCCAAATGTGGTCTACTGTTTGCTGTCCAGTTAGCAAGATCTTCCATATCTGGGCTACTGTTTGCTTACCACTTTGCAGGATCTTCGACCTCTGGGCTACTGTTTGCTGTCCAGTTAGTAGGATTTTCGACCTATGGACTACTGTTTGCTGTAAATTTAGCAGGATCTTCGACGTCTTGGTTAATGTTTGCTGTCCAGTTAGCAGGATCTTCCACCTCTGGTCTACTGTTTTCTGTTTAGTTAACAGGATCTTCAACCTCTGATCTACAGTTTGCTGTCCAGTTAACAAGATCGTCGACCTCCTGGCTACTGTTTGCTGTCATGTCGTTAGCAGGATCTTCCACTTTTGGTCTACTGTTTCCAGTCCAATTAACAGGATCTTCGACCACTGGGCTACTGTTTGCTGTCCAGTTAGCAGGATCTTCGACCTCTTGTCTACTGTTTGCTGTCCAGTTAGCATGATCTTACATCACTGGGCTATTGTTTGCTATCAAGTTAGCAGGATCTTCGACCACGGGGCTACACTGTACTGTCCACTTAGCAGGATCTTCGACCTCTGGGCTACTGTTTGCAGTCCAGTTAGCAATATCTTCGACATCTGGGCTACTGTTTGCTGTCCAGTTAGAAGGATCTTCTACCACTGGGCTACTGTTTGCTGTCCAGTTAGCGGGATATTCGACTTCTGGGCTACTGTTTGCTGTCCAGTATACAGGATCTTCGACCTCTGAGCTACTGTTTGCTGTCCAGTTTGCAGGATCTTTCACCTGTGGGCTGTTTGCTGTCCAGTTAGCAGGATCTTCGACCTCTGGGCTACTGTTTGCTGTCCAGTATGCAAGATATAAGATCTCTGGGCTTATGTTTGCTGTCCAGTTAGCAGGATTTTTGACCTTGGGCTACTGTTTGCTGTCCAATTACCAGGATCTTCCACCACTGGGCTACTGTTTGCTGTTAAGTTTGCTGAATCTTTGGCATCTGTGCTACTCTTTGTTTTCCAGTTAGCAGGATCTTCGACTTCTGGGTTACTGTTTGCTGTCCAGTTAGCAGGATCTTCCACCTCTGGTCTACTGTTTGCTGTCATGTTGTTAGCAGGATCTTCCACCTTTGGTCTGCTGTTTGCAGTCAAGTTAGCAGCATCGTCGACCCCTGGTCTACTGTTTGCTGTCAAGTTAACAGGATCTTCGACCTCTGGGCTACTGTTTGCTGTCCAGTTAGCAGGATCTTCCACCTCTGGGCTACTGTTTGCTGTCCAGTTAGCAGGATCTTCGACCTCTGGGCTACTGTTTGCTGTCCAGTTAGCAGGATCTTCCACCTCTGGGCTACTGTTTGCTGTCCAGTTAGCAGGATCTTCGACCCCTGGGCTACTGTTTGCTGTCCAGTTAACAGGATCTTCGACCTCTGGGCTACTGTTTGCTGTCCAGTTAGCAGGATCTTCTACCTCTGGGCTACTGTTTGCTGTCCAGTTAGCAGGATCTTCGACCTCTGGGCTACTGTTTGCTGTCCAGTTAGCAGGATCTTCGACCTCTGGGCTACTGTTTGCTGTCCAGTTAGCAGGATTTTCGACCTCTGGGCTACTGTTTGCTGTCCAGTTAGCAGGATCTTCGACCTCTGTTCAACTGTTTGCTGTCCAGTTAGCAGGATCTTCGACCTCTGGGCTACTGTATGCTGTCCACTTTGCAAGATCTCCACTTTTGGGCTACTGTTTGCTGTCCAGTTAGCAGGATCTTCGTCCTCTGGTCTACTGTTTGCTGTCCAGTTAGCAGGATCTTCGACCTCTGTTCTACTGTTTGCTGTCCAATTAGCAGGATATTCGACCTCTGGGCTACAGTTTCCTGTCCAGTTAGCAGGATCTTTGACCTCTGGGCTGCTGTTTGCTGTCCAGTTAGCAGGATCTTCGACTGCTGGGATACTGTTTGCTGTCCATTTAGCAGGATCTTCCACCTCTGGGCTACTATTTGCTGTCCAGTTAGCAGGATCTTCCACCTCTAGGCTTTTGGTTGCTGTTCAGTTAGCAGGATCTTCGACCTCTGGGCATCTGTTTGCTGTCCAGTTAGCAGGATCTTCCACTGTTTGCTGTCCATTTAGTAGGATCTTCGACCTCAAGGCTACTGTTTGCTGTCCAGTTAGCAGGATCTTCCACCACTGGGCTACTGTTTGCTGTCCAGTTAGCAGGATCTTCCACCTCTGGGCTACTGTTTGCTGTCCAGTTAGCAGGATCTTCGACATCTGGGCTACTGTTTGCTGTCCAGTTAGCAGGATCTTCCACCTCTGGGCTACTGTTTGCTGTCCAGTTAGCAGGATCTTCCACCTCTTGACTACTGTTTGCTATCCAGTTAGCATGATCTTCGACATCTGTGCTACTGTTTGCTGTCCAGTTACCAGGATCTTCCACCTCTGGGCTACTGTTTGCTGTCCAGTTAGCAGGATCTTCGACCTCTGGGCTACTGTTTGTTGTCCCGTTAGCAGGATCTTCCACCTGTGGTGTACTGTTTTCTGTCCAGTTAAGAGGGTCTTCGACCTCTGATCTACAGCTTGCTGTCCAGATAACATTATCTTCGACCTCTGTTCTACTGTTTGATGTCCAGTTAACAAGATCTTTTACCTCTGGGCTACTGTTTGCTGTCCTGTATACAAGATCTTTGACCTCCGGGCTACTGTTTGCTGTCCAGTTAGCAGGATCTTTCACCTCTGGGCTGTTTGCTGTCCAGTTAGCAGGATCTTCGACCCCTGGGCTACTGTTTGCTGTCCAGTATGCAGGATCTTAAATCTCCGGGCTTATGTTTGCTGTCCAGTTAGCAGGATTTTTTACCTCTGGGCTACTGTTTGCTGTCCAGTTAGCAGGATCTTCCACCACTGGGCTACTGTTTGCTGTCCAGTTAGCAGGATCTTCCACCTCTTGACTACTGTTTGCTATCCAGTTAGCATGATCTTTGACATCTGTGCTACTGTTTGCTGTCCAGTTAGCAGGATCTTTCACCTCTGGGCTACTGTTTGCTGTCCAGTTAGCAGGATCTTCGACCTCTGGGCTACTGTTTGCTGTCCAGTTAGCAGGATCTTCGACCTCAGGGCTACTGTCTGCTGTCCCGTTAGCAGGATCTTCCACCTGTGGTCTACTGTTTTCTGTCCAGTTAAGAGGATCTTCGACCTCTGATCTACAGCTTGCTGTCCAGATAACAGGATCTTCGACCTCTGGGCTACTGTTTGCTGTCCAGTTAGCAGGATCTTCGACCTCTGGGCTACTGTTTGCTGTCCAGTTAGCAGGATCTTCTACCACTGAGCTACTTTTTGCTGTCTTGTTGTTTGCAGGATTTTTGACCTCTGGGCTACTGGTTGCTGTCCAGTAAGCAGGATTTTCGACCTCTTGTCTACTGTTAGCTCTCAAGTTAGCAGGATCTTCGACCTCTGTACTACTGTTTGCTGTAAATTTTGCAGGATCTTCGACCTCTGGGTCACTGATTGCTGTCCAGTTAGCAGGATCTTCCACCTCTGGTCTACTGTTTTCTGTCCAGTTAACCGAATCTTCGACCTCTGTTCTACTTTTGATGTCCAGTTAACAAGATCGTCGACCTCTGGGCTACTGTTTGCTGTCCAGTATACAGGATCTTTGACGTCCGGGCTACTGTTTGCCGTCCAGTTAGAACGATCTTTCACCTCTTGGCTGTTTGCTGTCCAGTTAACAGGATCTTCGACCTCTGGGCTACTGTTTGCTGTCCAGTTAGCAGGATCTTAGACCTCTTGTATACTGTGTGCTGTCCAGTTAGCAGGATCTTCCACCTTTGGGCTACTGTTTGTTGTCCAGTTAGCAGCATCTTTGACCATGTGGCTACCCAGTGCTGTCCAGTTATCAGGATCTTCGACCACTGCGCTGCTATTTGCTGTCCAGTTAGCAGGATCTTCGACATCTGGGATTCAGTTTGCTGTCCAGTTATCAGGATCTTCCACCTCTGGGCTTTTGTTTGCTGTCCAGTTAGCAAGATCTTCAATATGTGGGCTACTGTTTGCTTATTACTTTGCAGGATCTTCGACCTCTGGGCTACTGTTTGCTGTCCAGTTAGTAGGATTTTCGACCTATGGGCTACTGTTTGCTGTAAATTTAGCAGGATCTTCGACGTCTTGGTTAATGTTTGCTGTCCAGTTAGCAGGATCTTCCACCTCTGGTCTACTGTTTTCTGTTTAGTTAACAGGATCTTCAACCTCTGATCTACAGTTTGCTGTCCAGTTAACAAGATCGTCGACCTCCTATCTACTGTTTGCTGTCATATCGTTAGCAGGATCTTCCACTTTTGGTCTACTGCTTCCAGTCCAATTAACAGGATCTTCGACCACTGGGCTACTGTTTGCTGTCCAATTAGCAGGATCTTCGACCTCTTGTCTACTGTTTGCTGTCCAGTTAGCATGATCTTACATCACTGGGCTTTTGTTTGCTATCAAGTTAGCAGGATCTTCGACCACGGGGCTACACTGTACTGTCCACTTAGCAGGATCTTCGACCTCTGGGCTACTGTTTGCAGTCCAGTTAGAAGGATCTTCTACCACTGGGCTACTGTTTGCTGTCCAGTTAGCGGGATATTCGACGTCTGGGCTACTGCTTGCTGTCCAGTATACAGGATCTTCGACCTCTGATCTACTGTTTGCTGTCCAGTTTGCAGGATCTTTCACCTGTGGGCTGTTTGCTGTCCAGTTAGCAGGATCTTCGACCTCTGGGCTACTGTTTGCTGTCCAGTATGCAAGATATAAGATCTCTGGGCTTATGTTTGCTGTCCAGTTAGCAGGATTTTTGACCTCTGGGCTACTGTTTGCTGTCCAATTACCAGGATCTTCCACCACTGGGCTACTGGTTGCTGTTAAGTTTGCTGAATCTTTGGCATCTGTGCTACTCTATGCTTTCCAGTTAGCAGGATCTTCGACTTTTGGGTTACTGTTTGCTGTCCAGTTAGCAGGATCTTCCACCTCTGGTCTACTGTTTGCTGTCATGTTGTTAGCAGGATCTTCCACCTTTGGTCTGCTGTTTGCAGTCAAGTTAGCAGTATCGTCGACCCCTGGTCTACTGTTTGCTGTCAAGTTAACAGGATCTTCGACCTCTGGGCTACTGGTTGCCGTCCAGTTAGCACTATCTTTGACATCTGAGCTACTGTTTGCTGTCCAGTTAGCAGAATCTTGCAACACTGGGCTACTATTTGCTGTCTTGTTGTTTGCAGGATCTTCCATCTCTGGGCTATATTTCGCTGTCCAGTTAGCAGGATCTTCGCCCTGTGGGCTACTGTTTGCTGTCCAGTATACAGAACCGTTGATATCCGGGCTACTGTTTGCTGTCCAGTTAGCAGGATATTCTACCACTGGGCTACTGTTTGCTGTCCAATTAGCAGGATCTTCGACCTCTGGGCTACTGTTTGCTGTCCAGTATAAAGGATATTAGATCTCCGGGCTTATTTTTGCTGTCCAGTTAGCAGGATTTTTGACCTCTGGGCTACTGTTTGCTGTCCAGTTAGCAGGATCTTCCACCACTGTGCTACTGTTTGCTGTCCAGTTAGCAGAATCTTCAACCTCTTGACTACTGTTTGCTATCCAGTTAGCATGATCTTCGACATCTGTGCAACTGTTTGCTGTCCAGTTACCAGGATCTTCCACCTCTGGCCAACTGTTTGCTGTCCAGTTAGCAGGATCTTCGACCTCTGGGCTACTGTTTGTTGTCCCGTTAGCAGGATCTTCCACCTGTTGTGTACTGTTTTCTGTCCAGTTAAGAGGGTCTTTGACCTCTGATCTACAGCTTGCTGTCTCGATAACATTATCTTCGACCTCTGTTCTACTGTTTGATGTCCAGTTAACAAGATATTTTACCTCCGGGCTACTGTTTGCTGTCCTGTATACAAGATCTTTGACCTCCGGGCTACTGTTTGCTGTCCAGTTAGCAGGATCTTTCACCTCTGGGCTGTTTGCTGTCCAGTTAGCAGGATCTTCGACCCCTGGGCTACTGTTTGCTGTCCAGTATGCAGGATCTTAAATCTCCGGGCTTATGTTTGCTGTCCAGTTAGCAGGATTTTTTACTTCTGGGCTACTGTTTGCTGTCCAGTTAGGAGGATCTTCCACCACTGGGCTACTGTTCGCTGTCCAGTTAGAAGGATCTTCCACTTCTTGTCTACTGTTTGCTATCCAGTTAGCATGATCTTTGACATCTGTGCTACTGTTTGCTGTCCAGTTAGCAGGAACTTTCACCTCTGGGCTACTGTTTGCTGTCCAGTTAGCAGGATCTTCGACCTCTGGGCTACTGTTTGCTGTCCAGTTAGCAGGATCTTCCACCACTGGGCTACTGTTTGCTGTCCAGTTAGCAGGATCTTCCACCTCTTTACTGTTTGCTATCCAGTTAGCATGATCTTTGACATCTGTGCTACTTTTTGCTGTCCAGTTAACAGGATCTTTCACCTCTGGGCTACTGCTTGCTGTCCAGTTAGAAGGATCTTCGACCTCTTGGCTACTGTTTGCTGTCCAGTTAGCAGGATATTCGACCTCAAGGCTACTGATTCCTGTCCAGTTAGAGGGATCTTCGACTTCTCGGCTACTCTTTGCTGTCCAGTATACAGGATCTTCGACCTCCGAGCTACTGTTTGCTGTCCAGTTAGCAGGATCTTTCACCTCTGGGCTGTTTGCTGTTCAGTTAGCAGGATCTTCGACCTCTGTGCTACTCTATGCTGTCCAGTTAGCAGGATCATTGACCTCTGGGCCACTGTTTGCTGTCCAGTTAGCAGGATCTTCCACCACTGGGCTACTATTCGCTGTCCAGTTAGCGGGATCTTCCACTTCTTGTCTACTGTTTGCTATCCAGTTAGCATGATCTTTGACATCTGTGCTACTGTTTTCTGTCCAGTTAGCAGGATCTTTCACCTCTGGGCTACTGTTTGCTGTCCAGTTAGCAGGATCTTCGACCTCTGGGCTACTGTTTGCTGTCCAGTTAGCAGGATCTTCGACCTCAGGGCTACTGTCTGCTGTTCCGTTAGCAAGATCTCCCTCCTGTTGTCTATAGTTTTCTGTCCAGTTAAGAGGATCTTCGACCTCTGTTCTACAGCTTGATGTCCAGATAACAGGATCTTCTACCTCTGGGCTACTGGTTGCTGTCCAGTTAGCACTATCTTCGACATCTGAGCTACTGTTTGCTTTCCAGTTAGCAGAATCTTCTACCACTGAGCTACTTTTTGCTGTCTTGTTGTTTGCAGGATTTTTGACCTCTGGGCTATCGTTTACTGTCCACTTTGCAGGACCTTCGACTTCTAGGCTACTGTTTGCTCTCCAGTTAGCAGGATCTTCGACCTCTGTACTACTGTTTGCTGTAAATTTTGCAGGATCTTCGACCTCTGGGTCACTGATTGCTGTCCAGTTAGCAGGATCTTCCACCTCTGGTCTACTGTTTTCTGTCCAGTTAACAGAATCTTCGACCTCTGGGCTACTGTTTGCTGTCCAGTATACAGGATCTTTGACCTCCGGGCTACTGTTTGCTGTCCAGTTAGCAGGATCTTTCACCTCTTAGCTGTTTGCTGTTCAGTTAGCAGGATCTTCGACCTCTGGGCTACTGTTTGCTGTCCAGTATGCAGGATCTTTAATCTCCGGGCTTATGTCTGCTGTCCAGTTAGGAGGATTTTTTACCTCTGGGCTACTGTTTGCTGTCCAGTTATGAGGATCTTCCACCACTGGGCTACTGTTTGCTGTCCAGTTAGCAGGATCTTCTACCTCTTGACTACTGTTTGCTATCCAGTTAGCATGACCTTTGACATCTGTGCTACTGTTTGCAGTCCAGTTAGCAGGATCTTCGACCTCTGTGCTACTGTTTGCTGTCCAGTTAGCAGGATCTTCGACCTCTGGGCTAATGTGTGATGTCCAGATGTTAGCAGGATCTTCTACCTTTGGCCTGTAGTTTGATGTCAAGTTAGCAGCATTTTCGACATCTGGGCTACTGTTTGCTGTCCAGTTTCCAGGATCCTCAACCACGGGGCTACTGTTTGTTTCCAGTTAGCAGGATCTACGACCTCTGGGTTACTGTTTGCTGTCCACTTAGCAGGATCTTCCACCTGTGTTCTATGTTTTCTGTCCAGTTAAGAGGATCTTCCACCTCTGACCTACAGCTTGCTGTCCAGATAACATGATCTTCGACCTCTGTGCTACTGTTTGATGTCCAGTTAACAAGATCTTCGACCTCTGGGCTACTGTTTGCTGTCCAGTATACAGGATCTTTGACCTCCGGGCTACTGTTTGCTGTCCAGTTAGCAGGATCTTTCACCTCTGGGCTGTTTGCTGTCCAGTTTGCAGGATCTTAGACCTCTGGGCTACTGTTTGCTGTCCAGTTAGCAGGATCTTCTACATCTGGGCTACAGTTTGCTGTCCAGTTATCAGGATCTTCCATCTCTGGGCTACTGTTTGCTGTCCAGTTAGCAGGATCTTCGCCCTGTGGGCTACTGTTTGCTGTCCAGTATACAGGATCTTCGATCTCTGTGCTACTGTTTGCTGTCCAGTTAGCAGGATCTTCGACCTCTGGGCTACTGTTTGCTGTCCTGTTAGCAGGATCTTCCACCTCTGGGCAACCGTTTGCTGTCCATTTAGTAGGATCTTCGACCTCAAGGCTACTGTTTGCTGTCCAGTTTGCAGGATCTTCCACCACTGGGCTACTGTTTGCTGTCCAGTTATCAGGATCTTCCACCTCTGGGCGACTACTTGCTGTCCAGTTAGCAGGATCTTCCACTTCTGGGCTACTGTTTGCTGTCCAGTTAGCAGGATCTTCGACCTCTGGTCTACTGTTTGCTGTCCAGTTTTAGCAGGATTTCGACCTCTCTGGGTTTTGTTTGCTTTCCAGTTAGCAGGATCTTTGACATCTGGGCTACAGTTTGCTGTCCAGTAAGCAGGATCTTCCACCTCTTGGCTACTTTTTGATGTTCTTTTATCAGGATCTTCGACCTCTGGGCTACGGTTTGCTGTCCAGTTTTTAGCAGGATCTTCGACCTGTTGTCTACTGTTTGCTGTCCAGTTAGCAGGATCTTCCACCTCTGGGCTACTGTTTTCTGTCCAGTTTGCAAGATCTTCGACCACGGGGCTACTCTTTGCTGTCAAGTTAGCAGGATCTCCGACCTTTGGACTACTGTTTGCTGTCCAGTTAGCAGGATCTTCGACCTCTGGGCTACTGTTTGCTGTCCAGTTAGCAGGATCTTCGACCACGGGCTACTCTTTGCTGTCCAGTTAGCAGGATCTTCGACCTCTGTGCTACTGTTTGCTGTCCAGTTATTAGGATCTTCGACCTCTGGGCTACTGTTTGCTGTTTAGTTAGCAGGATCTTCGACATCTGGGCTGCTGTTTGCTGTCCAGTTAGCAGGATCTTCGACATCTGTGCTACTGTTTGCTATCCAGTTACCAGGATATTCCACCTCTGGGCTACTGTTTGCTGTCCAGTTACCAGGATATTCCACCCCTGGGCTACTGTTTGCTGTCCAGTTAGCAGGATCTTCGACCTCCGAACTACTGTTTGCTGTCCAGTTGCAGGATCTTTCACCTCTGTCATGTTTGCTGTCCAGTTAGCAGGATCTTCGACCTCTGGGCTACTGTTTGCTGTCCAGTTAGCAGGATCTTCGACCTCTGGGCTACTGTTTGCTGTCCTGTTAGCAGGATCTTCGACCTCTGGGCTACAGTTTGCTGTCCAGTTAGTAGAATCTTTGACCTCTGGGCTATTGTTTGTTGTCCAGTTAGCAGGATCTTCGACCTCTGGGCTATTGTTTGTTGTCAAGTTAGCAGGATCTTCGACCTCTGGGCTACTGTTTGCTGCAAAGTTAGCAGGATCTTCGACCTCTGGGCTACTGTTTGCTGTCCAGTTAGCAGGATGTTTGACCGCTGGGCTACTGTTTGATGTCCGTTTAGCAGGAGCTTCCACCTTTGGGCTACTGTTTGCTGTCCAGTTAGCAGGATCTCCACCTCTGGGCTACTGTTTGCAGTCCAGTTAGCAGAAACTTTCACTTCTGGACTACGGTTTGCTGTCCAGTTAGCAGGATCTTTCACCTCTGGGCTGTTTGCTGTCCAGTTTGCATGATCTTTGACATCTGTGCTACTGTTTGCTGTCCAGTTAGCAGGATCTTTCACCTCTGGGCTACTGTTTGCTGTCCAGTTAGCAGGATCTTCGACCTCTGGGCTACTGTTTGCTGTCCAGTTAGCAGGATCTTCCTCCTTTGGGCTACTGTTTGCTGTCCAGTTAGTAGGATCTTCCACCTCTGGGTTCCTGTTTGCTGTCCAGTTAGCAGGATCTTCGACCTTTGGGCTACTGTTTGCTGTCCAGTTAGCAGGATCTTCGACCTCTGGGCTACTGTTTGCTGTCCAGTTAGCATAATCTTCGACATCTGTGCTACTGTTTGCTGTCCAGTTAGCAGGATCTTCCACCTCTGGGCTACTGTTTTCTGTCCAGTTAGCGGATCTTCGACCTCTGGGCTACTGTTTGCTGTCCAGTTGTTTTGCAGGATCTTCCACATCTGGGCTACAGGTTGCTGTCCAGTTAGCCGGATCTTCCACCTCTGGGCTACTGTTTGCTTTTCAGTTAGCAGGATCTTCGACTTCTGGGCTACTGTTTGCTGTCCAGTTAGCAGGATCTTCGACCTCTGGGCTACTGTTTGCTGTCCAGTTAGCAGGATCTTCGACATCTGGGCTACTGTTTGCTGTCCAGTTAGCTGAATCTTCGACATCTGGGCTACTGTTTGCTGTCCAGTTAGCAGGATCTTCGACATCTGGGCTACTGTTTTCTGTCCAGTTAGCAGGATCTTCTACCACTGGGCTACTGTTTGCTGTCCAGTTAGCAGGATCCTCGACCTCCGGGCTACTGTTTTCTATCCAGTTAGCAGGATCTTCGACTTCTGAGCTACTGTTTGCTGTCCAGTTAGCTGGACCTTCCACCGCTGGGCTTCTGTTTGCTGTCCAGTTAGCAAGATCTTACACCTCAGGGCTACTGTTTGCTGTCCAGTTAGCAGGATCTTCCATCTCTTGACTACTGATTGCTATCCAGTTTGCATGAACTTTAACGTCTGTGCTACTGTTTGCTGTCCAGTTAGCAGGATCTTCGACCTCTGGGCTACTGTTTGCTGTCCAGTTTGCAGGATCTTCGACCTCTGGGCTACTGTTTGCTGTCCAGTTAGCAGGATCTTCGACCTCTGGGCTACTGTTTGCTGTCCAGTTAGCAGGATCATCTACCTCTGGGCTACTGTTTGCTGTCCAGTTAGCATAATCTTCGACATCTGTGCTACTGTTTGCTGTCCAGTTAGCAGGATCTTCGACATCTGGGCTACTGTTTGCTGTCCAGTTAGCATGATTTTCCACCTCTGGGCTACTGTTTGCTGTCCAGTTAGCAGGATCTTCGACCTCTGGGCTACTGTTTGCTGTCCAGTTAGCAGGATCTTCGACCTCTGGGCTACTGTTAGCTGTCCCGTTAGCAGGATCTTCCACCTGTGGTCTACTGTATTCTGTCCAGTTAAGAGGATCTTCGACCTCTGATCTACTGCTTGCTGTCCAGATAACAGGATCTTCGACCTCTGTGCTACTGTTTGCTGTCCAGTTAACAGGATCTTTCACCTCTGGGCTGTTTGCTGTCCAGTTAGCAGGATCTACGACCTCTGGGCTACTGTTACCTGTTCAGTTAGCAGGATCTTCGACCTCTGGGCTACTGTTTGCTGTCCAGTTAGCAGGATCTTCGACCTCTGGGCTACTGTTTGCTGTCCAGTATGCAGGATCTTCGATCTCTGTGCTACTTTTTGCTGTCCAGTTAGCAGGATTATTTACCTCTGGGCTTCTGTTTGCTGTCCAGTTATCTGGATCTTCCACCACTGGGCTACTGTTTGCTGTCCAGTTAGCAGGATCTTCGACCTCTGGTCTATTGTTTGCTGTCCAGTTAGCAGGAACTTCCAACTCTGGCCTACTGTTTGCTGTCCAGTTTGCAGGATCTTCGACCTCTGGGTTACTGTTTGCTGTCCAGTTAGCAGGATCTTCGACCTCTGGGCTACTGTTTGCTGTCCAGTTTGCAGGATCTTCGACCTCTGGGCTACTGTTTGCTGTCCAGTTTGCAGGATCTTCGACCTCTGGGCTACTGTTTGCTGTCCAGTTAGCAGGATCTTCGTCCTCTGGGCTACTGTTTGCTGTCCAGTTAGCAGGATCTTCGACCTCTGGGCTACTGTTTGCTGTCCAGTTAGCAGGATCTTCCACCTCTGGGCTACTGTGTGCTGTCCAGTTAGCAGGATCTTCCACATATAGGCTATTGTTTGCTGTCCAGTTAGCAGGATCTTCCACCTCTGGGCTTATGTTTGCTGTCCAGTTAGCAGGATCTTTGACCTCTGGGCTACTGTTTGCTGTCCAGTTAGCAGGATCTTCGACCTCTGGGCTACTGTTTGCTGTCCAGTTAGCAGGATCTTCCACCTCTGGGCTACTGTTTGCTGTCCAGTTAGCAGGATCTTCCACCTCTTGGCTACTGTTTGCTGTCCAGTTAGCAGGATCTTCCACCTCTGGGCTACTGTTTGCTGTCCAGTTAGCATGATCTTCGATCTCTGGGCTACTGTTAGCTGTCCCGTTAGCAGGATCTTCCACCTGTGGTCTACTGTATTCTGTCCAGTTAAGAGGATCTTCGACCTCTGATCTACAGCTTGCTGTCCAGATAACAGGATCTTCGACCTCTGTGCTACTGTTTGCTGTCCAGTTAACAGGATCTTTCACCTCTGGGCTACTGTTTGCTGTCCAGTTAGCAGGATCTTCGACCTCTGGGCTACTGTTTGCTGTCCAGTTAGCAGGATCTTCGACCTCTGGGCTACTGTTTGCTGTCCAGTTAGCAGTATCTTCGATCTCTGGGCTACTGTTTGCTGTCCAGTTTGCAGGATCTTTTACCTCTGGGCTAATGTTTGCTGTCCAGTTAGCAGAATATTCCACCTCTGGGCTGTTTGCTGTCCAGTTTGCATGATCTTTGACATCTGTGCTACTGTTTGCTGTCCAGTTAGCAGGATCTTTCACCTCTGGGCTACTGTTTGCTGTCCAGTTAGCAGGATCTTCGACCTCTGGGCTACTGTTTGCTGTCCAGTTAGCAGGATCTTCGACCTCAGGGCTAGTGTTTGCTGTCCAGTTAGCAGGATTTTTTACCTCTGGGCTACTGTTTTCTGTCCAGTTATCTGGATCTTCTAACACTGGGCTACTGTTTGCTGTCGAGTTAGCTGGATCTTCTACCTCCGGGCTACTGTTATATGTCCAGTTAGCAGGATGTTCGACTTCTGGGCTACTGTTTGCTGTCCAGTTAGCAGGATCTTCTACCACTGGGCTACTGTTTGCTGTCGAGTTAGCAGGATCTTCGACCTCTGGGCTACTGTTTGCTGTCCAGTTAGCAGGATCTTCGACCTCTGGGCTACTGTTTGCTGTCCAGTTAGCAGGATCTTTAACCTCTGGGCTACTGTTTGCTGTCCAGTTAGCAGGATCTTCGACCTCTGGTCTACTGTTTGCTGTCCAGTTAACAGGATCTTCGACATCTGGGCTACTGTTTGCTGTCCAGTTAGCAGGATCTTCGACCTCTGGGCTACTGTTTGCTGTCCAGTTAGCAGCATCTTCGACCTCTGGGCTACTGTTTGCTGTCCAGTTAGCAGGATCTTCGACATCTGGGCTATTGTTTGCCGTCCAGTTAGCAGGCTCTTCGACATTGGGCTTTCTGTTTGCTGTCCAGTTTAGCAGGATCTTCCACCCCTGGGCTTACTGTTTTGCTGTCCAGTTAGCAGGATCTTCGACCTCTGGGCTATTGTTTGCTGTCAAGTTAGCAGGATCTTCGACCTCTGGGCTACTGTTTGCTGTTCAGTTAGCAGGATCTTCGACCGTTGGGCTACTGTTTGCTGTCCAGTTAGCAAGATCTTCCATATCTGGGCTACTGTTTGCTTACCACATTGCAGGATCTTCGACCTCTGAGCTACTGTTTGCTGTCCAGGATCTTCCACTTCAGGGCTACTGTTTGCTGTCCAGTTAGCATGATCTTACATCACTGGGCTATTGTTTGCTGTCCAGTTAGCAGGATCTTCCACCTCTGGTCTACTGTTTTCTGTTTAGTTAACAGGATCTTCAACCTCTGATCTACAGTTTGCTGTCCAGTTAACAAGATCGTCGACCTCCTGGCTACTGTTTGCTGTCATGTCGTTAGCAGGATCTACCACTTTTGGTCTACTGTTTGCTGTCCAGTTAACAGGATCTTAGAACTCTGGTCTACTGTTTGCTAACCAGTTAGCAGGATCTTCCACCTCTGGGCTGTTTCCTGTCCAGTTATCAGGATTTTTGACCTCTGGGCTATTGTTTGCTATCCAGTTAGTAGAATGTTCGACCTCTGTGGCTACACTGTAGCACTGTCCACTTAGCAGGATCTTCTACCACTGGGCTACTGTTTGCAGTCCAGTTAGCAATATCTTCGACATCTGGGCTACTGTTTGCTGTCCAGTTAGAAGGATCTTCTACCACTGGGCTACTGTTTGCTGTCCAGTATACAGGATCTTCGACCTCTGAGCTACTGTTTGCTGTCCAGTTTGCAGGATCTTTCACCTGTGGGCTGTTTGCTGTCCAGTTAGCAGGATCTTCGACCTCTGGGCTACTGTTTGCTGTCCAATATGCAGGATATAAGATCTCTGGGCTTATGTTTGCTGTCCAGTTAGCAGGATTTTTGACCTCTGGGCTACTGTTTGCTGTCCAATTACCAGGATCTTCCACCACTGGGCTACTGTTTGCTGTTAAGTTTGCTGAATCTTTGGCATCTGTGCTACTCTATGCTTTCCAGTTAGCAGGATCTTCGACTTCTGGGTTACTGTTTGCTGTCCAGTTAGCATGATCTTACACCTCTTGTTTACTGTTTGCTGTCATGTTGTTAGCAGGATCTTCCACCTTTGGACTGCTGTTTGCAGTCAAGTTAGCAGCATCGTCGACCCCTGGTCTACTGTTTGCTGTCCAGTTAGCAGCATCTTCGACCACGGGGCTACTCTGTGCTGTCCAGTTAGCAGGATCTTCGACCACTGCGCTGCTGTTTGCTGTCCAGTTAGCAGGATCTTCGACATCTGGGCTTCAGTTTGCTGTCCAGTTATCAGGATCTTCCACCCCTGGGCTTTTGTTTGCTGTCAAGTTAGCAGGATCTTCGACCTGTTGGCTACTGTTTGGTGTCCAGTATACAGGATCTTCGACCTCTGTGCTACTGTTTGCAGTCCACTTAGCAGAATCTTCGACC
>JAMPIV010001340.1:0-239679 GCA_024509875.1 Oreohelix idahoensis | reverse complement strand
GAGGGACGCCATCATAAAGGGCCAGCAGCTCAGGCTGCAGTTTTGCTAGCATTTATTTAACTGTGTTCTATATTCATATTCTGGTAAGACTGAAATTATTTCTTTGTACATTTTAATATTTGTTTAAGGTTCGAGTGATTTGATACTGCAATAGCATAATCTGTTCCTTACAACAAGTAAGGGTTCGCTCTAGACCCCCGCCCCAGTTCAGGGTCTAGAGACAAATAAAATACATAAACTCCAGCAAGGATTAGGAAGGACAGATCAAGTGTTGAGATCAGTGGAACATATCACCTATCCTATTCTATGGCAGGAAGCTAATGAACATATTTCAGAATCCGTAGTCTGGGAGAACTTAGCCTATGTGAAACCAACTTGGTAAGATGTGTTGTTTGGTCAGAAAGATCTGACCCGTCTATGTGGTGTTGTTGTTGTATAGTGTTGTGTCCAGAAATGGTTAGAGGATGGAATTCTGACACATGACTAATACTTTGATTGCAGAGCTGTGAGTTTCAGTTGGCACCAATGCGGTGTCAAATGAGTTGTTGAATTTTACCAGAGTGGACCCGTGCAGTAACATTTGGTCAGAGCAGCCTATTATAGCCCCCCAAGCACGGAGAGGTGGGGCCACCATCCTTCTGATATTGCCCCCAAGCACGGAGAGGTGGGGCCACCATCCTTCTGATATTGCCCCCAAGCATGGAGAGGTGGGGTCACCATCCTTCTGATATTGCCCCCAAGCACGGAGAGGTGGGGCCACCAGACTTCTGATATTGCCCCCAAGCACGGAGAGGTGGGGCCACCAGATCTCAGCACCAGAGCTACACCTTCAAGCTACGTGAGCGACTGGTCTGCTGAGAATTCACCAACTCAACTTATTTCCTAACACACCCATAAAAATTCCATCAAATAACTGGACAATGTGTAGTCACCATAGACAGGGAGTGACGAGGCTACCCCAACAGCACATCCATTAAATGTTCTCCCAAAATAGATTACTACTATAAACAGTAATAATATTAACTAGTCTAGTAACATATATATGTACACACCTTGCATTTATTATGTAATATTCATGCACTTCTTTCATAATTGCTAAACCTTTCATATGTTCTGGCCAAAATAAAACATTGGTTCAGAACAAATAAATGTAAGAAAATTACTATCCAATTTTACACACTTGAGTTAGTTCAGTGTATTATAACATTTTTAAAAATATTATTAGACTTAGTAAATATCTGTGTGTGTGTCTGTAAACTACCACAACACATTACATATCATTACCCTAGACATTTAACGTAGCCACATTCATTAGTAAAAAAAAGATAGGTGTGAGGTCGTAGTGGTAGCAAGAAGGGCCTTCTGACAATTCACAGCTACATTTTATCTCAGGAGCCTTCACAGCTGACCTCATGCATCACACTTAGTAATATCACCATCATACAATACCATCAAACCCACTACATATATTGGGGTCTCTTTGTCCCGGGATAATTAGCCCATTAAGTATATTAGGATCTCCTGGGGGGAGAATTAGATTAGGGGAACACATTATAAAAATTAAAAGTGTCCCTTAAAATTACAAGTGTCCCTGAAAATAAAAGTTGGTGAATCTTCACAGCCAGTGGTAGTTAATTAGTTAATTAGAATTATTTAGACTAGAGTAATTAGAAGTACTTTAGAGGTTGGAAATTTTATTTTGCACATTGCTAGATTTGTTTAAAAAGTATGGCGGAGCTGGCAAAATACAGATCAGCTGCTGTGCTGACGGCAAAGGAGATGGGAATGAATGGTCAGATTTTAATTCAATATGTAACGGCTGAATGTGATAAATATATTGAAAGGGAAGATAGAAAGGTAGCTGAAGAGAAGAGGTTACAAATTGAGGCTGATAGAGAAATTAAGAGGCTGCAGATTGAGGCTGACAAAGAGGCTAAAGCATTGGAGGCAGAAGAAAAAACGACAGCAAAGGGAGGCAGAAGATAAAAAGGCCGAAAGGGAGGCAGAAGATAGAAGGTTGCAAAGGGAGCACGAATTACGTCTCAGGGAGCTGGAGCTACAAGGCCAGGCTCCTGAAAATGGTGCCAGCCCTTTTGCCTCAGATGCTACGCCCAGTCTGGGAGCCTCAACATCAGCTATGGGGTTTCATTTAGACCATTTTGTTGAAAAAGACGATGACATAGAGGGGTACCTAGGACGTTTTGAGTTATTAGCTACTACATATGGGTTAGAGAGAGAGAGGTGGAGTTTAAAGCTATCACAGGGACTGAGAGGTACTTCTTACGAAGTCTTCGCAAAAATGAACAGAGAAGACCAGGAGAATTATGACATGTTAAAGCAGGCTTTGTTATTGAGGTACGAAAAAAAATGGGGAATTTTATCGTAGGAAATTTAGAAATGCCAAACTGTTGTCTGGGGAGACATACCACCAATTCTCTGCCAGAATGGAAACCTATTTGGAGAAATGGACTGCTCTGGGGAAGACCCAAGATCTTAAAGAAATGATCATGATTGAGCAATTGAGAGAGTCCATGGCTCCAGACATGAGAAAATTTCTCATGGAACAAGGTGCAGAGAAGTTGGGGGAGGTTTTAAATGTCGCTGAAAGGTATCAGGCAGCCCAGGCAGAGGTAAGTGGTGCTAAAAAGAAGCACATAGACAATTTTAAAGCTCCACAGCAATTTAATAAATTTGATAATAGAGAGCAGGGAAATAAAGGTAGGACAAACTTTGAACGGCCAAGAAATGACTACCGAGACAGAAACTCACAGTTCAATGACCAAAAATCCAATGAAAGAAAACCGTTTAACCAAGGAAAAAGATGGTGTAAATGGTGCAAGAAAGATAACCATAACACCGAATTTTGTAGAAGGAAACCTTCAAACATTGCTGCAATGAAGTCGGGGACTCAAAGATTAAAGGTTAATCCTAAGGGACAGCAGGAACCTTATCACCCCCCAGTTTGTGAGGATGTTATTTGTAATGGGGTCACCATAAGGTGCCTTTATGATACAGGTTTGGATTATGATTCAGTTGTGAAGTCTAGCCTAGTGGACCCAAGTCAGTATACCACAGAAACAGTGGAAATACAAGGGGCAACTAAGGACATACCACTCATGACACTTCCATCGCAAGGATAACGGTGAAAACTCGCTATGTGGAAGGAGAAATCAGAGCAGCAGTGATAGATGAACCAATCTACCCTCTGATATTGGGGTGTAGATACGTCTTCTTGGGGAATCCCGAGAGACCTGTGATCATGGCGACAGTGCAGACCAGGTCACAGAAGAAGGAGGAAGAAGGTGAACCTATAAATGCTCATCCAGAGGAGATGAGGAAGGCGCAGGCTGAGGATAGGACACTCAAGCCATGTTTTAAAAAAATTGCCCAAATGCCACACACCTCCGAGCAAGGGGGAATATTTTATGAAGAACAAACTCTTATACAGGAAGGCCGGAACTGGAACAAATGGTCACAACCAGCTGGTTCTTCCCACTTCATATAGGGATAAAGTGATGGAACTCGGGCATGCGATTCCCTTCAGTGGTCACATGGGGATCAGCGCCACAGGACAGCGTATAGCTTGTCATTACTTCTGGCCAGGGATAACGGAGGATATAAAAAGATATGTCAAATCCTGCCCAGAATGTCAAAGGGTAGCTCCAAAGCACTGGACTGCTCCTGCAACTCTAGGGGAAATGCCCATAGTGGGAACACCTTTTGAGAGGGTTGCAGTGGATATTGTAGGACCTCTCACTCGGACCAAGAGGAGGAACAGTTACATCCTTACTCTGGTGGACACTTGTTCTATGTGGGGAGAGGCGGTAGCCCTGACATCAATTGATTCAAAACATGTAGCAGAGGCACTACTTACAATATTTACCCGATTAGGATTCCCGCATCAAATCTTGAAAGATAATGGTTCTCAGTTCAAGGGGAAACTAACGGAAGAAGTTTTTAAGCTATTTCAAGCCAGACACTTTCATTGTAGTCCGTACCATCCACAAGGGAACGGCCAGGTAGAGAGGTTCAACGGGACTCTCATTTCTATCCTGAGAAAGCTGGCACACGAAAAAACCGGATCTGTGGGATCAATTCCTGCCCGCCGCATTGTTTGCGTACCGGGAGGTACCACATAGTTCAACCGGGATGGCTCCCGCAACTCTGCTATTTGGGAGGCCAATAAAAGGTCCATTAGAAGCCCTATTAAGGACCTGGACAGATGAGAAGGCGGAAGAGACTGTTACCTCATCTTATCAATACGTGAACGAACTGACCACTCGTTTGAAAGCTGGATGAAAACTGGCAAATGATAATTTGAAACAAGCCAGGAAGAAACATGCAGCATATTTTAATAGGAAGGCAAAGGACAGAGAACTGGCAGTGGGAGAGAAGGTGCTGCTTCTACTACCCGGTAGCCAGAATAAATTACAAATTGGATGGCAAGGTCCATATACGGTTCTAGAGAAGGTGTCTAGAACAAACTATAAAATTGACAAAAAGGGGAAGGAGAAAGTTTATCATGTAAACCTGTTAAAGAAGTATCTGGACAGACCACTCCAGGAAAGCACCCCCTTACTGACCTTAGCTATCGCAACTCAAATGCAAAAGGAACCACTCACCTCACATGAATACCCATTACATCCTTGTGAAACAGCAGCACAGGTAAAAGTCAGTAATCACCTGACTAAAAACCAGAGGGAGAGAGTTCAACAGGTTCTGGAGGAACATACAGATGTATTAACAGATAAACCAGGCCATACAAATTTGCTACAGTATGACATGAAACTGGTAGACTCAAACCCAAAATCTGTATGAGAGCCTATTCTATTCCGTTTGCGAAGGAGAAGGCATTGAAGGAAGAAATAGATTATTTGTTGAAGGAGGGGATTATTTCACACAGTGAATCATCTTTTAGCTCTAGTGTCGTATTGTTGAGAAAACCGTCTGGGGAACACAGACTGTGCATAGATTACAGGAAACTGAATGCTGTCACAGAAGGACAAGTGGATCCATTACCAGACACAAAAACAGTTATTTGCCAGACTGAACAAGGCAAAATACTTTTCAAAGGTGGATCTTAGTAAAGGCTATTACCAGATCCCAGTGAAGCCTGAAGTGAGACCTTATTTGGCTTTTAGCACTTCGGATGGACATTATGAATTCAACATGCTACCATTCGGACTGAAAAATGCTCCGAGTGTATTTTCAAGGATGATGCGCAAATTGTTGGATCCCCTGAATAACCCATGTATCACGAATTTCATGGATGATATTCTCGTCGCCACAGAGACATTTGAAGAACACATTGAAGCTCTAGAAATGTTATTTAATAGGCTTAGGGAGGCGAACTTGACTGCTAGGCCAACAAAATGTTGCATTGGATGCAAAGAGTTGGAATTCTTGGGACACACTGTATATCAGGGTAGCATGACCCCTGATCCCAAGAACTTGGAAAAAAACTGCAGAGAGCACCTAGACCACAAACAAAAAAGGATGTGCGATCATTCGTGTCGTTATGCGGATTTTATCAAAAATATATCAAAGATTTTAACTCTATTTGTGCTCCTCTGACTGATCTGACTCGCAAGGGACTTCCAGATAAAATTAATTGGACTGCGCAAAGTGAATTAGCGTTCCAGGACTTAAAGGAAAAACTCACTAGCAAGCCTATTCTCAAACTACCTGATTTGACACAGGACTTTGTCTTAAGAACCGATGCAAGTAATGTAGGACTCGGAGCGGCTTTGTTGCAAAGATCATCTTCACCTGATGGGGAACTGAAACCAGTCGCTTATGCAAGCCGCAAATTGAATAAGGCGGAACAAGGATACTCCACACGCGAAAAAGAATGTTTAGCGTTAATCTGGGCCATAAAGAAGTTTCAAATCTATCTGTATGGTAGGACTTTTGTGGTCGAGACGGACCATCAGCCTCTCGTATTCTTATCTCAGGCTAAGCATGAAAACGCAAGATTGCTGAGGTGGTCTTTATTGCTTCAACCTTATCAGTTTAGTATCCAATATATCCCAGGCAAATTGAATGTCGGTGCAGATTTCCTCAGTCGGCACCCCTGTGATCAAAATTAGAGTAATGGCAGGCGTAAGGAGAGATTTTATCTATGTGTATCACTGGTTTTAGAACTTGCCGTAGGCATGTTTTCAAGTGGGGAGATGTGTCACAAAATTAACCGTGATACAACGTTAAAATATCTCCAATGATACAACGTAGGGATAAAAACTAATGCGTAAGCTGCTAGAATACATGATCGCCCACGCCGCGGGTCATCACCCGCCATGGAAATTAAATTGTTAGACTTGAAGGCAAAACGGAACGGGAGGAGAACGGAGATCAAAAGGAAAAAATCTGACTGAACGCGTGCTTGAAACTAGCAATGCTAAAAGGACGCAAATTGGTGGGGAAAGGAGGAAAAAGTCACGTTCCCCAAGTTGACATAAAGTAAAGAAATCGACAAAGGGGACCTTGGATATTATACGCCACAGTCATTTCTTGAACGCTTTTGCGATAACTTAGCCCGTTTATTTGAATGCAGTGATCAACGCATTCCAGAATATTCTAGAAAATATTTGAAAAGTAACTTTTCTTAATAATAATGTTAGGAATATAAAACCTAGCTGGCCGGATGGCCCATCTTGAGCAGTGAAATAATATGCTTTCATTTATACAGACGGACAGATAATAAGAAAGATATTGACAAAAGACTGTGTTGTTCATATCAGCGAGCGTCTGCATTGAGATAAAACCTGTCACTAATTTTCAAAAAAGTGTGGCCTTGAAGACGCAAGTGCTAAAATCTAGTTGGAATGAAGAGACGGGGTGGGATGGTGAATTGTGGCTAAAAATAACTTTAAAAGGCAAAATTGTGTAGGGGAAGGCAGGGTTGGTTCAAAAAACAAGTGTGTTTTTTTTTTGTGAAACGCAAGTAGAGACGGACGGACCAACAGACAATAAGGCATACTTGACTGAGGTATGACTGAAATGACTTATTGGTAGGATATTTGAATTTGAAAAAGAAAAGGCAGTGATTGGCCCTAGATGAATATATTATCGGCGCTCAGACGCGCATTTTGTGCCATTCATTTTAAGTTGTCCTGGTAGACACTGTGAATTATTAAGTGGTGTAATTCCCAGAAGCTATTGAAATATTTAGAGGGACGCCATCATAAGGCCAGCAGCTCAGCTGAGTTTTGCTAGCATTTATTTAACTGTGTTCTATATTCATATTCTGGTAAGACTGAAATTATTTCTTTGTACATTTTAATATTTGTTTAAGGTTCGAGTGATTTGATACTGCAATAGCATAATCTGTTCCTTACAACAAGTAAGGGTTCGCTCTAGACCCCCCGCCCCAGTTCAGGGTCTAGAGACAAACAAAATACATAAACTCCAGCAAGGATTAGGAAGGACAGATCAAGTGTTGAGATCAGTGGAACATATCACCTATCCTATTCTATGGCAGGAAGCTAATGAACATATTTCAGAATCCGTAGTCTGGGAGAACTTAGCCTATGTGAAACCAACTTGGTAAGATGTGTTGTTTGGTCAGAAAGATCTGACCCGTCTATGTGGTGTTGTTGTTGTATAGTGTTGTGTCCAGAAATGGTTAGAGGATGGAATTCTGACACATGACTAATACTTTGATTGCAGAGCTGTGAGTTTCAGTTGGCACCAATGCGGTGTCAAATGAGTTGTTGAATTTTACCAGAGTGGACCCGTGCAGTAACATTTGGTCAGAGCAGCCTATTATAGCCCCCAAGCACGGAGAGGTGGGGCCACCATCCTTCTGATATTGCCCCCAAGCACGGAGAGGTGGGGCCACCATCCTTCTGATATTGCCCCCAAGCACGGAGAGGTGGGGCCACCATCCTTCTGATATTGCCCCCAAGCACGGAGAGGTGGGGCCACCAGACTTCTGATATTGCCCCCAAGCACGGAGAGGTGGGGCCACCAGATCTCAGCACCAGAGCTACACCTTCAAGCTACGTGAGCGACTGGTCTGCTGAGAATTCACCAACTCAACTTATTTCCTAACACACCCATAAAAATTCCATCAAATAACTGGACAATGTGTAGTCACCATAGACAGGGAGTGATGAGGCCACCCCAACAGCACATCCATTAAATGTTCTCCCAAAATAGATTACTACTATAAACAGTAATAATATTAACTAGTCTAGTAACATATATATGTACACACCTTGCATTTATTATGTAATATTCATGCATTTCTTTCATAATTGCTAAACCTTTCATATGTTCTGGCCAAAATAAAACCTTGGTTCAGAACAAATAAATGTAAGAAAATTACTATCCAATTTTACACACTTGAGTTAGTTCAGTGTATTATAACATTTTTAAAAATATTATTAGACTTAGTAAATATCTGTGTGTGTGTCTGTAAACTACCACAACACATTACATATCATTACCCTAGACATTTAACGTAGCCACATTCATTAGTAAAAAAAGATAGGTGTGAGGTCGTAGTGGTAGCAAGAAGGGCCTTCTGACAATTCACAGCTACATTTTATCTCAGGAGCCTTCACAGCTGACCTCATGCATCACACTTAGTAATATCACCATCATACAATACCATCAAACCCACTACAAATGTGCTGTGTCAATTCTAACTGTTCCAGGAGATTGTGTTCCCAAAAATTACTTTGGGGTAAGTGTAAACATTTATTTTACCATGTGAATTTGACATGTTTTTCTTGCTTAAGGGCTATATATGAGGCTCGCAACCTCAACATGTGAAAATAGTATATTCATAAACCACTACAACATGCGTTGGTGACTACTTCTTGCTTGTCGTACAGAAAACCGACAGTAGAGGTGACCCCAGACTCCGAACGGAGCAGTGATGAGTGATGATTACATCACATGTGCCTAAAGTGTGTAATATTATTTTGTGAGATATATGTACCTTGTTAATTGTAATTCAGGCAAGCCATTGCCCCCACTCTGTCCAGACACATTTTTCTCATTAAAGTAATCAGAGGAATAACGATGATTTCTAATCATATTCCCAGAGTTATACTGTGTAAACTAGGGAGAATAATTATTCAGAGAGGCTAACATTGGTGGGTGCACAGCGAGACATGGCGCCTGTTAATTTGTAGCCCACAAATGTACTTAGCAGAGGCATTTGTTCTGTTTTATTTTGACTAAAATTCGTGGAACGAAGCTATCAGTCTGTTATTGGTACGAAGCTGCAAAACTAAAATGTCGACGTCACTAGTTGTGAGTTAAAAGCAGGGAATCAACACTAACCTCCTACATTGGACAAGTTGCATGGAGAACAGCCGGCATCACAGAAGAATTGGCGAAACAACAGCTGCAGGACTCGCTATGACCAGCTAAGTTTATTAAGGAAACAGCAACAGGACAATTGTTTTGTTATATCCTCAAACCAAATCTCAGTGAAGACAATGTTATATACATCTAAAAGTCACCACCATTCCATCGCTATTTTAGACTTTTAAGACTAATTGATTATTACATTTGTTACATGTTATTTTAAAACAAGGCAGTCATAGTTGATTTAGTTATTATAGGTATGAAAGCAAATGTATGAACAGGACTCTTATATATATATATATATATATATATATATATATATATATATATATATATATATATATATATATATATATATATATATATATATATATATATATATATATATATATATGTCACGTAGACAGTGACTTAATTTATTTTTCCATCTCGTCTCAATGTTATTACTCTTTAATGTTCTGTTTTCCTGACATTTTGTTTCTCTTTGCTTTGCTACCTGTGTGGCCCAATTGTTTTCTCCTTCTCAAACCCCACCCGAGGTTGTTTACGTTCGAGCCTGCAGCGGTCAGCGAACGATAATGTTACGTCAGCACTCCTGGCCTGATCAGAAGAACGTCTGTTACGCTTAAAGTGTTAGCCACGAGCGGCTAGTACCCTTTGAGGCCTGGGTAACGAGTTTGATCTGTTTCAGGGGAGATAACAATCGCGGTCAGTCTCCGGGTTTTGCCCCTTAGAACGCATTAGCGATCATAATATTATGCATTTCTCTACCTGAGAGAATTTTCTTGCGGTTGTTGACTTCTGATGTCTCTAGAATAACCTTTGTATTACTCTCTTGATTACGCATTACGCCGTTACCTCTGAAGAAATATGCAGGCCAGGTGTCCGGGGGGGGGGGGAGGGGGAAGCGTCCTTGTAATCTATAAGAGTAGACGGGGTTAATAAGACAAAGACATTCGTGAATATTCCTGGCCCGTAGATGACCATCATGAGATAAGGCAAACTTTAACACAGTACTAGAATGTGTTTGCCTATGTTCTAGTCATTTTCGGGTTTCAGGGATACCGAATTGCTAGAGTCAAGTCTCCAGTCAGGCGAAGAATGCACATTCTCTTCGTTCTAGAGGGATTCTGAGTACATCTAGCATCACGAGTCGTCAACCCCCATTCCTGAACCTAAACCTTTTTGTCAACGCCAAGTTAAGCTCACGCAATGCAACGAGCCAACGCTAAATCTGGAAACATCGAATGCAGTAGTAGTTCTCTACTCGCCTATTGGATTACCAGTCAGAGCATTGCGGCTTCCAGAATACCCAAAACCGCCCAGCATGTCTATAGCAGAATCTGATAGCACCAAGCCTTTGTGTGCCTAAACGGGGCACTCAGCCAAGCCACGGTCAAGCAAGCCCAACCAGGATTTACTGCCTAGTACGAAAGGTCAAAAGCGCCGGATAAGAGCGCTAGGGACTGCCTTGTCCTCAAGTAACTTCGTCTGGTGTATTTCTGGGTCTATGTAGAACTTCGCACGTATGAGCAGCCATCTATGGACAGAGTTCCAGCCCCCCTCACGCCATTAGAGGTCACCAACGTTTAGCACCAACAAAGAAAGTTTTGTAGGCTAGTCCCTCACGAAGGATCTACAAGTAATACACTTTCTGGAGCTAGCATTTGGTCCCACGACCGCGGACAGACTGTCGCTCAGTTCGGTTATTTGGCCAGCAAGAAAGATAGACAGAGTTCCAGCCCACCCCCTCACGCCATTAGAGGTCCCCAACGTTTAGCACCAACAAGGAAAGTTTTGTAGGCTAGTCCCTCACGAAGGATCTACATGTAATACACTTTCTGGAGCTAGCTTTTGGTCCCACGACCGCGGACAGGCTGTCGCTCAGTTTGTTTATTCGATCAGCAAGAGATAAATAGAGTCTTCCAGACTACCTCGCGCAATTAGGGAGGAATCACCAATAATAGCGCCTATACTGTGATTTTATTCAGGTTAATTCCATCACCCATGGAGGATATGTACGAAAAAACCACTTACTGGAGCTATTTCATATGGTCCCCGAAAACGGACGGACTGACACTCGATTTATTTATCTCTCTGTGTTCTACAGGTTTTATGAATGGTGATCTGTGTGTGGTTGTTGGTGTATATGATTATTGATGACTATTGATGAATATTTGATTATTGATGTAATTTATGCTGTGTATGATGATATGCATTAATTCCATGCTTTTCTTCTTTAATAAAATTTACACATTTATTAATGCGCTGTTCCCGACCCTTTCATCCATATTTACATTTTTAGCTCTTTACTAGAATCTCTATGTATGATAAGAGAAAAGAGTGAGAGCAGGAGATGCTTAGACAGTAAAAGTGAGTTGAGGCCTGGAGAGAGAGATCCTTTGAATAAATCTTCTTCCAGGTTGTCTCAAGTCCATCTCCTATTTACACCTTATCTAAAGTGTAATCTATAACTCTGTCAGCCAACTATCCCTTGTCGATTTCACTACTATTGTCCAACTCGACAAATACTCTACCACTTTAACTCAACCACGACAATATATATATATATATATATATATATATATATATATATATATATATATATATATATATATATATGTATACACATCTATAGAGCAAATACTTATAAAAAGAATTTCGCTGGTCTTACACTAACTGGGGGCTGGAACGGGCTAAAACCATTGCTTAATTCTTCTCAAAAGGCGACGGATCAGATATAATTTAATAGTGCTCTGTCCTATGCAACATTGTTCTGGACTTCTGAAAATATCTTGTGACACGACCTTGAGATAGAAGCATCTTTATCCTTCTATCTACAACTCGGTCAAGAGTAATCTTGTGCACAGGTAGACAGCTTTGAAGACCCTATTAGATACTCTTGAGTGGACTCTATGTGGACCACTACTGCAGAGCTAAGGGGAGGCAATCCGTGACAGCTGCACAGCAACGCGTGACCAACTAACCTCTTGCTTTCGCAAAGGTCGGAACCGAATACGTCACGTGGTCATTGTTGCAAATATTCTCCAATAACATAGAGGAAAAAACTGGTTCACACCTCACCGCTTTTCTATACAATGTTACACATTAAATTAACATAATATCATGTTTAAAAAATGCACCATCTAAAAACAATACACTGATGTAAAAATCCATGACATGTGACACAAATTTCCCGCGTTAATATTGCGAAATGTGAGAGCCAATCGAAACACGTCCGCCATGTTAACAGATAGATAGATAGATAGATAGATAGATAGATAGATAGATAGATAGATAGATAGATAGATAGATAGATAGATAGATGGATGGATGGATGGATGGATGGATGGATGGATGGATGGATGGATGGATGGATGGATGGACGGACGGACGGACGGACGGACGGACGGACGGACGGACGGACGGACGGACGGACGGACGGACGGACGGACGGACGGACGGACGGACGGACGGACGGACGGACAGACAGACAGACAGACAGACAGACAGACAGACAGACAGACAGACAGACAGACAGACAGACAGACAGACAGATAGATAGATAGATAGATAGATAGATAGATAGATAGATAGATAGATAGATAGATAGATAGATAGATTTGACGTACTGACGTACATATAACATAGAGCCGTTAAACAAAACACATCAGTGCTCTAATTGTCTTATGTCAACAGAAATAACCCAGGGTGTTACAGACTCCTTACAGGGTGTTTCCGGCTGAAATTACTCTAGTTATCACTGCATTCATGCAATTTCCCCAAGAACATGTTAATACCTTCATATCACTGTTCACTATCACAATATATTTATTTATATTTAAGACGGACGAATTCATGTAGTCTATTTACATAACATGTCAAACTATTAACTGGGAAAATGTGTCTGGACAACGTGAACAATGATTGGTGCCTGAACTAACATTACTTACTTACTTACTTAGTCGTTCCCCTTCTACCGTGAGGTGTAGAGGTTTGGAAGAGAGAGCGCCAGACTATTCTATCGGCTGTCTTCCTCCTGGCCTGGTTCCATTCTAGTCCTCGGTCCTTCAAAGATTGTCTAATGTTGTCCTCCCAGCGGACTCTGGGTCGTCCTCGGGGTCTGGATCCTTGGCTCTTTGTTTCCCATGCTTGTCGTGGTAGCCGATCTTCTCCCATTCTGCAGACATGGCCAAACCATCTTAGTTGGGACTGTTCTACTTGGGTCTGTAGGGGGTGGCATTTTAGGCCTTGACGTATCGTCTGGTTGCGTACCATGTCTCTTCTTGTTACTTCAACCACCTTCCTCAGATACCTCATTTCTGAGGTTTGGATCTGGCTTTTATGGGTTGTAGTCATTGCCCATGACTCGCATCCATATTTCAAGACTGGGACATAGGTGGAGCGGTATACAGCCATCTTCGTTTTCTTACCAACCTCTCTCTTGCTGAGGAATCCTCGATTTATGGCCTGAAAAAGTCTCCCAGCTGCTGCTTTTCGAGTGGCCAACTCTTCTTTGATGCCTCCCTTTCGGTCTATAATAGCTCCGAGGTATTTAAAGTGGTCGACCTGCTCCAGGACCTGTTCTCCCAGCTTAATCTGATGTCTTCTTTCTTCTCGTGATATCACCATGGATTTTGTTTTTAGAGCTGCTTATGACCATCCCTCTCTTCTCCAGCTCTTCCTTCCAGACTTGCAGGTTGGATTGGAGATGTGCCTCTGATTTAGCAATCAGGGCAACATCATCAGCAAATGCCAGCTCTGAAATATAGACCTGTCTCATCTTCCAGTACCCCACTGAATACTTTCTTGTTCTCTCCCTACATGCCTTGATGACATCGTCCATAAGGAGTATGAAGAGGTAAGGTGATAGGATATCACCTTGTCTTACACCAGTGGTGGTCCTGAACTCTTCTGACTTATGGTTTGCTGTCCTCACATAATTTCTGCAAGACTTGTAGAAGCTCTGTATAGCATGAATCAGAGGTGCTGGAATATTCTTCCTTGCCAAACAGTCCCAAAGTTTGCTCCAAGGGACCCTGACAAACGCCTTTTCCAGATCTATGAAACAAAGATGGATCTCTCTCTTATACTCAAGGGCCTTTTCACTCAGCTGTCTGAGTGTGAAGATTAGGTCTTGAGTACTTCGGTTTGCTCGGAATCCGCACTGGACCTCATCCAATTGTGGCTCCAATTGTCGGAGTCTGGGGGGGGGGGGGGGGGGGGGGGGGGGGGGGGGGCGGGGGGGGGGGGGGTGGGGGGGGGGGGGGGGGGGGAGGGGGGGGGGGGGGGGGGGGGGGGGGGGGGGGGGGTGGCGGGGGGGGGGGGGGGGGGGGAGGGGAGGGGGGGGGGGGGGGGGGGGGGGCGAGGCGCGGGGGGCCGGGGGGGGGGGGGGGGGGGGGGGGGGGGTGGGGGGGGGGGGGGGTGGGGGGGGGGGGGGGGGTGGGGGGGGGGCGGGGGGGGGGGGGGGGGGGGGGGGAGGAGGTGGGGGGGGGGGGGGGGGGGGGGGGGGGGGGGGGGGTGGGGGGGAGGGGGGGGGGGGCGGGGGCGGCGGGGGGAGGGCGCGGGGGGGGGGGGAGAGGGGGGGGGGGGGGGGGTTGGGGGGGGGGGGGGGGGGGGGGGGGGGGCGGGGGGGGGGTGGGGGTGGGGCTCCGGAGTCTGGCGTCGGAGTCTTATGCTTAGGGGGGGGGGGGGGGGGGGTGCTCTAGGATTCTAGAGTAGATTTTTCCAGGGACACTGAGAAGGGATATGCCTCTATGGTTTCCACACTGTCGATTGTCACCCTTTTTGAAAATTGGTGTTATGATGGCGATCTCCCAATCCTTTGGTATGGTCTTGTTGCACCATGCTGCCTGTAGGACCCTTAGGAGTAACAGGTCTCCTGATGCTCCCATGTACTTAACCATTTCTGGTGTTATACCATCATGCCCTGCTGCTTTGCCCATCTTGATTTTCTCTAGTGCTGCCCTCAGTTCTTCCATCTTTATGTCATCTTCACCATCATTGGTTTCCTCTTCTGTGTCAGTGGTTATCATTTCTGATGCTTCATCATGCTCACCATCCAGGAGTTCTGAGAAATATTCTTTCCATCTTTCCATTACTTCCTTCGGGGGCAGTAAGCAATTTGCCTTGCTTGTCCTTTATAAATTTGAGAGGGCATTGTTTTTCCTTCCTCATGTTCTTTAGGGTCTTATAGAACAATTTCTGGTTTTCTTGTGCATCTTTTTCTAGCTTTTCTCCAAATTCTTCCCAGGACTAACATTAACAAGCTACATATATCTCACAAAATAATATGATACACTTGAAGCACACGTGATGTAAACATCATTCATCACTGCTCCAGTCGGAGTCTGGGGTCACCTCTGCTGTCAGATTGTCTGCACGACTAGCCAGAAGCAATCACCAGCGCTTGCTAAAGTGGTTCATGAATTTACTATTTTCATATGTTGAGGTTGCCAGCTTCATATATAACCACTTGGCAAGAAAGCACGTTAATTCATATTAGTAAAATAAATGGTCACAACTTACCCCACAATTTTGGGTTATACAGATACTTCAGTAGGGGAGTTGAGTGTTAGAGACTTAACCCTACTAGGTTCAGCACAGAGAGTAAAATAATGAATGAAAGGGCATACAAATTGCGAAATAAAAGCGATCAGTGACCTAGATTTGACAATTTGTTGTTGTAACAGGCGTTTAAATCTATTTTGTCGACGCATTCTTCTAGGGGTCAATTGAAGTATAACACAGCATTTCTTTATCACAACCACTGGCCAAGTACTGCACTTAGAACGTCTAGTGTACAGTCACAGTACACAGTAAACCTTTATTACACATCTTGAAAATGAAGTAAATATCCATGAACCAACATCAGTGGGTCAACATTCAATCTGACGTTAATTGTGGTATCATTGTAGCATGTAAATAATCTGTTCAAGTTCGTCGCAGTCCGTTAAATATTACGCGTTAAGCAACGTCCTTTTGAGTACCACAAAGTTCCATGATAAAGGACGCTTTGTGGTGTGCAAAAAGAAGTTGCAACAGTCGTGCAGTTGGGCTAAGAGAATATACCAGGGGATCCTAAAAGTTACTGTGCAGTAAAGTACCTCGTACAACGTTGCAGTACCATCCAGTAGTTTCTTCTACAGCAGATGTAAGAAATGTGTCCCATGGGCCTCAAGACATGTCTGAACACGCTTCTTCATATTGTCGGTCACGTCTAGGGTAGAACGGACAACTCTCACATAAAAACTGCTACTCTAGTCTGACGTATATTCAAGTGCACAGTAACTTTTAGGACACGCTGTATATATAGATAGATATAGATGATAACTAGCCATCCACTTTTATTCTATGTAATATAATGTATGGAACATTTATTTTCTAGTTTTGTTTTTTCTTTAATTTGGTAACTATAATAAAAGTTGATCAATAAAATGTGTTGTTTTCCTTATGTAGCCGCGTGCGGAGTATAGGCGATTTTAATTTATGATTAAGATGATTAACAATAATGTAGTAGATGACGTAGAACGATAAATTATTAACATCAGTTAGGTTGTTATTTTAATCTTCTATTCTACTTAATACAACCAGACAGTTAAAACAACACACAGACCACGCGGCCACGTGGCGAAATGCATTAGGACTAATCAAATTGAAGTACCGGATGCGAATAATCAACAAGCTGTAATTAATGTAGAAGAGCATGACACCGGAAATATGTGTTACAGCTGTGAGTATTGCTTGCAATATATTGGGGACATGAGTTAAACACATCGAAAAATACACTAAATGCTGGCACCCACTGTCTGAGACACTTACTTTATTACGAAAACTGCTTACAGGAGATATACGTGAAGCAAATAACTACAGAGAACATGCCTGTATACAAGAGTAAAACTCAGCGATGACGTTCGCATCAATGGGTGCAGATATTAAATCACCGTCTGGAAATATGGTCCATACTGTTTTTAAATACACGGCTAGATTTACCATTTGGTCTCACCGCAATGTCCAACAAGGCAAATAAGCCAGGATATGGACAACTTTATATTTTAGATTTTGCTGAAACAACAACAAAAATGGCTTGAAAAACAATCAAACCGAGGTTGTTTGGCCGAAGTAATGCAACGATTGAACGAGATGATACGACAAGTTAACCCATTTGCTGAGTCATTTAAACAAAGGCATCAAATAACCCAGGCCAATCCATCATTGAGTGTGTGCATGATATTTATAGAAGACCCAGGTCTAGATAAGAGACGATATAATGCATCTACGTCCAAAACGGAAGTTGCTTCAATATTTGTTGGAGAAAACAGGAAACCACCCGCAAATAGAGTCTACGTCGCATCAGTACTGCTTTATTCTATCTCCACTTTTGGCCAAAATTGACCTGAGGTCATATTATGAAATAAAATAGTTTAATCTATCATCCAACATAATATCTTACAGTTAACATTTGGATCGTCATGAAAAATTTCATTTTATTGTGACATATCTCATTCTAATCCAGGAATCTTTTCGGTTTTACCCAGGACCCAATATGCAGACATTTTTTTTCTACAAGTGATGTTTTAAAAACAGGCAGTAGCCACATAATTAATGTAGTAGGTATATATATATTATGCATCAAACTTTTGGAAACTGGCTGCAACATGTTGTTAAATACTGTTGAGTATTTATCAGATGTTATAATTGTTTGTTATATCTTGTGAAGCGTAGAAACAATAAAAAATCAAAATGAAAAATTAAGACAAATTATGCAGATACACGTAAATATCTCAGCTGTATTTAATTCCTTGGTAGTAAAACACCAAGAATTGAAACGGATATCCAGTTGACAACTAGTTCAAGAAGTATGACAAAAACAAATGAAATGTTAATTTATATAAATAGTTTTGTGAAGTGGCATATTGCTGAACTGGAATCTCACTTACATATTCCTGTCCCATACAAATTAATTAATTTATTACTTAAAAATATCACGTTTGTTCAACGTCCTTATCGGAATCGGAAATAAGTAAGTATCGCTTCCGATATCGCTAAAATTCATTTCGAAATTATATATTGAGGTTGATTCGTTAATAGTTTATGAGTGTTATGTAAGTGACTACACTACATGTAAACAAATAACCCTATGACGTCATTAATTGATAAAAGCATACAAAAACTAAGCACCAATATAATTATTTCTCTACCAGTTCAAAATACGATGTCCACAGGAAGTGTTTACATGATATGAACACTCTATGGCCACTTATTTTCTAATTTTTTGTTCAATTTTGAAATCTTATAAAGCAGGTGTACCACGCGGCCTGCGGCTAGATCCAAAGCAACTCTAGCAACTGATATAAAGCACACAATTGTAACTTCATAAATTTTTTTTTTTTAATCGCTCACAAACGTTCACACACATGTGGCGGATAAAATGAAATAATTTTTAACTGGCTTATCGCAAGATATTCCATAATTTTCCGCTCAAATTCGGCATATATCACCTTGGCGCGCCATACGCCTAGGGTATAAGGAAAGGCCTATCTGGCGCCCCATTCGCCCGTTTGAGCAGAATGAGATATCCTTCTTTTCAACTAGTAACATTAAAAACTTTAAACGCGTTATTCTCAAAACAAGCTAAAGTGGAGATGGAATAAAGCAGTACTTAGCCGACGCTAGAATTGTATCACTGCTAAACAAGAATGGAGACATTATGGTGTATCCATTGCTATGCCCGTGCTGAGAGAGTGGTTGGCACGAGGAACTATAACATACAGAAGTTCTTTATTTGTTCTGTTAAAACATATTCCTCCAGACCTTCATAGGTAGAGGGGAGCTGTGAAAGCTCAAGGCACTTTGTCAAGTATCCCTTTAAACGAGATGAGAACTGCTGAAAAGTTTCAGAGCTCTCCTTCCTGCTGTTGCGAAACAGTTGCAAAAATTTGCGAGCATTCATTTCAAAACGCTCAAGCAAAGCTTTTTCAACATGTCGTAATTGTCTTGTTGGCTGCTTTCCAGTTTGGCGTAAACATCATACGCACTACTTTTCAAAGACTGAGAAAGCTTCATATTCCAACGCGACCTCTCTAACCCGTACAGAGTTGCAATTTTCTCAAATTTTTCTAGATACGTGTCAATCTTCTCATTTGGACAAGGGAAAGATTCTAGAGCGAAGGAAATAGCGGTGAGATGAGTAGATTGTGTGTTAGAAGGATCAGTTAAAGAGGAATGAGGAGAAGACTCTCCATTGCTGGAGGTAGAGGCAGCACCACGACTTTGAACTTCTAGAGCTTTAAGCGCCAGCTCATGCTGTCTCTCCTTCTCTCTTTCCTCATGCTGTCTCTCCTTCTCTCTTTCCTCATGCTGCATCCTGCGAATTTCCATTTCTTCAAAAGATGATATACTTTAACCTGGGATACCTCCTCCTATGATATAATATCTAACTATTGCTGCTATTAATCGGTAATAAAGCACCTAATGCAGACGACTACGCCAAATAAATGGTAGTTAAGATTACTCACTGAAAAATAAGTTGCTACAGTGGAAGCAAAATAATTATTGCAAAAATTTTTAGAGAAAAAAAATCCCTTAATTTTTAATCCACTATAAGTTCACCCCTGAAGACAGTTAGGGTAAGGGAGGCAATTAATCTGGACGAACTAGTCCGAAACGCACTCCTTAGCTTAGCTCAAACACCTACTTCTTCAGAACCCTGTGAATGTTATACACTCACAAACTTTACCAGCGTTTAGTATTACAAAATCAGTAATTAACATATATTCCGACAAAATCAACTTGTAACTCAAATGTATATTACTCAAAATGCTGTGGAAAACCCAATTATTAATTTTATGGTCAGCACGCCCATAAACAGATCGTTTCGTCTAGGGGATATTATTTTTAAAGATACACAAAACCACGAGACAATCACACTCTTACTCTACTACAGAATAAAGAATCTTACAGACGAGCTGATATTTGCCGTCTGATAAGGTTGAAAATGTTGGATTTTTATTCCCGTTAATGATATCCACCAAAAGATAGATATAAGTGGATGGAAGCAGACATCATCATCATCATCAGTTGATAAGATCTCTATGGTGTTGTTTGCTCCACTGTAGTGTATGGAATGTCAACTTGACCCACGCAGTGGTGTGTAGACATGGATTGAGTGTACAATGTGCGAATGATGATAAGGGTTCGTGTTGTTGACAAATGTTCTTTTCTCACACTCATGTATGACTGGAAGTCATCGACACCAACGACTGTGTACCTTTTCTAAAGTTTAATTGGACGTACACACTCGACAGCACAGATAGTGACAAATCACAGGTTGGCATAATACATCATAGTACAGTGGATAAATGGTCCTGCAATGTTATGTTACATGGGCACTCATGTAGATTAATATTATAATGGACTGTCAGTAGCCAAGCCCTCAGCATCGCCCATACATATAAATCATCTGACTTCACTGACTGAGCACGTCAGCTTATAAACAATATTTCAGATGGCTTCTAAACCTAATCTCGTTTAGCGACGATTCTCCCACATAATGTTCAGCACATATTTTTTTCATATAATAATATTGAAACGCTAATAACGGGCTCTCATGTGTAGCAGTGATCTCTGGACTAAACAAGCGATAATACGGGCATCCCCTTTCTCTTCTTGAAAGTCGCTACATGTTTTGGTTCCAAGATGGCTTCACTCGTGAACTGTCACTCACGTTTGGATGCAGATAATGAATCTGTCCTAAAGTTAGTCATTCATAAAACATTGCATTGCTCTGTAGATTTGATCATGAACAATTGACTGCATTCTACAGAATATAGTGCTGCTAGGAATCGAAGTCGTTTTCATCGAGTCAAATATATTCTCTTAGACATTCAAATCGTAACTATCGAAAATGGTGGCTTCGATCGAGAGTTCATAAGAGTGTCTTTGATTACCTTGGTAGAGGAAATATGGAACTGCCATTCCTTGGCAATATGAATAAACACTGGGGTAAAGCATACACGATAGGTCTAGACGACTATCACTTTCCCCACAAATACTGAGATCACTTTTTCCCGGCGACAGGCCGACATAGGAAACACACAGTCCCTATCAGGACGAAGCCAAATCACACCACACTCTAGCGACACATCCGCCGAATAGCCTTTGACCTCTCTAGAGACAACAGAACATATAGTTCGACTTAGATATGTAAAGATATACAGATATAAGACAGACTCGTCCTACTCAGACAAACAATACACATAAATTCAGGCCATAGATATTCTGAAGCAAGAACAATCTATTATTACCCAAACAACGAATAAATCGCAGTAAAATGGATTTATCCGCGGAGTTTGATCGAAGAGATGGCACAACTTTCAAGGGAAGTAACTCAATAATGACTTTCCCTTAAGCACAAAAAAATTACCTATGTATAATATTGTAAGATATCAAAGACTGCACGTAACAGTCTTACCACACCTCCCGGGAAAAAAAAAAATGGAACATTTTTTTTTTTTTTTGAAATACATCTAGGAGCAACGTACAATAGGCTCACAACGCATGAATAATGCGCAGATGAAAATATCAGGAATACCTATAACGCCTAATATGAGGCTAAGTCGACTTATGGAGCGACTGGTGAGAATGTGTCTCATAAACTGAGAGAAATTATTTCTCTACAAGTATATTTTTCCAGGAAGGTGTCATCAAAGTATAATACAATTCTGGCAATTACACAATGCCTAAAAAATTCATATCATCATTTCGTATTAGATATCTTAAATTTATAATTTATGAAGAAAAAATCATCAAAGCACAGCGGTGAATAAACATCCATGAACCGCTATGTAGTGATACAATCATTATATTATTAAATTACAAATGTGTATCTATCATGATATAGAAAAGGAACTACTATAGAACTAGACATATCAAGAAGTCTAAGCCCTAATAGTTATGTGGAATCATGTGGGCATCTTGACAGAATGTCTGCCATCACATTATCTGATCCACGAATAGCTCGCACAGAGAAATGAAAAGGTTGAAGAGCAATTGCATATCGAGTAGACCTCGAGCTCTTCAAATTCTTACTCTGTATAGCAGTAAGAGCTTTTTGGTCGGTTTCTACTATGAAATGTGCGCCTAGAAGGAATCTCTGTAGTTTGAGGATCGACCAAACCATAGCTAATAGCTCACGGTCTAAAACCGAATAATTCCTTTCTGCCGCATTAAGTTTTCTGGAAATATACATTACAGGATGCAGAGTTCCAGAGTACTCTTGCATTAGTGCCGCTCCAATCCCAGTGGATGAAGCGTCACTACGAAGAACGAATGTCTTATCTTTAGTGGGTAGCACTAAAATAGGTGGTGTTGAAAACAGTGTTTAAATCTTATCCAGAGAGCATTGGCATTCCTGAGACCAGTGGACCACATTAGGCGAACCTTTCTTTAGAAGTGTTGAGAGAGGTGCCATGATAGAGGATAGATTCTGAATGAATCTGCCATAAAATTGAATAAGACCTAACAGACTTCTCACCTGTTTTTTAGTCTTAGGGATTGAGATGTTAAGTATCTTACTAGTATTATGGTCCTCTGTCTTTAGGAAACCATGACCAACTCGGTGGCCTAGGAAAGAAATTTCGCTAAAACCAATATAGGCTTTAGAGGGTTTCGCTGTCAGGTTGTGCTCACGCAAAGTAGACAGCAATTCATCTAACCCTGAATAGTGATCTTCCCAAGTATCGCTGAAAAGACAGATGTCGTCTAGATATGCAATGACATCTGACCGATAAGATAGGATTCGGCGCATCATGCGTACGAACGTAGCTGGTGCGTTCATAAGACCGAAAGGCATAAAATTCCATTGGAACAAACCTCTAGGTGTTGAAAAAGCCGTGAGAGGTTTGGCGCGTTCAGATAAAGGAACTTGCCAATATCCTTTAGACAAATCAAGTTTAGTGAAAAAATGAGATTTGGAGAGTCGAGTAAGTAGCTCTTCCAGTAAAGGCATAGGTTCGGCATCGAACTTCGTTACTTGATTCAATTTTCGATAGTCAACGCAAAGACGTATGTTATTGTCTTTTTTACGCACAATAACCATCGGCGAAGAATATGCAGAGGTGGATGGTTCGATTATTTTCAAATCTATCATCTCATCCAACTCTTTCTCGACCTGTGCTTGAAAATGTATAGGTATAGGATAAGGTCTAACCCTAATAGGAGTATGGTCAGTTAGAACAATGTCATGTTGAATGACATTCGTTTGTCCAGGGATGTCAGTGAGTACATCCTGAAATGTTTGCAACATAGTTGAAACTTGTCGCTGTTCTCCTAGAGACAAATCAGGAGAGACAGTAACGTTCTTCCATGATTCACTGGAATGAAGTGGGATCATTGGAAGAGGAAGATTTACATCTGAAAAACTTGTTTCCTCATCCTGTATCACGGACAGTGATGAGTAATGACCATGTTGTACTGGAGAATTGTCCGTTGCTTGGAAAATGGGTTGCAAATAATCCGGACGTTCATGGAATTCAGTAAGCATATTGATGTGGAAGGTTTTATGCTTCCCATCAATATCGACAATATAGTCGACATCGGAAATTTTCGATATTATATCGTACGGACCTTTCCAAGAAATAAGTAATCTGTTTTCCCTACAAGGTAGTAATACAAATGCTTTGTCACCAGGACAAAGTTGTCGTAAGCATCTCTTCTTATTGGCAAATTGCCTTGCCTTCTGTTTCGCAAATTCAGAAGAAGAAGTTGCTAATTTGCATGCTTCGATAATTTTTTGTCTCAACGCGATGACATATTCGTAGGATGACTTTGTGTCATCGTCAATATTGTCAGATGTTATGAGATCGTGAAGCAACGACATAGGGCCACGCGGACGCGCGCCAAAGACGAGTTCAAAGGGAGAAAATCCCGTATGTTCATTGGGTACCTCTCTGTAAGCGAAGAGGGCCGCAGGTAAAACTCTGTCCCAGTCTTGAGGATGATCCTCAGTTATCTTCCCCAGTAAGTTTTTAAGTGTTCTATTAAGGCGTTCGACCATACCATTAGACATTGGATGGTAGATACTACTTAAAGATCTATCTATCTGCAGGGTAGACATTACTTGAGACATGGTATCTGATATTAGTTGGGTGCCATGGTCTGACAATATCTCTCCGGGGAACCCCAGACGAGAAAATATAAGCCAAAGAGCATCTGCAATATCAGCAGTAGTAATGCTCTTCAGAGGAATAGCCTCTGGCCAACGTGTGCACATATCAACACACGTCAAGATAAACTGATGTCCTCTGGCAGACTTGATCTTAAATGGACCAATAATGTCTATAGCCATTTTTTGGAACGGCCGAATAGGAATGTCCGCCGCCTGAATGGGTGCAGCATGCCGTGGACCTTTGGATTTAACTTCCTGACATACTTTACAAGATCGACAATAAATACGTATGTCCTTGTTTACCAATGGCCAAAAGAAAGCCGCAAGGACTCTTGACTTAGTACGGGAAAAACCCATGTGTCCAGCACACTGAGAGTCGTGAGCGTGCTGCAAAATTTTAACTCTCAAATTCTTGGGAACCAGGATTTGAGAATGACTTGACGTAATGGAGTCTTGAACCATACGTACAAGTACGCCATTCTTCTTTGTAATCCACGATTTGCGACTTGTGTCTTTATTCGGATCACCTTTAGTTGCAAGAATGAAGAATTTCTTCAGAGTGGGATCATCTTCTTGCTGTTTTATAAACGAGTCACGAGAAATTACCAAGGGATTATCTTGGTTATGCACTTCATTATCTTCAATAGATGAAGTTTGAGGCACATTAAGAGCCTGAGCTCTAGTGACTACAGCGTTAGCAATCTGCATGTTTTGCCTTTCCCACGTGGAAATTTGTTGCGGAGTGCATTCCTTGACTCCATGAATGCGACCGATGATGAGGTCAGCGATCGGATTCGGAAGAAGACATGCGTGTACATCTCCTGTAAAGAAAGGAGTAGCAATCCTAATGATAGCAGTAGAGTATTTCTCTAATGTGCCGCCAAATGTTACACATTTGACTACTTGTCCAGTGGCACGGGAAGGATCTACGAGTGACTGCCTAACACCAATTGTGGTGCATCCAGAATCAAATAGCACAGAGACTGGATTGTTATTCACTAAACCCTTATGTAAGACAAGAGAACCTCTTCCATCATGCGCGACTGATGCCGGAAGAGCAGGAAGAGGATGGCCACAGCTTAAAGTAGACACTGTGGTTGGCTCAAATAACGTTTTGCATTGGGGGCACTGAGATGCTCTCCCAAAATCAAAAGCGGCACATGCCATATTACTAGCATCATTATTATCTTTACTCTGTTTATAGGCTTCATGGGACTCTTGTTGTACAGAGTTTGCCTGAAAATGTGGTTTATGTCTTTTGTTTTGAGATCTACCTCGGTTATTATCACCTCTGTAGTTATTGTTACCTCTATTGTAACCCCTATTTGGGTTTGAGTCATAGTTCCCTTGGTTACCATTATCATATTCATTATAATGAGTATCTCTGTAATTATGATCTTGTTGACTCCAAGACGGATAACCCTGATAGTTTCTATAATTACTTCCTCTATGGAAATTCCTATAATTATGACCACCCCTGTGTCGAGAGCTATCAGGTCGTCTCCAGTTCTTTGAAGAAGAACCCTGAAATGATTGGTTACCTTGGTTTTGATAACTATTATGGTTACCTTTTTTATCAAATCTGTTTTGAGGTCCCTGAAATCTGTGTGAATAATTGGGATTGTATGGTGTTGCTGAAGCAACTGGCATACTCTCCTTAATCTTAGTGTTGCCAAAAGTCACGTCGGGGTGTGCAGTGACATATTGGGAACAATATTCTTCCATTTCTTTTAGAGATTTGGGTTTACGCTCATGTATAAATTCAAGGAAAGGTTTGTTCACACATGACATAATCTTATCTCTGAGCAACAAATCCATAAGTCCTTCATACGTTTTTTCTGTTTTGGAAAGCTCAATCCAACGATCAACTGTGAGACGTGCCTTTGCAGTGAATTCTGAGAATTCTACACCCGTCTCAGGTACCATCGTCTTAAATAAAAGGCGATAGCCTTCCTCACTTAGCTGATATTTTTTTATCAAAGCCGCCCTAATGACATCATAATTATCCTTATCTGCTTCTCCTACAAGGCATAATCTAGTCAAAGATTCACCTTTCAAGTTTTCTGATAATTGATTAGCGTATTGTGATTTATCCACATTATGTGTACGACAAGAACGTTCAAATCTATCCAGCCAGAATGTAATATCGTCACTGGACTGATTGAACGGTGGAACCTTAACCTTGTAAGTAGAAGGTTTACCATTACCACTAGATGCCTGATTAACATTACTCATACTTGTCAATCTCAATTTCTCCAACTCAAATTCATGTTCTCTTACTGCTTTTTTCTCTTCAGCATCTAATCTTTTTTGTTCAGCCTCCCTGTCTAATCTTTTTTGTTCAGCTTCCCTGTCCAATCTTTTTTGTTCAGCTTCACTGTCTAATCTTTTTTGTTCAGCTTCACTGTCTAATCTTTTTTGTTCAGCTTCCCTGTCTAATCTTTTTTGTTCAGCTTCCCTGTCTAATCTTTTTTGTTCAGCTTCACTGTCTAATCTTTTTTGTTCAGCCGCAGCTTCTCTTTCTAATTTTTTTTTGTTCAGCTTCAAATCTCCTTTCCTCCACCTGCATCTGCAATTTCTTTTGTTCAGCAGCAGCCTCAGCTTCTCTTTCTAATCTTTTCTCTTCCGCCATAGCTTTTCTTTCTTCTGCAGCTAATCTTTTCTCTTCTGCCATAGCTCTTCTCTCTTCTGCAGCTAATGCTTTGTCATATTGAGCAACTGCCCATTGTTCTAATTGTTGACCAGTCTTATCTAGGGCTTTCCCTTGTGTAATGAAGTATTCTAAAGTAGACATGATGTCTAACAATAATACTAATCACCTGAATCAATAATAATACCACAAGTTCTCAATGACTTGATTAATCAGTATACTATCCCAATATCTGTGGGTCACAAGCCTTTAATAAGGTCTTGTATAATAGTAATAATAATCAGGTACTGGTTTATACCATAATCCAAGTGCAGTGCACAGGCAATTGTGTCTTATGAAATATACCTATATAAAACATATGTCAACCAACAGAATACATAAAGTACAAATAGGACTGACAATACAAGAACGTTTGCAGAAATCAAAATAAATTAAATAGGGAAATCAATGAAAATAATCACTGAATCTGCAAAGAATAACAACACAAATGACGTCACAATATATGAATATAAATTGTGAATAGAACTGAAAGATAGAAAAGAGTAGACCAACAAATTACAAAACAACTCAAAACAAAACTAAAGAACAAAGAAATATTACAAAAATAACAATAATTACAGTCTTCACAGCTAACACAAAAGCAACAGTTGTCGCAGCAAATTTTCAATCAAGAAAATTGCACCTATAGAAAACGCCCACAACGGACCCTCTATGACGTGGGATATTCTGTTGTGAGGACGCCGCCCAACCTTAAACACAACCCGCTGACATAGAAACTAACATACTATACAAACAAATAACATGTAAACATAAATATATATATAAATTATGTGTATGATAGTATGTGTTGCAAAATAGGCTCAGTTTTACAGTAATGGCAAAGTTATTTTTATGAACATAAACAAACTGCCACTTTATTCAATTAAACATTCTGGCCTTAAATATTAAAGTTCATATATGGAAAACAAGAAGATCCATCGATGAAAATAGGACTTCTTAGTACACAAATACTGTCTTCCTGTTAACATTGACAAGAATTGATCCAACTGTTCTGTGAAACTCTGTAATGTCTAATGTAAAACTGTCAACAACGCTGGCCTACATACTGCATTCACTTGACAGGTCACGTGACGAAGTGTTGACAAAGAGCAAACCAATACTGCAAGTGTGTCGTATCAGCCACAGGAAACGGTCTGGTATCGGTAATCTGTTGACTTCTGAACTTCTGCGAGGTCAAACCCAGAAAGCTGGTCCACCAGTTGATAAAGTTGATAATAATGTTGGATTTTTATTCCCGTTAATGATATCCACCAAAAGATAGATATAAGTGGATGGAAGCAGACATCATCATCATCATCAGTTGATAAGATCTCTATGGTGTTGTTTGCTCCACTGTAGTGTATGGAATGTCAACTTGACCCACGCAGTGGTGTGTAGACATGGATTGAGTGTACAATGTGCGAATGATGATAAGGGTTCGTGTTGTTGACAAATGTTCTTTTCTCACACTCATGTATGACTGGAAGTCATCGACACCAACGACTGTGTACCTTTTCTAAAGTTTAATTGGACGTACACACTCGACAGCACAGATAGTGACAAATCACAGGTTGGCATAATACATCATAGTACAGTGGATAAATGGTCCTGCAATGTTATGTTACATGGGCACTCATGTAGATTAATATTATAATGGACTGTCAGTAGCCAAGCCCTCAGCATCGCCCATACATATAAATCATCTGACTTCACTGACTGAGCACGTCAGCTTATAAACAATATTTCAGATGGCTTCTAAACCTAATCTCGTTTAGCGACGATTCTCCCACATAATGTTCAGCACATATTTTTTTCATATAATAATATTGAACCGCTAATAACGGGCTCTCATGTGTAGCAGTGATCTCTGGACTAAACAAGCGATAATACGGGCATCCCCTTTCTCTTCTTGAAAGTCGCTACATGTTTTGGTTCCAAGATGGCTTCACTCGTGAACTGTCACTCACGTTTGGATGCAGATAATGAATCTGTCCTAAAGTTAGTCATTCATAAAACATTGCATTGCTCTGTAGATTTGATCATGAACAATTGACTGCATTCTACAGAATATAGTGCTGCTAGGAATCGAAGTCGTTTTCATCGAGTCAAATATATTCTCTTAGACATTCAAATCGTAACTATCGAAAATGGTGGCTTCGATCGAGAGTTCATAAGAGTGTCTTTGATTACCTTGGTAGAGGAAATATGGAACTGCCATTCCTTGGCAATATGAATAAACACTGGGGTAAAGCATACACGATAGGTCTAGACGACTATCACTTTCCCCACAAATACTGAGATCACTTTTTCCCGGCGACAGGCCGACATAGGAAACACACAGTCCCTATCAGGACGAAGCCAAATCACACCACACTCTAGCGACACATCCGCCGAATAGCCTTTGACCTCTCTAGAGACAACAGAACATATAGTTCGACTTAGATATGTAAAGATATACAGATATAAGACAGACTCGTCCTACTCAGACAAACAATACACATAAATTCAGGCCATAGATATTCTGAAGCAAGAACAATCTATTATTACCCAAACAACGAATAAATCGCAGTAAAATGGATTTATCCGCGGAGTTTGATCGAAGAGATGGCACAACTTTCAAGGGAAGTAACTCAATAATGACTTTCCCTTAAGCACAAAAAAATTACCTATGTATAATATTGTAAGATATCAAAGACTGCACGTAACACCGTCTCGTCTTCCTATCCTAAGTTCAAAAATCCTTCGGACGAGACCACATTTGTCGTAGATTTTTGATAGGAGAATTAAGACTTGGGTTGGTCCCTTCTGAATAGATTTGAATAAGTGATAGTGACCGTGAGAGATAGTAATAGCAATAGATTTCCACGAGTGAGATGGTAGACTGATAGAGGCTGTCTCTGAAATCGAGAAATCTTCTCTCTTTCACCTATCTTCTACGACAGATTTAGAGGAGTCAGACGACAGTTAGACGTACAGACGTGGGAAAACTATAACAAATGATTATATAGATATTCTAGAACGAGCTGACCAACACGCTGATTAAGTTTAAGGGCAGTTTAATTATCAATATAAACTTCCACCACCACAACATCCAAAATTTACATCAAAACATATACAAATAGTCATTTAAAAAATCAATGAATTTCTACAAGAAAAGATAGACCACAGTTATGATCTTCCCTCGATGTTTAGCCCACAGTCCCGTTAGGAGAACGATGATAGCCCAAAGAGTCACAGATACATATGATTTGTGTCTAATATTTTCCCCTTTTGAAGGTATGAACTAACTTTGATAGCAGTATCTATTCTAAGGAAAAATATAGTTTAGCAACAAATCTTGCATAAGGAAAGTTACAAAGTGAGTGAATCAAACGAAGAACATCCTTCAGTCTACTTCCACTCGGTTCTTTCATCAGGGCCCTGACTCACACAACCTTACCTACAATCGTGCTGTTGTTCGCCGTCTGGCGCAAGCCTTAGTGTACACTTCGTTTAATCTGTCTCTCTGTGAATGAAGCGGATACCCAGCTCTGCAGATATTGGTTTCATTCAACGTGTCCGGGGAGCGTCCTCTTCGGGCGATCGTTCTTTCTTTACAGATTTAAGTCAATGTCACTTATTCATGAGGTAAGAGTTAGGGTTTCAGCGGGCACACAGTGTCAGAACACGAGGTTTCCCTTAAGTAGGAAGATGACCGGTGGACAACTTCTCTCAACAAATAGTCTTGGTTCACCACACACTTTGTCAACAATGTCGGAAAAGTTAATGTTTTTTCTGTAATTATTCTCGCCACAAGGCAGCATGTACATTAGAGTTTGTGAAGAAATATGATCTGGCTCAAAGGCCCAGTATAAGCATTTATTCTTTAAAAAAATCCATTAGTGGGATTGGTATTCTGTCTATCTCTTGAAGGCACACGCCCTGTCAGACAGGTGTTACTTGAAAACCCACGTGGTTAAAAATATAAAATGTTTATGTTTCTCACAGGTATGTCTCTGTACAAAACGCCGGCAAAGTTGGGTTACCCCAGTATTCACTGAATAAAGAAAAAAACACATACGAAATATTTTACATATTATGTACTCGATATAACTTACATTTTGAACTGCAAGCGTAGAGCTTGACTTGACGTTTAAACTTTCCCGTGAAATAAGTTATATATAAAATCAATCATCATGAATTAGGAATACCTACGTATTCCGTCAACACTCATGAGGCATCTAGCATTTATAAGTTAGTTTAGAAAAAATTATTCTCGTCTGATTACTTAGCAGTTAAATTGAGTTCATTATAGCTACATGATTTTAAGCTAGAAATTATAATTTATTCTGTTTTTCCACTGTAACTCGTCGACTAGAGAATATAACAGACTTATAAATTAATCACTCTGCACAAAAGAAACTAGTAAAAAATAAAATAAGCGATTTAACACTTAATCACTCACAAAATACTAGATATTATATATTTACCTCAACACAGAACTATAGGTAATCGCACACTTTAGAATTATACGCTGATAAATTTGATTGAAGTCTAGAAGCTCGGCAAATTTTCGAACAAACTAAGAGCTTCGCTATACAGCTTATTCTATTCACGAGCCACCTGTCTACTGCGAATTTAGGAGTAAGAATGAAAATCTAGTTTGAAACTCTGGTTAATATCTTAGACCAGACAAAGGGGTCCCAACTTATTTCGCAAAACGAAATAATCTCCCCTTTCCGTCTTAACACCTACGTCTGCTTAGACGCTGCTCATAACTGCCAAACGTGCGTCTTCACACCTCCGTCTAATTATCTGACAGTGAGCGCGCGTCATATGAGAAATGCTAGACACTCTGTCTGCTCTGAGCGAGCATGTCTGGCGCGATTCAAACGTCACCGAGCAACTGAGCCAAGGAAACTCGCGTGACAGGTGCAAATGTAGACAATTTATCTGCTCTCATATCTGATAGACTGAATTCCCACCTAAAATCATCTCGTGCAAGGGACTGACACGTTAGGTAATCTACTGCGTTTCTTAATGAGAAAACGAAAACGGCAAAGTGAGAATGGGAAAGAAAATATTTCTCGCACACGAACGAATGCGAAAAATACAGGAAAAGGATTAAGAGTGATAATAAAATAGAGGACACGGGTGGAAGAAAGAAAGAATATATAGAAAATGTATTGATCATAAACTCTATGCGACAGCCACTATCACCTAAGATTAGACTTGCTACAATAAGATTAGAAATATTAACAGACATTACTATATAGATTACAAAGGCACTGCCTCAGTATCAACTGCATGTAAGCTTGCATGCACAACTGTGAAGTTTAACTCAATCTTGTGCGACATGCATATCCAGGGGATGAAACCATTGAAACTGAAGGAGTTTAACAGATACTTCACCAAGAGTTGAGTCTCAATGACAGTGGATCAAAGTAGTAGTTAATAGATGCTATACACATCTTCTTCTTCTTTGATCCTTAGCCACCGACCGTCAAAGCAGTCAGTGGCCATTACGCCTAGTGGCGTCTTGTAGGGCAACAACAAATTGATTCCACTTTGCTCGGTCGGCGGCCATCCTTCGTACAGTGCCCCAACTCTGGTTCATTCTTTGCATCTCAGCCTCCACAGTCCTCCGCCAAGTTGTTTTTGGTCGGCTCTCTTTCGTTTTCCTTCAGGGGTCCATAGCATAGCTGTTCATGTGATGGCATCGAAAACAAAAAACTATACACATAGAAAGATGATAAAGCCTTGGGCTTGGATGGAAAAGGCGGCAATGCCACTAATCGGGACAGAGAGTTTGGCTTACTCTTCGTCATCATTATCATCATCATTTTATTTTGTGGCTCCTTACGGAGAAGGAACCCACTACCGCCACTGCCCCGCCCCCCCCCTTTTGGCAGAAAGCCTGTACCAAGCAGTCAAATGCTGTTGTAGCGGTGGTTCCTGTGGCATTGTGTTTAACATGATGAGGTTGCCAGCCTGATGCACAATCTCATTATAGTCGCCGTGTACCTCATGCTGGAGAGTAAAAAGGTAAAGGATCCCATTACACGCCCATTGAGGCATATTGGGAATATGGTGTTAGGCCCATATTTCCTTGACCATCGGTACACTAGGGGTGATGTGGTCAGCATCACCCCGGCCGCCTTAACCTTCCCAGAGATGCTCTTTGGTACCCAATTCATGAGGCTGGGTCGACCCCGGAGCCAAGTGTGGTCTAAAAAATCCCACCTCAACTGGGGATTGAACCATGGACCTCTGAGCTAGGAAGCCAGTGATGCTAGAGAGTGCAGTAGTCATGTTCTTGTCTATTTCTCTTCATAACCCCCCCCCCAGGACCTACACGGGGCTGGCCTACTGTTTATTAGCACAGTTTAGTCCCATCCCGGAAAATGCGCTATGAAAAAGATTGTAACTTTAGTTGGAAGAAGATAGGACTAAAGTGAAAACGGCAAAGTGAGAATGGGAAAGAAAATATTTCTCGCAAACGAACGAATGCGAAAAATACAGGAAAAGGATTAAGAGTGATAATAAAATAGAGGACACGGGTGGAAGAAAGAAAGAATATATAGAAAATTTATTGATCATAAACTCTATGCGACAGCCACTATCACCTAAGATTAGACTTGCTACAATAAGATTAGAAATATTAACAGACATTACATAACATCCTTCTGTCCCCTCAAAAGCATTCTCATCATTCTCACAAAAGTTGCAGGGGCATTCACCAGTCCAAAGCACATATAATTAAACTGGAAAAGACCCTGAGGAGTACAAAATGCTGTAAGTGGCCTAGCGCCTTCTGCTAAGGGAATTTGCCAATACCCCTCGATAAGTCTAGTTTGGTAAAATACTTTGCCCCCGCTATTTGGGATAGGAGGACCTCTTGGTTGGGCATAGGTTCCGCATCTATCACTGTGACACTATTCAAGCGGCGGAAGTCTATATATATCCGTAGGGATTTAACCTTCTTCTGCACGATGACCATGGGAAATGAGTATGATGATTCAGATGGGGAGATAACACCTAAGCGTAACATATCATTCACTTCTTTTTCAACAGCAGAAGTATAATGTAGTGGAATAGGATATGGTCTCACCCGGATGGGCTCTCCATCGGTCAGTTTAATATCATGCTCAACTAAATCAGTTCTACCAGGAATATCTGTGAGCACATCTTGAAATTCGCACAGCAGTGACTTCACCTGTTTCCTCTGATGCTGTGGGAGAGATGCAGAGACCTCTACATCTCTCCATGACTCCGAGGCAACCAATGGCAATAGTGGGATCTGGAGATGGACCTCCTCTCCTTTCTCTCCATCTTCCTCGATGACTGCTGCACTAGCTACAGTAACTGTACTATCAAGAACAGCGTTCACAACTGGTTCCAGTTCAGTTGGACGTACTACATATGGTTTTAGCATATTAATATGGAAAATCTTCTCCTTCCCTCGGACTAATATCAGATAATCCACATCGGTAATCTGTTTCTTTACTTGAAATGGACCTTGCCAGCTCACTAGCAGGTGATTTTCTTTGGTAGGTAGCAACAACCATACCTCGCTGCCAGGACTGAGGGATACAAGTTTGCTATTCCTATTGGCGTATGCTCTATACCTTGCACCCGATGTCTGTAATGCCTCACGTGCTATCGAACACGATGTACTTATGCGTTCTCGCAAGTCAATGACATACTCATAACTTGACCTAACGCTATCATCAGCGTAATTCCCGGTCAGTAAGTCTCTCAAAATTTTCATTGGACCCCGAGGATTTGCGCCAAATACTAGCTCAAACGGTGAGAATCCTGTGCTCTCTTGTGGCATCTCCCTGTATGCAAACAAAACTCCCGGTAGGTATCTATCCCACAACTGTGGAAAATCTCCTGTAACCTTACCTAGCATTCTTTTCAGTGTCCCATTGAACCGCTCGCAGACCCCGTTGCTCTGAGGATGATACGGGGTGGTGAACACTTGGGCTATGTCTAACAGTTTAGATATGTGTTTCATCTCTTCTGAAATGAATTGCCGGCCCCTGTCAGACAAAATCTCTTCAGGAAATCCTAATCTGCTAAATAAGCTCATTAGAGCCTCTGCTATATCCTTTGATGTGATGGATTTCATTGGCAATGCTTCAGGCCACCTTGTACATAGATCAACCAATGTTAGAATAAATCTATACCCCCGATCAGACATAACTGGAAGGGGCCCAATAATGTCTATTGCAACCTTCTGAAAAGGGCGAAATGCCAAATCTGTTGCTACTAATGGTGCCTTGGGAGTCCCTCCTTTCTGGCTTGTCTTCTGACACACTTTACACGACCGACAGTAAACCTTCACATCCTTATTGTATCCACGCCAGTAAAACTGGGACAACACTCTACAGCGAGTTCTTGCAATACCCATGTGACCCGCAAAAGGGATATCATGTGCTGTCCTTAACACTGTATTCTTCAGTTCCACTGGAATAACCACTTGTGTAATGACTGAATGTTGCTCTGCAAAGCATCTGATTAGAATGGAGTTCCTAACCTCAAACCAGTATCGAGCAGACTTGGTATGCCGTATGTTCTTGGACTCAGCCAACTGAAACAAAGGCAGAAGTGAAATGTCTTTCCTCTGTATGTCTACAAAATCCGATGCTGTTATTCCAGCAACCGTAGGCACCCAAGGGATATTACTGGGTTGTGATATCATAATATTTGCATCATCGGGCTTAGTCTGAGCCCTCGTCATTACTGCGTTAGCAAACAAATCATGCCCATTTTCCCACTCCTCTATATCCTGACTGGTGCAATCATGAACCCCATTAACATTTCCAATAATGAGATCAGCGACGGGAGAGTCAAGGACGCATACTCGAACTCTACCCGACAAGAAAGGGGTGTCGATCTGCACAATCGCCAATGGATAGTACTCGACATTACCACCAAATGTAATGCATTTGGCCATCTTTCCAATATAATACGTATCCTTAACCAATGTCTTCCTAATGCCAATGGTTGTACAGCCCGTGTCCCTCAAAACAGATACAGGTTTATTCTCCACAAAACCCTTATGTAAAGTTAAGGTGCCATTCCCATCAACTGATGAAAGGCAAGGCAAAGTGTGTCCACATATTAAAATAGGCTTGCCATCAGGCTCGAACAATGGTCTGCACCCCTCACACTCCTCGCTATTAAATGTATCAAGTACAGTAGCTGAATTTGCATGCTCAGTGTTTTCCTTTGGGCTCTCTTTTCGACTGTTTCTTCTCTCATTACAATTGGGGCAGTTGGAATCCGTCTCTTGGCGCTTGTAAGAGCTTCTCTTTGGACTGCCATTATAATTTTTCTTTGGGCTGGCATATGGACTTCTTTGTGGGTTAAAGGGACACCTCTCTGGGTCCCTCCCACACTGATAAGATAGATGACGCCTTGAGCCACACTTATAACAACCCCTTCTACTGTAGCCTGACCCAAACGACGGGTACTGTCTCTTAGGAGAATATCTTCTGTCCCCGTTCCATCTTCTATTTCCACCATCTTTATCAACATACCTGTCTAAGCTGCGGGCCCGAGGATGTATGTATGGCTTCTTTTCAGTTTTATCCTGAGCCACACAAGCTGGAAAGGTCTCAGCAACTATCTGCTTGTGAATCAGTTTCCCCGGGTGCGCATTGACATACTGCTGTCCTAGCTCTGACATAATATTTATATCTTTTGGCTTTCGCTCTTGTAGAAAAGCCACTAACTCTGGATTGCAAGACGATAGAACCTTGTCCTGTAGCATAAGGTCGGTTAGCCCATCAAAATCCTTCACAATACCTGATAGTTCAATCCACCTATTGAACAGCAATTTGATTTCCGCAACAAACTCACTAAAGTCATTGCTTGTTGTAGGAATAGCCTCCTTAAATCTTTCACGGTACCCTTGAGCTGTCAGTCTAAATCTTCGAAGCAGTGTCTCTTTCACCGTGTCATAATTCATGCGATCCTCTACTGGCAAAGCAAAGACACATTGTAAACTTCTTCCGGTTAACAAATTATTGAGCAGAGATGGCCAATCTTCTTTTTTAACCTTCCAAGATACTGCTTCTTGTTGAAATCTTTCTAGATACACGTCCATCATATCGACGCCCTCAACAAAGGATGGGAGTCGCAGCCTGAAAGGACGAGTAGACTCCTTAGTAGCTGGTCTATAACTAGCAGCCTCAAGTTCCAGTTTCTTCAAAGTAATTTCTTTATCCGCTTGAATTTCAGCTTTCCTTGTCTCTTCCTTCTTTGCTTCCCTTTCAGCCTCAATTTCAGCTTTCCTTGCTTCCATTTTAGCCTCAATTTCAGCTTTCCTTGTTTCTTCTTTCTTTGCTTCCATTTCAGCCTCAATTTCTAACTTCCTAAGATCTCTTTCCTCATTGCGTTCCCTCCGTTCCTCAGCATCCACAAAATTTGTCTTGGCCCATAATTCAAGTTCATCCCCTGATTTACCAAGTGCCTCTCCCTTGGTGGTAAAATACAAGAGGCTAGACATCCTGTAATATGTATCAACTATGATAACTATGAAAAAATGATGCAACCAAAAAACAATTAAGGAGAGACCAAAAAAATGTATACCACCTGATATGTCAAATGGTGTGGAAAACTATAATGGATACCCCTTCACCTATGAAGAACGTCTGTCATACACAACAGATTTTGAACAACTCTTCACACTGGGTCTACACACTGGGTTAATCTCTTGTATCAGTCTGTAGGCATTACAAACTGTAATAGACCAAAATAAAATGTATCTGCTTATGTTAACACAAATGGTATGATGGTGATTGAAATGATAATCACAGAACACACGACACTACAACAACTGATAGGCCAGTGGAGAGGAAGTTATAGACCAAGAAAGTAAGAATAGACCTTATATTTACACCCAAACCTATCAAACGAACAAAAACAGGATATCGTAAAATAACTTATATACACGGATAGCAGAGCAAAGGACTGAGAATCACGCCAGAAAAACACCACGAAAGAAAGACTATTATACAAGACAATAAGTAAACAAACTAAACGCAAACAACTAACGCCAACAATTGTTCCACAAATTACACGAGGCTTCACAACTCCCCAAGTCTTAGACAGATTGGGTTCCCTACAGCGTAATTTGTCTCACAAAACCTATTAAAGACAACACAAAGCAAATTTCTTCAATGAAGAAAGATGGATTGTGCTCACCACTCAAAATCACCCTTATACAGAAATCGAAATTAAATACTACCCCACAATATGAACGAAACAAAAACAAAACACTGGACAATGAAGTACCACAAGAGCTCTACTCGTGCACCCTGCAGCAAGGGCACACAGGAATGAATATATGAATACTTAACTAATAACAAGAGCTAATATAAAAATAACATAAGTTTCGAGTACACTATAGAAGTGATAGACAGAAGGAAGTCTAGATGTGACGCAGCAAAATTGTCGTCCTAAAAGGAACTAATATCAAAATAAACTAAGTTTAGTACACCTTTAGATATAACATCATAGGGTTCAAATATAACGTTAATTAAAAATGCTATTGAAGAAAGAATGGAAAGAAGAAAAAAACACAAAACCCACTATTAGTTAAGGGCAATAACCTTATCAAGGAAGAAATAAATAACCAAATAAATTAATTAAAAGAAGTATAACCTATATATATATATATATAACAGAAAATATACAGACGCACAAGTCAAGTAAACAGAAGACTGGAAATTAACAAAATTAATAACAAACTTAACTTAACAATATCCTGTGTCCGCTGCTCCACTTGAGATAGGCGCAGGCTTGGAGTCCCGGTGTTACAGCTCAATGATGGACACCACAAACAACACGCTTCACGTCGTAACACAGCACAGTCAAATATCAAAATCAGCACCTACGTGCACCTGAGCTCTCAGTACGGTGAACCGGATCTTCTTCACTACTGGTCCAAAGGGTAGCAAAGGAAAATGCCTCTCTCACTGCTTACACCATCTCCAGGCAAGATGTTATGATTTCAGCCGATCACCAGCAAAACAATGGCCTTGTTATTCCATTACAAGACCCAGCAGACGATTTTTCGTGTCAACAGTCATGCCGAACTACACAGCACAGATAAATTGACGACAGATCAGCACACTCATCACGGGGCGGAATAACATAATATCAGTGCGCCAAGGTAAACAAGACTGATTACCGCCTTTTCATTCTTCGTGTTACTTTCCAAAATAACACTGTCGATTTCGTCAAAACTGTCCCTTCGCCTCTCCGCCAGTGATTAAACTATTCTTCGCTCTTAAATATTCAGTCCTTCTGCAGCTATACCCTTGCTGACTATCACTGAAATGAAGATTTCAGTTTTGCACACTAAGTTCTTGTGACCTGATTCAAACAAATAGGCCTAGTTCTCTGTTCCGCTTGATGTAATTTTTCAACAACAATTCATGAGAAGGCGAAATTGTCAAAAATTCTGCAGAAAATTAGGGGTGGGTCCTCTCTACCACTTACGAGTCCCCCAAAATTGTCAAGTGCTTGCTGTGTGTACACATTGACAAATATGTATTACCTACACATGGAGCGACAAACATGGCTCGTTTTTCACAGCTAATTGTTAATTCATTAAACTCCAACACGTAGATACGATATCCGACGACTTTATGTCACAAACTTGAGTATAACACAATAACACAGGCAGACTGCCGCTTTGGCCATAAATCATCACATAAGAAAATCACAATGTATGATGTGCATAATTAGAACAGCATCTCATGGAACGAATTTCACAATATCTTAATATATTTCCTATTTTTCTTCAACCATTTCGCCTTCACTCTCCACGTAATCTCTCCTCGCTCTAATCTCTGTCTCGAATGACCTTTTTACCCATGACCCTTTTCACACCTGACCAGTCTTCACCACCACTTCGTTCACAACAACTCAGCCATGCCCGTGAACTCGACATTAGCGCTTACTGCTACTAATGCATTCTATAAACCGTTCGTGACAGACGGTAAAGAGAATTCTGAGGTTAATTTCCATCAGATTTTTGCGAATTTAGTCGCCGCCAGTTCAAGAATTCAAAAACTAATCTGAATGTTCGTAACAACTTTGGAATCCATAAATGGCCTTGCGAACGACCAGTTGTGACAGGTAATAAATAAGCAAGTAAGTAATCGCCATCATTATAATCATCGCCCTTAGTGCTCCTTACGGAGCATGGAACAACCGCTGTAGCTGGTCACCTGGCAAGAAGCCTGCACCAAGCATTGACATGCTTTAGTGGTTTCCGTGGCTACTTATTTAACATGATGAGGTCGCCACCCCCTCGCACCACCTCATGTTAGTTAGGTTGTACTAAGTGCCTGAGTGTGCAGTGACCCTCTTCGCCTCTTCAAAGACCCCATTTATGTCCACAGTCAACGCAACATTTATGTCCACAGTCAACGCAACATTTATGTCCACAGTCAACGCAACATTTATGTCCACAGTCAACGCAACATTTATGTCCACAGTCAACGCAACATTTATGTCCACAGTCAACGCAACATTTATGTCCACAGTCAACGCAACATTTATGTCCACAGTCAACGCAACATTTATTGACATCTACAATTCGGCTGCATAACATGTGATCATACGTGATTATCATATTGAAAGTTATCCTTTGTATTACTTCATTGATCAATATATTCAGTGCCCTTCTTTGTTCCATTTACTAACAACTGATCCGCTTCACATCCCAGTTGTAATTATATTTTATGCTAGTGCGAAGTATCCAACGTTAATCATATCGACATATTTATATACTTATGTATATTTTCTACATGATTTGACAAATGTGATGCCACTTTCTCATATCGGCAGTTGTTAATATTATTTGGAATTGAAAACAGTATATATCCTAATTATAACCCATCAGAGGTTGAACGGGATATTTTTTTTTTTTATTAATTTAAAAAAAAACAGAAATGTTGTTTTAGAATACAGTGAGACCACACTGCTGCCTTGCAGGTAGGCTGGGGACAATCAAAGACTAAGGAAAGCAACCTGACATAAATGCCCGTTGAAATCGGATGTACTGGGCCACAGGCCTAACGAAACAGTACAACGCACGCCGCTCCATGATGACGTCATCATAGTAAGCAAAATGTCAAAAACTCCATAGCGTTCCGCTGGGCTACACAGAGGCAAAGGGCTAGAATTACTGACAAAGCTCACAAAACACTCAGTATTCTGCAGTGGAATGCGGAAGGAGTTCGCAACCAGAGAAAGCGCATATGGCCGACACCAGCTCCTTTCGTGGAAAAGCTTTACGGGGATTCAAATAGCCTCAAACTGACTACTGCTTTATTTGAGAACATTCAAGTGAACGTCTGAGAGTGTACGAAGAAGATGTATATATGATCCTTTCAGGCACTCTATTCAAGTAGACAAGTAAATACACTTTGAAACATGTCATAACAGACACTGATCAGAGAATCCGACACACTTTCTACACAGATCCATAACACAATGAATACTGTTGCTCCAGCCAACCGTGTGCACCACCAAGTGTTCAAATATAATATACTAAGTGATGCGCAAAATGAGTCTCAACACATGCCTGAATGCTAAAATCAGTAGGTCTTTTTTGTTATAGTGTTAACAATTTTTTGTATTGAAATAATACAATACACAAATAATAATCTAAAATGATTGTGTCGTGCAGTACTGTAATAAATAAGGAAATATGAGTGTACAGTGCTAAATAGGATTAATACGATGCCGTTGTAAGTACGGGTCGCATGTGTCGTAAGTCGAGACAGGCTATTGGTAATCTTACAAATACAATCAATTCTCGTGGAAAGCGAACGTTAACTGACACCTGGATGTGTACCCCAATGACACTCTCTTGCCTATTAGTTTAATGTCACATCACCTGACAGCTCAACTTTAGTAGCAGGTTAAACAACAAATTGACATTTCGGGCTGTGTAGCTGAATAACGTGCTCCAATATTTAAGGAATAGTGTTTCACAACTTGTTGACTTTTCATGTCAATAGCTAACTGTATATACAGGAGACCGGATACTCTTGTTGAAAGTCACTCTCGTGTGGCGAATGATTTCATTGGATCTGAGATCGTAAGTTGTTAGTTGTTCTTGTGTTTGTGCAGATCGTAAGTTGTTAGTTGTTCTTGTGTTTGTGCAGATCGTAAGTTGTTAGTTGTTCTTGTGTTTGTGCATTTAGTACTTGAAATATCGGCCTGTTGTTTTACTATGAGTGGTGTGTTATTGTACAATGGACTCGACGGATCACCAACACATCAACCCGCCATCAGCACATAACTAACAATTAAGTATCAGTAATTCACAAAAACATGAAATCTCGGTTTTGTTAACACTCCATGCCTTGTCAGCTTTATTTACAGAGTAGCATATGTCATTCTGCTTGTTTATTATGTTGTAAATGTCTGCTTTCTCGTCTATCATGTGGTAGTTGTCTGTCTGTTAGCTCGTCTATCATGTGGTAGGGGAGCCGCGCTGGTGTAATGGCTTCGGCGTTGTACTGGCGACCAGGTGTTCATGTTAGCTCAAACCTATCATGTGGTTTGAAGAAATCTATTTGTTGAGCTGAACGTCTACCATGTGGTAAACCCTCTGTGGTCCTGGGAAGGAGCGAAGCTCTATCATGGGTGGAGGAAAGTCTGTCTGTTCCCCAGCCTCGTCTACATGTCATTGTGGTAAAGTTGTGCTGCTGTTTAAGCTCGTCTATCATGTGGTAGTTGTCTGTCTGTTAGCTCGTCTATCATGTGGTAGTTGTGTGTCTGTTAGCTCGTCTATCATGTGGTAGTTGTGTGTCTGTTAGCTCGTCTATCATGTGGTAGTTGTCTATTTGTTAGCTCGTCTACCATGTGGTAGTTGTGTGTCTGTTAGCTCGTCTATCATGTGGTAGTTGTCTGTCTGTTAGCTTTTCTATCATGTGGTAGTTATCTGTCGGTCGGCTCGTCTATCATTTGCTAGATGTCTGTCAGCTCATTTATCATTGTATAGTTGTCTGTCTGTTAGCTCGTCTATCATGTGGTAGTTGTCTGTCTGTTGGCCCGTCTATCATGTGGTAGTTGTCTGTCTGTCAGCTGGTCTGTCATGTGGTAGCTGCCTGAGTATCAGCTCGTCTATCATGTGGTAGTTGTCTGTCTGCTAGCTCGCTTGTCATGTGGTAGTGTCTGTGTGTCAGCTCGACTATCATATGGTAGTTGTCTATCTGTTAGCTCGTGTATCATGTGGAAGTCTGTCTGCTAGCTCGCTTGTTATATGGTAGCCGTATACCAGCTTATGTATCATAGTAGATGTCTGTTTGTTAGTTAGTTTATCATGTGGTAGATGTCTGTCTATCATCTCGTTTATCATGTAGTAGCTGTCTGAGTGTCAGCTCGTTTATCACATGGTAGCTGTTTGAGTGTCAGCTTGGTTATCATGTGGTAGCTAGCTGTCTGAGTGTCAGCTCGTTTATCATGTGGTAGCTGTCTGAGTGTCAGCTTGTGTATCAAGTGGTAGTCGTATGCCAGCCTATTTAGTGTGGTAGCTTTGTGTCAGTCTGCTTTTTATTGTGCTAAATGTCAGTTTGTCAGCTCCTTTATTATGGGGCAGCTTGGTATCTATCTGTCTATCAAATTCGTATATCATGTGGTGTATTGGGAACCCTTACAAACTAAAATATGTGCCTAACACCATATTTCCAATATACCTCAATGGGCGTGTAACGGGATCCCTTAACTAATTAGACTGGACACGCATACATACACTTCTTCTATCACAGACTCTTTTTATTTTGTCATTAGTTGGTGCATAATATTATTTTTATTATAACATTGGATGATGTTTACCTTTATTTTCTTTTTACCTGTTTTGAATGGTGAAGTTTTTGTGGTTTAACATTTCTATAGGATGGGGAACCCGGCCTGATGCCCAACCCTCCTTAGTCGCTTTTAGTAATACATGGTAGGGAACAGTGTTACTATTCTTTGCTTCCCTTTCAGGCCCCAGTAACATACGGACATAACAATAAGGTTAACACAACGGGGGTCTCTCAGACGACAATACTTAACGATAAGATTAACACAACAGAGGTCTCTCATAAGACAACACTAAACAATAAGGATAACACAACGGGGGTCTCTCATAAGACAACACTTAACAATAAGGATAACACAACGGGGGTATCTCATAAGACAACACTTAACAATAAGGATAACACAACGGGGGTCTCTCATAAGACAACACTTAACAATAAGGATAACACAACGGGGATCTTCTAGACAACAAAGAAAGAACAGGACTAGTGCTCCTTCAAGCATGTCGCAAGAGGCGACTAACAGGAGGTTGTGCACTGGACTGACAACCTCATCATGTAAAATACATTGCTATAAAAAGAAAAACTACTTTTGCAAGAGGGTATACAATCTTTGCTGCAGGATTCTTGCAAGGGGTGTCAGTTGCAGTAGTTGGGACAGAAGACGCAGCAAAAGAGATGAGTACAGTCAGCGACTCTTAGCTTGACTGCTTGCGTCAGGGTCAGCGAACCAGAGGTGACAAAGACCCTACTCCACCTCCAAGTGGTGGCCCTGGAAACAGGCTACATCACCGCAGTCTGGTCGAGAGAGTAGGGATCGAAGAGGGAAGGCAAACCCGGTCCCAAAAAATGCCGTGCAGAAGTCGAATCTGTCGGGCCGAAAGGCGCAATCTCGCAGCTACGCTGTCAACGTCGACATTACGCAACCAACGTCCTTTTCAGGACGAACGAGGAAGAAGAACGAAGTTGCAGGAGTGGCTCCATGCTCCATTAGGATTGAAAAGAAAAGTGGTAATGTTACTTAAACAAACATTCGTTGGAAACTGACGTAAAACAAAGTCACTATTCTATTTTAAGCCTACCTTCCCTTTTTGAAAATATTTTGTATTTGAGGACGTTTTCTTGCGTCTCGAAGGCACTGAAAATATACTCAGAAATGTATTCTTGAACTTGGAGCTCATGCTGAGATAGATAAAAATGTTCACGCTTGCGTTGATAGACTCCAGATTAAACAGAATTGAGTAAACAGCAAACAGCTGATTGACGTGTGTTCTATCGAATCTCATCTCTGTGTCCAGTATTAGCCAAATAAAAATAGCTGTTCCGGGGAAGTAACACGCTATAAAGATGCTAGAAATCAGTACTACCATTTTGCCAACCTTGGTGTCTCTGGTCGACAACGCGTCACCAGCTGTGGTCGAAGTTTTGCGCCATTTTGATTTCTCCTTCAAGTTTTTGACAAGTACGGCTGTGGAACAGATCACGAGACAGAATGCGACAGTTGGTATGGCATTGTTTGTTATAAATGTAACGTTTTCTATTTCATTTCTATTTTCGATGAACGAAAATCCGATTCGAGTCTTATTTCTTGACGGATCAAATACCCATGCTGGTCGTGCAGTGTAGAAACATGGCGATACGCACGCTAGCATGCTCGTATAAACAAATACAATGCTAAGGATGGTTCTCTTGGGTGTAAATATATTTCTTACTTTCAGTGGAGCTGCAACACAGATACATCTCTCCAGTGTGATGAAGGCTGTTATCAGAGTGGTGATTCTGGTAAACATTATATGACACCACGAGAACATATACATGACATCGATAATGACAAAAGGAAGATCGAGTGAGCTGACAGCAGGGTTGAAACATATGTTTACAAAAAACAGAGATATTTGAGAAGCTAGGTCAGATGTTGCCAGGCCCAGGAGATTGATATTAACAGTGTCTTTAACGCCTTGTTTAATGAACGTGATTATGTTGAGAATGTTGGTAACGACTCCAAACAGGCAGATCATCAGACCTGGACCCCACAAGTTTACGAACAGGAAATAGTAAAGTACTTCAGGAGGTACTATATCTGGGTTGTTAGTGTTGCCAGAAAATATGTAGACCGTGTTATTACCTGCCCTTGGATATGCATTGTTGCTTCCCATTTTCGACGGATGTAAAGTATCGTCTAGCTTAATGTCGTATCCAGATTTATGATATCAAAGATATCGTCAGTGCAGAGTCTGCCAAGAATTAATTTTTATCATTAGAAGAAACTTGACATTCGATGTGCTTCTGTAAGTTTTAAAAAGAACGCACAAGAACAATATGAATATCAACTGGATTAATGTTATTTATATCGACAACTCTTGTTTACTTTGTTTCCGCACAGTGCAGGTATCCCGGCTAAGCGTAACAGTTTGCGAAACATGATCTCTTGTTCTTAACTGTTCTTCTATTTACACATCAGAAGTATACAGATGAAGCAAAAACAAAACTAACTTAATGATGAGATATTAAAAAAAGAACAAAGGCAATGTACATCATCGGAAGTTATGGGGATAAAAATACAATTTAGAATCGACACCTACATTCCCTACAAACATGCGGACACACACATACATTCCTTTTATTGTTTTAATATATTTTTTTAAAGTCACACATTAAGTACGAGTACGCTTTTAAATACACAATTAAAATTTTTAAATCAATGAGTCTACAATCTGGAATTACTTATTAAGCAGCCTGTTTTCCGCCAGATGATGGCAGCAGATGAGTATATTATCTACAATTATTGACACGGCATATCTTAATAATAACCCTTCTGGGGTTGACAAGGATATTTTTTCCACTAAAATAGAACGAAGTAGAGCCAAAAGAAATAGAAAGCCTTGCCTGGATCACTAGTATTGTGAAATTACATATTGGAGGCCGTAATTACTGATGGCAGCAAAATGTCTGTTTTTCAACATACAATATAGGAGAAAAATCAATACAGCGAACGTGTCACTAATTAAAATGACATAACGTTATTATTAAAACGACTGAGTTCGCCGTAGAAAAAGAAACATAAAATTATATACAACTTTTTTCTGACACTTCACAGGAAACGCCAAAAGGCGTTAATGATTACGAAGGCACGAACGTAATAATCTCAAGAATAACGGTGTCCGCCAGCAGGTTCAAGGCCTAGATTATACATATGTTTATATTTCACTCCGAGCATCGATTGACAGAGTGGTTAGAGAGCTAGTTTCCCGCGGCAAAGATACCAAGTTCGATTCATGGTATCGTTACGCTCCAGTCTACCCAACTGTAAATGCTTTTGAGTTAAGAAAGGCAAAGGCACCAAGGACAGGAGCTGATCAACCTCTCGATGCTGGACCTAGTATAGTGAAGTCTCTAACACTTCACTACATATGGTATTATCTGCTGTAGGGCTACCTACCATAGTTCACTCAAGTGCAAATCAAAATGGAACAGTTTGATGTGAGGTCAAAATACATATAGCGGGGAGGGGGAATGTGGGGACACGGATTTTAGAATACTTCTTCATCGTAATTGGGTACCAGAGCAACTTCTGGGAAGGTTAAGGCGGCCGGCGTGATGCTGACCACATCACCCCTAGTGTGCCAATGATCAAGAAAATATGAGCCTAACACCATATTCCCAATATACCTCAATGGGCGTGTAACGGGATCCTTTACCCTCTTCATCTTCGTTCGTCCTGAAAAGGACGTTGGTTGCGTTGTGTCCGTTTACAAAGTAGCTACGATATTTGAGCCTTTCGGCCGACACATCCGACTTCCGCACGGCATTTATTGAGACCGGGTTTGCCTTCCCTCTTCGATCCCTACTCTCTCAGCCAGACTGCAGTGATACAGCCTGTTTCCAGAACCACCAATTGGAGGTGGAGTAGGGTCTTGGTCAGCTCTGGTTCGCTGACCCTGACGCAAGCAGGCAAGCTATGAGTCGCTGACTGCATTCATCTCTCTTGATGCGTCTTCGGTGTCGAGAATAAATGCGGCACATGATAACCAGATTGCAACTCGATATGCATCCTTTAAATAAATAAATAAATACATATAAACATGTAATAACAGGAACTCGTTGGAAATGAAGAAGTAGAACACTGGTTTGGTTTGGTTTGGTTTTAAGGACTATCTTCATTGCACACGGACTACTCCATCAGTGCTCCGATCTCCTACCTTAGATGACACAAGGATGATAGCACAGTGCAAGAACTCCGTAGCACCGGCGATAATCCCAATTTTTGTGTACAGGAATCACACATTCTACAAATATTTTTGTTGCGGCTACTAATTTTTAAATTTTGCCAGGGCAGAGGCCTTATAGGCCTACTCTTTACGATTTCCAACCGCCGTGGGATTTTTAACGTGCGTGACTTGCACAAGGGACCTTCTATTTTGTTCGCCCTTATTCGAGAAGGCTAGGCATCCGATCTCACTATCCAGGAGACCGGAGGGGGGAAAGGGGGGGGGGGGGGATCGTATGACATCTTTAGGACCACTGGTTCTGAAAAATATTTTCCATAAATTATATTCCCTCAACTGGGAATCGAACTCGGTACCTCTAGAACTCGAGGCGGACGCCATACCTCTTAGCCACTCCAACCCCTTGTAAACTAGACAAAGAAAAACAACAGACGTGATATACTTACCGAGGACTTGCGTGGAATACAATTAAAATTGTATTCAAGATCACTATTGTGGACGTGATAGACAGAACCATATAAATGCCAGTCGACAAAGGGATGAGGAAATGACTGGCATTATGATTGAGGGAACAAGTTTAGAGCTTTACAAAGCAGTCCTTATGCTGGAATACACAGATTAAGAGAAATAGAGGCAGATTTAAAATCACACGGAGAAAACTTGGAGACAGACAAGAACGGAATAAAGAAGACATGTTGGAACATTTAACAGATGGCACAGGCCAGGAAGGTGTGATTTTGGTGAAAGCCTGTGCTTCATTTGAAGGTGAAATGTAATGAATTATTCGGAATCGTTATCAATTGATTTTCTGTATTGCACATCTCATCTCATCTCATAACCCTCCACTCCCAAAGGAGCATAGGCCTTCAACAAACACATGCCAAGTCCTCCTGTCACGTGCCATCATCTCAAGTTCCTTCCACGTTCTCCTTATCATTTTAATCTCTGTTTCCAGCTTTCTTCTCCATGTGCTTCTTGGTCTACCTCTGCCTCTCTTGCCCTGGGGGTTCCAGAACAAGGACTGCCTTGTAATGCTATCAACAGGTTTCCTCAGTGTGTGTCCTATCCATCGCCATCGTCTTCTTCTCATCTCTTGTTCCACTGGCACTTGTCTAGTTCTTGTCATCAGTTCCACGTTGGTAACCTTGTCATACCATTTTAATCCCTCTATTCTACGCAAGCACCTATTTATGAAAGTCTGTAGCTTTTTGGTTGTTGTCTTTGTTGTTCTCCATGTCTCAGTGCCATACAATAGGACTGACTTCACATTTGAGTTGAAGATTCTTATTTTCGTGTTGGATCCGATTTCTCTTGATCTCCATAAATTTCCCAATGCAATGAAAGCTCCTCTTGCTTTTTGTATTCTTATTTTGATATCACTGTCTGTCCCTCCAACTTTGTCTATATTGCTGCCAAGATATGAGTACGATTCTACATCTTGTATTGGTGCTTCTTCAAGTTCAACCCTGTTTTCATTACCTGCATTTATTCTCATTATCTTTGTCTTTTCCCTGTGTATTTTCAGACTCAATTGCTGTGGCCTCTCATCGAGTGTTTTCAATTTGTCCTGCATCTGATTACGCTTATGGGACAGAAGAGCCAAGTCATCAGCAAAATCCAGATCATCCAACTGCTTAGTCAGAGTCCACTGGATTCCATTTCTGTTGTGTGTTGTTGATGTTCTCATAACCCAGTCTATTGCTAATAAGAAAAGAAATGGAGACAAGAGGAGACAAGAGGCATCCCTGTCGCACTCCTGTTCTTATCCCAAATGGTTCTGTAAGCTGTCATTCATGAAGAACTCTGCATGTCATGTCTTCATATGTTTTCTTTATTAAATTAATGATCTTCAGGGGAACTCCATAATGCCTCATCAATTTCCAAAGTGATTCTCTGTCTACACTGTCAAATGCCTTTTCGTAGTCCACAAATCCGATGCATAAAGGTGAATTCCATTCCAGACTTTGTTCAACTATTATTCTCAAAGTGGCTATCTGGTCTGTACAAGATCTCTTTTGTAGAAAACCTGCTTGTTCATCTCTCAGTTTCTTGTCTATGGACTCTTTTCATCTCTCCAGGATAATCCTATTTAATACTTTTCCTGGCACTGATAGTAACATTATTCCTCTATAATTTGTGCACTCTTGTAAATTTCCTTACTTAGGCAACTTAACCAGATATCCTTCCTTCCATTCTGCTGGTATCTCTTCCTTTTCCAAGACTTTACCAAGTAATTTATATAACATCTCTGTAGCCGTGTCGATATCTGCTTTGATGGTCTCTGCTGGAATGCCATCAGGTCCAGACGCTTTTCCATCTCTTAGAAGCTTTATGGCTTTCTTTTTTTCTTCCTTCGTTGGTCTTTCATCGTTAATTTGTAGCTCCTCTTCTGCTGGCTGGATGTCCAGGGGGTTTTGTGGAGCTGGTCTATTGAGAAGGTCCTCAAAATATTCTGTCCACCTCTTCATTTGCTCTTGTATATTGCTGAGCAGTTTTCCATTCTTGTCTTTTATGAGGCAACTTGTTTGCTTGTATTTCCCTGTCAGCTTCTTTGTGCTGTTATACAGTTCTCTCATATTTCCTTTGGCTGCAGCATCTTCTGCCTCTTTTGCCAACTCCTCAATATACTTCCTCTTGTCTCTTTTAATACTTCTTTTTACTTCTTTGTTTGCTTCTGTGTACACTTCTTGAGCCTTGGCTTTGGAACTTCTGGTTTTGCTTGTGTTTAAATCTGCATTCTTGTTTTTCTGTCTTTTTTCTTATTGATGGTTTCTGTTGTTATCCATGCTTTTTGTTGTCGCTCCCTTTTCCGCAGTATTTCTTCACATGTCTCATTCCATACCGTTTTGATTTGCTGCCAATAGTCTTCTGTATTCTCTACATCTTCCAGCTGTTGGAACACTTGGAATTTGTTGGATATTGTGACCGCAGATTTGTCTCTTGTTTCTTGATTTCTTAGATGTCCTACATTAAATTGTTGTCTATAATTTTGCATTGCTGCATATCTCTTGAGTTTCATTTTTACTTTGGCTATCAGAAGGTGGTGATCTGATGCCACATCTGCTCCTCTATATACCTTTACATCCTGCAATGATGATCTAAACTTCTTGTTTATGCATATATGATCAATCTGATTTTCTGTTCTTTGGTCTGGTGATATCCATGTTGCCTTGTGTATTCTCTTATGTGGAAACATGCTTCCTCCTATAGCCAGTTGATTTGAAGCACAGAAGTTTGAGAATAGTTCCCCATTTTCATTCATTATTCCTAGCCCCTGTTTTCCCATGACTTCTTCAAAGCCGGTGTTGACTGTACCTATCTTTGCATTCATGTCACCCATCAAAATTGTGATGTCTCTTCTTTTTACTTTTTCCATAATTTCCTGTAGTCTAGTATAAAATGCTTCTTTCACAGACTCTTCTTTGTCATTAGTTGGTGCATAACATTGGATGACATTTACATTTATTTTCTTGTTAGCTGTTTTAAAAGTAGCTGTTATTATTCTGGATCCAACGGCTTCCCATTCAATGAGTGCTTTCTGTGCTTCTTTAGATAACATAAGAGCTACCCCTTCACTGTGGTGTGAACTTTCGTCTTCATGTCCTGAGGACAGCACCAATTCACATGTGATGAGTTTCTTCCTGTCTATCCTTTTCCACTTTGTTTCACACAGTCCCAGAACCTCGATTTTATATTCCCTCATCTCTGCTGCTACTTGTGCCACTTTCCCTTGTTCATTTAATGTCCGAACATTCCAGGTGCCAAATCTGGAAGTTCTCCTAGAAGAAAGAAGGTTAATCAGTAAAACAGACACCTTTCGGCTTTTTCTGTGTTGCATCATACGCCTCCCTGCGAGAGGACCTTCCCCTGTCTTGGATGGCTGTGTTTTATTTTCTTTAATTGACTTGTCCATGTTTGTTGAAGTTTTTTGTCGTTTAAATTTTTTTACAGGATGGGGTAACCGGCCCCATGCCCAACTCTCCTTAGTCGCTTTCTACGACATGCTTGGCAGGGAACAGTGTTACTATTCTTTGCTCCCCTTTCGGGCCCCGGTAACACACGGGTGGTATTGCACATACTTACTTACTTAGTCGTTCCCCTTCTACCGTGAGGTGTAGAGGTTTGGAAGAGAGAGCGCCAGACTATTCTATCGGCTGTCTTCCTCCTGGCCTGGTTCCATTCTAGTCCTCGGTCCTTCAAAGATTGTCTAATGTTGTCCTCCCAGTATTGCACATACGTAGATCAAATCAGTCTTTAGTTTTCTTTGTAAATCATACTAAACAACATTTCTTCTTCTTCTTCTTCTTCTTCTTCTTCTTCTTCTTCTTCTTCTTCTTCTTCTTCATCTTCTTCTTCTCCATGTACCATGCCTAGAGGCTTAGGAGATCACATCTCTCCACAACTTCCTGTCTCCAGTACAATTTATCAATTCTGTTGTTGACTTCTTTCCACGCCACGATGTCAAACTGTCCAGTATTTGCTCTCTTTGTCTTCCCCTATCTCATTTTCCTTCATTCTTACCTGTTGTTACGATATATTCCAGCTTCCTTGTTCTCATAACATGCCCAAAAAAGTGGATTGATCCTTTCTAAATTGTGAAATAAGTTTCTTTTGTGCACTGGCCTCTTTCATGACATCGTCATAATTCATTTTGGCTGTCCATAGTATTTCTAACGTTCTTCTGTAAAACCAGATCTCTGTTGCCTCTAGTACTAAACAACACATACCAACAAAATGTTGTAGCGTCAACATGTGCAGTTATAAAACAGACAAGACGCAGAAAAGTCTAAGAATGTAGCGCTTCATGTTGTCGTCGTATTGCTGCTTCTTCTAGAGTCTCGCTTGCTCGTTGTGATTGACGCGATCGTCTCTTCCTCTTAGCATCTGCAGCTCGTTTTGCAGCCATCTTATAATTTTGATCCATAATAATAAGTCTGCAATTCTTTAAATTAAAATGTTGTCTTGAAGAAACAATCAAAAACTTACATTTTAAGGTTATTTTTAACAACATGATGAGTTAAATCCGTTTCCGGAATGAAACTGGGTTTTACACCGACTTTTCTTCGTTGAGTGTTACTATTTTAGGGAGAGTACATATAAGGGAAACAATACAATTAATGTCTAACTTTCAACAACAGTTGCATCCCTTAGATGTGACCGACGTACAAACGGCGAGAATTATGGAGTTTGATAGCCAGTAGCGTTTTTTTGGGGCAAGGCTCCCGGCAAGCGTAAACATGCGAGGCCCCTTTAAAAAAATTATTGTTCATTCGACAAGCAGAGCTAGCCTTGGAACATTCGGAGCATAGGGGCGAGAGGTTTGACATGCGCCTCTACCTCACATCTCTAGCTTCGAAAGTTAATTAAACTCTTCTGGAAAAATATGTAACATTTGTGAATAAAACAGCAGGCCAATTGTAGATAATTCTCCCCTAGGAGCATAGGCCTTCAACAAACACTTGCCAAGTCCTTCTGTCACGTGCCATTAGCTCAAGTTCGTTCCACGTCTTCCTCTTCATTTTCACTGCGGTATCCAGTTCTCTTCTCCGTGTGTTCTTTTTCCTACCTCTGCCTCTCTTACCCTGGGGATTTTAGATTAAGAACTGCCGTGTTATGCTATCAACAGGTTTCCTTAATGTATGTCACATTCATCGCCAGCTTCTCCTGCTCAACTATTGTCCCACTGGCACTTGTCTAGTTCTTGTCGTCATTTCCAATGAGATGCGCCCCATACTTCTATACAGTAGCGTAACTAAGGGGCCCCCAGGCACAAATTAAGCAAAACTTTCCTAACATAATGGGTACAACACCCAAAATCAACGTACGTCTATTCTGTTATATATATATATATATATATATATATATATATATATATATATATATATATATATATATATATATATATATATATATATATATATATATATATATATTCAATACCATAATTCCCGCCTGAAATACTTCGGTTGGTCGGTCGGTCAGTCACATTTTGCACACCGTCATTTGCGCACTTTTTTATTTTCGAAAGAGTACATTAATTTTCAACCACAGCTAAGGGGGTGCAACTGTGGTTGAAAGTTAGACAATAATTGTATTGTTTCCCCTTATATGTACTCTCCGGAAAATATAAAAAGTGCTCAAATGAAAGTGTGCATGAACAGTTTGATTATGGAAAGAAGCCAACAACACGATTGATAAACAGTTCATCAACTGGAGTTTCGTCAAACTTCAAACGTTGTTCTCAGAGGCAGTAAGTCGACCATGGCTTCTCAGAGGCAGTAAGTCGACCAGGGCAAGATTTTAAAAGATGCACGAACAATTACGAGATAAGTTGTCATAAAAGAAAGTTATTTAGTCAATTTACGGTCCATTAGATCATTATCACTGCTCCACATGTCATTTAGGTAAGGTTACTCCATGTCTTCATATTTAATACATCCATATAATTTTCCCTACAAATATGTGATGACGGTCGCCTGCAATGAAATGACTACAGTAGTGATAGTACCGTATGTAATACATGTAAGAGAAACAACACATTATAATTAATAACACTGACAAACAACATTTTTCTTTCTTATATAAGAATAAGTGTTCTTAGGTCAGTTTCTTGCGCTGATTTCAAATCTGAAATCCGTTTATCTCTATCACGTTGGGTTCTTAAGATATTTGTGAATAAATATATTTTTGGGAAACCGTTATTTGCTCCGTTTCATTTTTACTATATAACTTATTAAAAATTAATAAAAAGCAACATAATTCTACTTTTTATACTGCTAAAAGATGCATGACATATGTTACGCGATTTTTCAAATAGTTACTGTATTTTAAAATAATTCTGAGCAAAATATGGCTTCTAGAAGTTGTAGAAATTCGGCTGATCTGTTCTGTTACGTGTGCAGATATTTTACCGATCGTGTTGACCAGAAAAACTTTACACCATTACTAAAGAAAGCATATGAACTTTATTTCGATTCGAAAGTTGATGATGCAAATAAATCTTGGTAGCCAAATGCAGTTTGTTCGATACATTGGCAGGTTGGTTACGAAAATCGCCGAAGCATAAGTCGATGCCTTTTGAAGTGCCAGTAATATGGCGTGAACATGCAAATCACACTACTGATTGTACTTCTGCTTGACAAATATCCATGGTTTCACTTTTAAAACTAGAAAGTCTGTGGTTTATTCAAATATTGAATTGGTTTCGAAACCAGTGCCTCATGATCCAATCACGTGTCCGATCCAAGTACCACCAGAACATAATCCGTTGGACGTGAATGAACCATCAGAAAGTGATAGTTTACCTGCATTAGAAACTAATTCTGACTCAGATTACATACCGGTGAATGATAGTGTTTACTTAATTAAACATTCAGGACTTTCAGATCTAATATGTGATCTCGCTCTTACCAAAGGACAAGCGGAATTACTCGGTTCGCGACTCAAAGAATGGAATCTTTTAGCGCCCAATACTCCGATATCTAAATTTCGTCATAGACACAGAGAACTTGTTCAATACTTTGAGATGGATGATGACATTTTCTATTGCAAAGATGTAAACGGTCTAATGGTGCACCACGGTCATGAGCACATAGTCAACGAATGGCGACTTTTCATCGATTCTTCCAAGACTAGTCTAAAAGCCGTGTTATTGCATAACAGAAATTTATTTTCATCAATTCCAGTCACCTACTCTGTTCATATGAAAGAAACTTATGACAATATGGCTATACGTTTGGAAAAAATAAAGTACAATGACTACCAATGGCGGATTTGTGGAGACCTAAGGTCATTGCAATTCTCACGGGCATGCAGACTGGGTATACTAAATTTTGTTGCTTCCGATGTGAATGGGACAGCCGCAACAGACAGGAACATTATGCAAGAAAGGTGTGGCCTATCCGGGATCGTATGCAGCTCGGGCATAAAAATGTAATACACGAGCCATTAGTTAACAAAGACAGCTTCATTTTACCACTGTTACATATAAAGTTGGGGCTCATGAAGAATTTTGTAAAAGCGTTAGATAAAACGAGCAAAGCTTTCACTTATCTTCGAGAAAAGTTTCCGCAATTTAGCGATGCAAAGATAAAGGAAGGTATCTTTGTAGGACCTCAGATTAGGAAAGTTATTGCAGACAAACAATTCGAGAACTTGTTACATGGTAGTGAACTTCGCGCATGGATGGCATTCAAATCGATCGTCGATAACTTTCTGGGAAATCACAAATCTGTTGACTATGTTGCATATTGTTAAGCAGTGCATAGATGCATACAGAATTATGGGCTGTAACATGTCCCTCAAAATCCATTTGCTCGATTCACATCTTGACTTTTTCCCTGACAACCTTGGCGAAGTCAGCGATGAACATGGAGAACGATTCCATCAAGATATCGCCGTAATGGAGTCACGTTTTCAAGGACGGTGGAGTGTGACCATGCTTGCCGATTATTGTTGGATGCTTCATCGCGATGTACGCCATGCCATTCACCGACGAAAGTCGACTGCAAAGAAATTCAAGCCTACATAACTGTTATACTTCTTGTACGAATGATGTTGTAATACTGTATGCGTTGTTAAAAAACTTCAATTGCGTATTTCTAGAGATCCCGACCTGATAGAGAAAAACGGTTTGCAGATTTAAAAACAGCGCATTAAAATTGACCAGAAAAACATAGAAATGTTAGAGAAAGAAAAAAAAAGTTTTTTTTTGTTAGTCAGTGTAACCTGTCAATGTTGACGGGTTATTCCTAGTATATATATATATATATATATATATATATATATATATATATATATATATATATATATATATATATATATATATATATATATATATATATATATATATATATATATATATATATATATATATATATATATATATATATATAACTTATTTATTAACTGCTATTATTAAAAGCATATTAGAAATTAATTTGTTACCTTAATATAAAGAGTCAAATAATTAATGTCGTTATCTGCTCGCCTTGTAAAATAAACCTTCTCATTGGCCAGAACGTACTCACTACGGCATGGACAAGAGATATGAGAACAGCTGTTATCGATATAGCATCACTAGTGCCTGTGTTATCTTGTCATGTTTGTAAAATGCATCTAAATTTGACAGAAATAATGTTTTTTTCCGCCGTTTATACGTTTAAGTGTAAACAAGTTCAAGTTTGTGCAAATAATTACCTTTAAAAAAAAAACATGAATGAATACAAGGTTGATAAACTATCTCTTATATGTGTACGATTGACTAGTACAGATGATGCCACGATTGAAGATTTTAAAAGAAAGATATTTTGCTTGATATTTAGAATTTTCACATCGGATTTTCAATGATCTTCATCTGTATTTCTTCATGAAGTTTCATTTATTAAAAAAAATTAGTTTAGTGTATTCAATTCTACTATACAATACAATACAATAAAATACAATTCAATAAATACAATACAAAACAATACAATATAATATATATTAATTCATAAAATAATATAATGACTGGATGTGTTAACTTTTCAACTTGGATATATTTCTCACCTTTATTAGACATTAATGATAGTTCTAAATCTGAGTTTAATGAAACCGTTAACTTTCAACTGGCTAGACTCTAGAGAGAGGGTACTTATATAAAACTCCATTCGTCTTATTTTTATGTCAGTAAATGCATTTAAAATTCCGTGAAAGTTTTTTTTTTTTTTTTTTTTCCATTGGTGAGTTTTCTCGTGTTCAGTTGATAGGACACTTAAACCACTCAAACATTCTTGGCTCACCGTGTTTCTTTTAAAATATTTTTTATTAGTTTTAATTTTGAAAATAATCTTTCAGCAGTTGTAGCTGTGACAGGTGTCGTTATGAAAAGCATCGCACCTGTAAACACACCTGGGAGACTGGCCGAAAGTGCTGAATTTTCAATAACTAAAAGGAGTGCACGGTATTTCTTCGTGGTACACTTTGAAATAAAACTTCTAAGACAAGATCGCAGGGATATCAGTTGTGTTGGGAGATTATCAATGACGACCCCAAGGACGACCCAGAGTCCGCTGGGAGGACAACATTAGACAATCTTTGAAGGACCGAGGACTAGAATGGAACCAGGCCAGGAGGAAGACAGCCGATAGGATAGTCTGGCGCTCTCTCTTCCAAACCTCTACACCACACGGTAGAAGGGGAACGACTAAGTAAGTAGGATTACACTGACAAACAACATTTTTCTTTCTTATATAAGAATAAGTGTTCTTAGGTCAGTTTCTTGCGCTGATTTCAAATTTGAAATCCGTTTATCTCTATCACATCGGGTTCTTAAGATATTTGTGAATAAATATATATTTGGGAAACCGCTATTTGCTCCGTTTCATTTTTACTATATAACTTATTAAAAATTAATAAAATGCAAACTAATTCTACTTTTTATACTGCTAAAAGATGCATGACATATGTTACGCTATTTTTCAAATAGTTACTGTATTTTGAAATAATTCTGAGAGAAATATGGCTTCTAGAAGTTGTAGAAGTTCGGCTGATCTGTTCTGTTACGTATGCGGATATTTTACCGATCGCGTTCACCAGAAAAAACTTTACACCTTTACTAAAGAAAGTATATGAACTTTATTTCGATTTGAAAGTTGATGATGCAAATAAATCCTGGAAGCCAAATGCAGTTTGTTCGACTTGTGCAAATACATTGGCAGGTTGGTTACGAAAATCGCCGAAGCATAAGTCGATGCCTTTTGGAGTGCCAGTAATAAGGCGTGAACCGACAAATCACGCTACTGATTGTTACTTCTGCTTGACAAATATCCATGGTTTCACTTTTAAAACTAGAAAGTCTGTGGTTTATCCAAATATTGAATCGGTTTCGAAACCAGTGCCTCATGATCCAATCACGTGTCCGATCCCAGTTCCACCAGAACAATATCCGTTGGACGTGAATGAACCATCAGAAAGTGATAGTTTACCTGCTTTAGAAACTAATTCTGACTGGGATTATATAACGGTGAATGATGGTGTTCACTTAATTAACCATTCAGAACTTTCAGATCTAATACGTGATCTCGCTCTTACCAAAGGACAAGCGGAATTACTCGGTTCGCGACTCAAAGAATGGAATCTTTTAGCGCCCAATACTCCGATATCTAAATTTCGTCATAGACACGGAGAACTTGCTCAATACTTTGAGATGGATGATGACATTTGCTATTGCAAAGATGTAAACGGTCTAATGGTGCACCTCGGTCATGAGAACATAGTCAACGAATGGCGACTTTTCATCGACTCTTCCAAGACTAGTCTAAAAGCCGTGTTATTGCATAACGGAAATTTATTTTCACCAATTCCAGTCGCCTACTCTGTTTATATGAAAGAAATTTTTATGACAATATGGCTATACTTTTGGCAAAAATAAAGTACAATGACTACCAATGGCGGATTTGTGGAGACCTGAAGGTCATTGCAATTCTCACAGGCATGCAGACTGGGTATACTAAATTTTGTTGCTTCCTATGTGATTGGGACAGCCGCAACAGACAGGAACATTATGCAAGAAAGGTGTGGCATATCAGGGATCGTATGCAGCTCGGGCATTAAAATGTAATACACGAGCCATTAGTTAACAAAGACAGCATCATTTTACTACCGTTACATATAAAGTTGGGGCTCATGAAAAATTTCGTAAAAGCGTTAGATAAAACGAGCAAAGCTTTCACTTATCTTCGAGAAAAATTTCCGCAAGTTAGCGATGCAAAGATAAAGGAAGGTATCTTTGTAGGACCTCAGATTAGGAAAGTTATTGCAGACAAACAATTTGAGAACTTGTTACATGGTAGTGAACTTCGCGCATGGATGGCATTCAAATCGATCGTCGATAACTTTCTGGGAAATCACAAATCTGTCGACTATGTGCATATTGTTAAGCAGCGCATAGATGCATACAGAATTATGGGCTGTAACATGTCCCTCAAAATCCATTTGCTCGATTCGCATCTTGACTTTTTCCTTGACAACCTTGGCGAAGTTAGCGATGAACATGGAGAATGATTCCATCAAGATATCGCCGTAATGGAGTCACGTTTTCAAGGACGGTGGAGTGTGACCATGCTTGCCGATTATTGTTGGATGCTTCATCGCGATGTACCACATGCCATTCACCGACGAAAGTCGACTGCAAAGAAATTCAAGCCTACATAACTGTTATACTTCTTGTACGAATGATGTTGTAATACTGTATGCGTTGTTAAAAAACTTCAATTGCGTATTTCTAGAGATCCCGACCTGATAGAGAAAAACGGTTTGCAGATTTAAAAACAGCGCATTAAAATTGACCAGAAAAACATAGAAATGTTAGAGAAAGAAAAAAAAATTTTTTTGTTAGCCAGTTTTATCAATGACGTGACAACTATACTTTAAGACTGTACGTAAAGTTGATTATCCGATAACTTGACTAGTTCCTGCGGCTGTGTATGACATGCTGAAGGGTGCAGTTGCCGATTTTTTTTAGATTTTGGCCTCTTCCAAGACCACCTGAGAACTGTACAGTTCATATATTACACATGAACTATGATAAATGTCAGAACTTTCGTGATCTTGAATTTAATTACCTAACCTCCTTCACACTCTAATCCCATCTACCCTAGCTGGTTGAAAATGTAGGTTTTTTTTTTTCAAGTAACATTCCAGCATGGATCGTCGTATGCGCAGTCAAGAAATGTATTTTTAAATAACACAGCCAACTCTGTGAAATCTTCACCCCGGCTCTATTTCTTGTTTCATAAAAATAGACAGAGGAGTGAGTACCGGTTTCTGTTATCATCAGCCATTAAAACATCCTGAAAGTGACCTTTATTTTTAGGGTTCTTGTGTTCTGTATAGGGTATCGTCGAGATGTGTTCGTGAGAGTCTGCATGACAGTTTCCGGTTACGATGAGACCATAAAATGACCAGTGTTTGATCTAGTATCACATTTAGACGTCTTTTAATGACCCACCAGAGGCTCCATAAGGGATGTTAGTTGTAGAGAAATAAGTTTCAGAAATATTAACCAAGGGGTTATTTATTACAAGGCACTCGAACATGTTTTGTCACTGGGTTATCTAAACTATTCGACAAATCAGAAGTTAACCTTTGGATGTATCATGGACATTTTCCTATAAGATGAATGAGAAACTGGGACGTGAAATAACGTTTAACACGTGAACAAAGGAAATTAAAAGGATATTATAAAGGCGAGGGTCTATTCTGACAACTCGATGGAGCCAACTCAATGGTCGGAGCCCCCGGAACGTGCCAGTCCACCGGGGCGGTAGTTACGCCACTGCTTTTCAATGCCTCAATTATTTCTTTTAACTGCTTGTTCATTGTCCATTGTCCATAACCTTACAGTTATGAAGAGTATATTATAAAAATCATAACATTATAAATAGACAATATCTAGAGTTTATACAGTGTAAATAGTCAGATGATCTGTAAGTGTTAAATCTTGCAAGCTGTCGTGAATTCTGATTCACAACACGTCATTCTGACCAAACGGCACGCCATACTTCATGACAGCGTTTGCCAGTAGAACCAATGAAAGGCTTCCTCATTCGGTTGTTTACAAAACGATTAGGCATTCAACATGGCGATCTCAAATCTGTGCAAACCAATTGTGGATGGCATTAAACTACAGCATTATGAGCGAAGTACAACCTGGAAGAGGTTAGTAATTTAACAATAGGAATGCTACTTTATAGGTAGGTGTAAAGACTTCCACGAATAGTATTATACGAATGGAGAAATCTCGAGTGGAATGCATCGAGACATTGGGAAAGTCGAATATTTTGCTGTTTAGGTTACGCAAAGGAAAAGATGGGAGTATATAAATAAAATACAATTAGCTAGATAGTTGAAGACTAATCCAGGGCGTATTTTAAGATGAAGGAAATCGGTCCAGGAATAACGAAGATATTTGAAATCTTAGTTTTCAATATTTGCACATCTATACAAATTATGCATACATTTTGGGTACACAAAAACACAGTTCAGCAGTATTGTTTTCTCTATCGCCGGATATGACCTATATAAGACCCTGGTTCTTGCGAATCGAGGCCATTCAATTTTGAAAAATACAGTGAGCGCCAGAGTGTTAATGAAGATTGCCTTTGCCTTCTGTATCTGAGAGCAGACCATACATATCCATTAACAGCTCGACTGTATGTACTTGAGGGTTATATCCTGTCATCCGAGTACACATTAAAGAGTCAGCCACTACTGAAAGAACTAGTGGTGCGAGCGCCCTTTGAGTTCAGAGGGACAGCCACCCAGTATCCACTGCCTGGAGGAATCTCAGTTGATCTTTCCTTCCATGTCAGAAGAGTGACAGGCTTGAATAGAACAGATAAGTGGCCAAACAAGGCTACTGTCCAGAATATCCCAGTATAACCACACTTAAAAGACAGATATTTATAATGATGACATCTGGATGGGCATAGTTAAAGCCATTCATTGACTGTGAACTAAGATTAGCCTAAAATATAAACAGTCAACAACCATAGTGAGTTCAACCCAGAGAGAAGAGCTTTCCTATACCTTTAAAGACTTTGGCTAATTTAGAACTTTTTACCAGTGATTTTATTTATTTTATGTTGTAAACAAAAGTTTGAGTTCAGTGAAAGATTTTCACAAAGAAAAGAAAATGTTGTATAAAAAAAGTTGTAAATATTTGCCAACAGACTTACTTGAATTAATTAAGTTAAGTTACAATTCTTGTTGGTAAATAGTTTAGTTAATACCCCTAGCAGAGCTAATAATATAAACAGAGCAGGATCTGGAGAGGAGCCTTTAGCAACTTAGGGTAAAACATAACCATCTTCCCTAGGAACTTATACAGCTTGATCCTACCTTTGATGTCCATACACCCTTACTCTTTTCAGAGAAGGGGGTATTACTTATAAGACCAGTTGCTTATCTGGCATTATCCTGGTATTACCTGATACAACTTTGTGTCCAGGATATCATATTCTTCAAATAATAATCTACCCTCTCGTGACACAAGCCATGTTTGTTTTGTTGGTTAATCAAGTCAGTAAATGCTTCAGCTGCAGTGATAAAACAAAGATTATAGTAACCGTTCTTTGGTTTGTTTTCGTAATATTGGTTTATTGGCTGACAATGGTTTTTTGTTGGTTTTGTTGTAAACATTTGTTGGTGCTGTTTTTTAATCAGTTAACGTGAGGTTTCGGTGATTTTCTCGGCTGTTTTTGTGGTTGTTTTGTAGTCAGCAATGGTCTTTAATGATGTTTGTTGTATTTCTTTGTGAGGTTGTAGTAGTTAACACAGGATCTTGTGAGGTCTTACGTAGATGTCTACATCATATATGTGACTTTCACAATAACAGGCAATGGTTTGCACGTACGTAATTCATCGCTTGATTTTGTAAGATTTACGTGCTAGTTAACAAAGGTTTACCTTTTTGTCTTGGTATTACAGACATTCGTTTTTCTGTGGCTCTTTCTAGCTGCAGACATGATTTTTTTCCGTGGTTCAAAGGGTCGGAGATTTTTAAATTGTGTAATAGCACTCGAAACAAATGACACTCAAAAACATATTGACTTTCATACTAAGATGCTCGCGACGAATAGAAAGACTGAAATGGTCTGAAGAAGCAACAGTGCGGTGGAACTTGTTGAACAAGATTGTCAGGAGAAGATGATGGCATTGGTTAGGCCACACACATCGGGAAAAACAAGTTGAGAGCATTACAGTGCAGTTCTTGTTCTGGAATCCACAGGGTAAGAAAAATAGAGAAAGACCATCCCCAACACACACACACACACATAGAGAAGGGAATTAGAGATGAAAGGGGTAAAAAACATGGAAAGATTCTGAATGGATAGTACAGGACAGGAAAACGTGGCGTTTATATATTGAAAGAAGCTAAAAGACAACGAATGAAAGAATGAACCGCAGACGTTGATATTGTGGCGGGGGTTTTATTTATTAATTTTGGTGTTGTTGTGGTTGCACGCATTAGTTCTTGTGAGGTTCTTTCTTACGGTTGAATGTCTTTGTAATAACAGATACCGGCTTTAAAAATAGGTTTTGCAGTAACTAACACTGGCTTTTCGATCGTTTTGGTTGTAGTTAACACTTGCTGATTTTTTTGGCAGTTCTGGTTGTAGTAAACGTGGTTCTTCGATGGATCTGGTTGTCGTTAGCACTAGCCTTTCAAAGTTTCTGGCTGTAATTAACGTGGGTTTTTCCTGTGGTTCTAGTTGTAGTAAACAATGGCTCTTTGATGGGTTTAGTTGTAGTTACCTCTGGCTTTTTGGTGATCTTTGTCAATGCTACCACAAGTTATTGTTACTGACTTTGATTAGTAGTTTGAGAAAAACTGTAAGTTTGCAGCACTTGTTAACATATATATATATAAATATATATATATATATATATATATATATATATATATGGTAGAGCTGACTAAACTGTTTTCACGTGCTTACTTCTTCAATTGTACGTCGAGTGCCAGAGTGGTCAAAGAGCTTTCTTCTAGAGGCAAAGTTACTGGGTTCAAAACCTGGTAACGTCCCACTTAAGTCTACCTAAATGTAAATGGGCACCCGACATGAGTTTGGGAAAGCAAAGACATCGAGGAAGTGAATCGCTCACGTCACCTTATAAAACTGAGATCAAGTATAGAAGTATGTAACACTTGACCCCTCTTTCCCTCCCCCCCAACCAACAACGGTATCTGCTACGGAACTACTTTTTCTGTTTTTTTAAAAACTCCTTCACTTAAGGCAGTGGTTCCTGAACGGTCCGGCATGCCACACTGGTGCTACGCGAAAGGATGGCAGTTGTGGTGGGAAGATTCAAAGACAACCAAGGCTTTAGAGACATTTTCCAAAAAAAGTGTTCTCGGTTTTTGTAAAGTTTTTATCCTCGCTACTCTTCTGCGAGATAAATGTGTATCACTCGGAGACAATTGACTCATGTACCCCAACCGAAGGTAAATCAGCAATATATAGATAAGTATATATCTTTATATAAGTATATACAATGAGTTCATACGGGTGCGGACATCGACTTTCAAACAACCAAGTTACCAACTATAAATAGGGATTTTATATTTACATATGTATTTACACCCGTATTTTTATTCAGGAAATATATTTAGAAAACAAGGTTAAATAAGAACGTTTGATTTAAACAAAAACAGGTCCGGAAGATGTTATTTTATAAGTCGATATTTTCTTCATCGGGTGATGTTAGTTTTTGTGTAAAGGGTAAAAGGTCCATGTACTGGGCTATGTAGTTAAACTTAGCTTCGCAGTTGTCGACGATGGGTTGTTGCTGTAGCCTTCTTTTTGTGATACTGAGTCTTTGTGGATTGTCGACTTTTCGTCTCACAGCAAGAGTCGAGTGGCGCTTGAGATCACCATAGTTTTACCCCTTGGTCTTATTTTTCCTCGTTCGTCCTGAAAAGGACGTTGGTTGCGTTGTGTCTGTTTACACCGGAGCTGCGATATCTGCGCCTTTCGGCCGGCACATCCGACTTCAGCACGGTATTTTTTGGGACCGGGTTTGCCTTCCCTCTTCTATCCCTACTCTCTCAGCCAGACTGCAGTGATGCAGCCTGTTTCTAGGACCACCACGCGGAGGTGGAGTAGGGTCTTGGTCAGCTCTGGTTCGCTGACCCTGACGCAAGCAGTCAAGCTATGAGTAGCTGACTGCATTCTCTATTGCTGCGTCTTTGGGTCCCACCCGTAGGTCTCACAAGTAAGCTTCTTTGAATGTTTTATAGAACCGTCTCTTAGGAATTGGTGTCCAGAACCGAGTACCAGGAACTAGTATTGGGAACCCTTACAAACGAAGGGTATCCAGACTCTTTGCACAGAATGGTCGATAGCAGTTACTGCAGCAGTTTAGATGCAGTCTTCACGAAGTGGAGCTAATGATAATGGCTAATCTACAAATCCTAGCATTAGTATTTGGGGAAGATCTCCTATCTGGCGTCTTCTGTCTGTGCGTGATGGAAGTGAAAAGTGCAGGTCCTTTAACACGCCTAGCTATATAACCAAAAATTTTTAGCCCCACAAATATTTTTTTACGGATCAGCTTATTTATTAAAAAGTATTACAATTGTAGTGGTTTTGATGGTATTGTATGGTTGTTATGTTACCTAGTGTAATGTATGAGGTCAGCTGTGAAGGCTCCTGAGATAAATGTTTATGTGAATTACAGAAGGCCCTTCTTACTACCACTACGACCTCAAACAGATCTCTTTTACTATTATGAATGTAGCTACGTTAAAAAGTCTAGGGTACTGAAATGTAATGTGTTGTAATAGAATATACAAATACACACAGGTAATTAATAAGTCTAATAATATTAATAAAATCTATAACACACTGAACTAACTCAGACTGTTTTAGTTTTGATTTTAACAATTTTTTCTAAATTTATTTGTTCTGAACCAATGTTTTATTTTGGTCAGAACATATGAAATGTTATGGAGTTATAAATGGAATGCATAAATATGTGGCATACTAAAATGGAATTTGTGTACATAGGTATTTTATAAGACTGGTTAATATTAATAATATTTATAATGTCTCTGGGAGAACTATTACTGGATGTGCTGTTGGGGTGGTGTCATCACACCCACTCTGTGACTACAACAAGCTTTGTCCATTGACTTATAGACTGTAGTAAATGTTATATTTCCCAAGAATTCAGTATATTTGTGATGGGGAAATATTTATAAATAGTTAAGAGTTCTGGTGAATCTTCAGCAGGCCACTTATTCACTCATCTTGTCTGTGAAGATCTGATACTGGATTCCTGTGGCCCACTCCTCTCGATAGCTGGAATACAATGCTAGGCTGCACCGACACAAATGTTAGGCGGCACACACATCTGCTTGTGTATTCTTGATTAAGTATGTGGCACTACCTTAGTGCCACAACAGAAACTCACAATTCTGAAACAAAATTTGTGCTATGTGTCAGTACTCTATCCACTGCACCACTCTTACACACAGCACAACACATCAACATTACACAGAATGGGTCAGATCTCTCTGACCAACGTAGCACATCTTACCCAGTTGTTTTCATATAGTACCAGTTCCCCAAGACTGCATTGCATCTGAGATATGTTCAATAGTTTCCTTTTATTCAACAAGATAGGTGATATGTTCCCACTGATCTCAATAATAGATCCGCCTTCCATAGTCTTAGTTAGGCGTCCATATATTTTTTGTTTGTCTCTAGACCCTGAACTTGGGCTGGGGACCTAGAGCGAGCACTTACTTGTCGTAATCATTTTATATGATATGGCAGTATCAATCACTCGAAATATAAAAATATACAAGATAAATGCTTTCATTCTTACCAGAATTCAGAATTGAGAACACAGTTATTACTAGCAAAACTCAGCTGAGCTGCTGGCTATAGTATGGCGTCCCACTAAAATGTATATAATATCTTCTGGGAAAACACCACTGGCAATAACTGACTGTGTCCCTGGACAGAATTATATCAAATGGCAAAAATGCGCGTCTCTATCCCGCTAATATGAATACATTTGTCCAATCACAGACTTCCCCTCTAACTTTTTCAAATCTACTACCAAAAGTCAAATTTCAGTCAGATCTCAGTCAAGTATGTATTATTGTCTGTTGGTCCGTCTGTCTCTACTTGGTTTTTCACAAAAACACACTTGTTTCTTGGGCCAACTACACGCAAAACCCCTACACAAATCTGCCTCCTAAGTTATTTTTAGCCACAATTCTCCAACCTTCCCCCTCTCGTCCATTACAGCTTGATTTTTGCATTTCCGTGTCTCAAGGACGAAAATTTGAAACTTTAGTGAAAGTATGAATAATACAGTCGCTAGTCTGATATGAACAACACAGTCTTTTGTCAATATCTTCCTTGTTATCTATCCGTCTGTATAATTGAAAGTATATTAGTTCTCTGCTTAAGATGGGCTATCAAACTAGCTAGGTTTTATATTCCTAACTTTATTATTAAGAAAAAACATATTTTTTCTCAAGTTTAGTTTTTTTAAATTTGTTCGCGAACCTTCTCCACGGCGTTTGCCGCTGAATTCAAATAAAACGACCAAGTATCGTAAAACGTCCAAGAAATGACTGTTTCGAATAAGAGCTAAGGTCTTTTCTGTCAATTTCCTTACATTGTGTCAACTAGTGACGTGAATTTTTTTTCCTTTTACTACCAATTGCGTCTTTTAGCCTTTCTAGATTCAAACACGTGTTCAGTCATATTTTTCCTTTTTATATCTCCGTTATCCTCCCGTCTACAAGGGTACCGTTTCGTCTGCATGTTTAACTAGTTAGTTTGAATGGCGGTAGGAAATGCGGGCATGGGCGAGCATGTCTCCTAGTATCTTACGCATTATTTTTATCCCTACATTTTATCTTTATAATTGGAGATATTTTAACGTTGTATCACGGTAAATTCATCACAACAATAGGGATGCCATATTGTATTACTCAGTTATACGCATCCTTTATTTTCGGGGATTATTTATTCAAAAAAACGTAGGATAGATTCGCTAATCTACTTAAATTACCAAAACTGATTGCATCACCAATTTCCGAGACTATGGTCATCTATTCAAATGGTCGGAAACAAGTATCAGAAATCTCTCGGGGCAGGCCAGGCTGATAAACAAGTTATCTTGTCATAAGCGACCGTCCAACTTTCATGCTTTAAGATACGCGACCAAGTGACCGAAAAGTTGTAATGACCTAATCTATTGTTACCATCTCCTCGAAGCGTTCAGTTTTACTCACTTTATAGATAATAACATGCGAAACGTGACCACACCTTGCAATTTTGACTAGATTGGTGTTATCTACGTTAACAGTACACTCGTCGATATGAGAAAACGAAAAGATAGTTCCCTGGAGATGAGGGCGAAAAGGAAGAGTAGAAAAGAGATGGAAAGAAATAAAGAATGGGCGAATGATGTTTTGTCATAGTTTGTTCATGTGCTGTTGTCTGCACTCGTATGTTCGTGCTCTATTGTTATCTTCACGGAAGCTGTCTTACTAATTCGTGTTTTTTTTTAAAAATAGTCTGCTAGACACCACCTTTAAAAAACTCACATGATTGATTAATTCAGGTCTACACGGTAAGTAGGGTAGTTAGGAGGTGATTTATGTATAAGACATTTATGGATCGAATTCCACATATATTCAATAGTTGTAAGTTTGAGCGTATGGAAAATACATGCTACCACTCAAAGCATTCATGGATGACACAACAATTCTGACATCAGATGAACATCAGGCCCGGAGGATGTTAGCACGCCTGGATGAACTAGTCAGCTGGTGCAGAATGAGCTTCAAACCCAAGAAGTCGAGAAGCCTATCAGTCAGGAAAGGGAAGATAGCAGAGGTCATCTTCATGGTTTCCAACCAGAGAATCCCTACTGTCATAGAGGAACCTGTTAAAAGTCTTGGCAGGGTGTACGATGCCTCATTAAAAGACTCGAAGGCAGTGCAGCAGACAATAGACATGGCAGGCAGAGGGCTACAGATCATAGACCAAAGCAGACTCCTGGGAAAATTCAAACTGTGGTGCCTCCAGTTTATGTTGATACCTAAGTTGCTGTGGCCACTGCTTATATATGAAAAAGGCACAAGTACAGTGGAAGCTATAGAGCAGAAGGTCAACAAGTTCATGACGAAATGGCTAGGGGTACCATCAGGTCTGTCAGATGTAGCATTGTACTGCAAAAAGTCAAAACTTCTGCTTCCCTTCAAGTCAGTTGTTGAAGAGTACAAAGTTGGAAAGGCAAGGCTTGCAATGATGCTACGCGAGTCAGCAGATGACGTGGTTAAGTCCATTCAGCCCACACTGAAAACGGGAAGGAAGTGGAGAGTGGAAGAAGCCGTTGATGCTGCCCAAGAGGCGCTCAAACTGAGGGAGATAATCAGATACACACAAACGAATAGACGGGGATTTGGTCATGGAGACATCCGCTGGTGGTCCAAGGCATCAAGCAGGGAGCGCAGAAACATGGTAGTTCAGGAGATACGAGGAGCTAAGAATGATAAGAGGTTGCAAAAAGCAGTGCAGCAGGCCCAACAAGGCCAATGGACTACATGGGAAGGAGCCCTGCAGAGGTCCTTGACGTGGAATGATATATGGCATATGGCACCTCTTAGGCTCAGCTTCATTGTTAGATCAATGTATGACCTGCTGCGGTTGGCCACAAATCTTGTGAGATGGGGAAAGTCGGATGATGAGCAGTGCCCCCTGTGCCAGGGGAGGCAGACACTTGAACACGTACTCTCAGCGTGTAAGGTGTCATTAGGGCAAGGGCGATACACTTGGCGCCACAACAAAGTGCTAAATGAGCTTGCTGCGACAATAGACCTGGCGAGGATGAAGGCGAATAGCAAAGCCAGGCTGAGCACCACAAATACATACTTTCTGAGGGCAGGAAAGTCAGCACACCCCAAACCGAGTAAACCAGGTAGCAGTTTACCATCTCTTCTCGACTGTGCAAACGACTGGGAGATGGCAGTAGACCTACCTGGACGAGGGGTATATCCAGAGATTATCAGAAAATCGCGGAGACGGCCGGATATAGTGCTTCATTCTTCAGCATCGCTTCAGGTTATACTGATTGAACTGACCGTGCCATTTGAATCCAGACTGGACGAGCAACATTCGTTCAAAGCGGCCAAGTATAATTATCTGGCTGCGGATCTGAGACACGATGGGTTCACTGCAAGGGTCATGGCTGCTGAGGTGGGCGCAAGAGGGCTCGTGGCTGCATCAGTGTATGATTTATTGAAACTGTTGGGGCTGAGGGGACAGTCGAGAACAAGGGCACTGAAGAGGCTTAGTGAAACTGCGGAAAAGGCATCATGCTGGCCGTGGAACAACCGCAATGGGCTATGGAACTCGGGACAGTAAACATCAGGAATTTATCTTAGTCCACAATACGTTGAGTTTTTCGTTGTGCTGGTGAAAGGGCTGTGACTGACAGGCAACATGCGGCATATATTATAAGAGGTGTTGGGCACAGAATTACAGTTGCTAGCGCGCAGTGGCTAGCCTCGTCGGCTTCGTGCAGGTGTGTCAGTGTCTGTCCCTAGTCATGGTGTGCGGCGGAACAAACGGAATAATTTGTCTTCTCTTTGGTTACTTTCACAGTTGCCTCCACGGCTGGAGGAGTTGTGGAATTTAAAGTTGCTACCAAAGTGAAATGGGTTCATTTTCGATACAAGACAACAGGAGGCTGAGACACTTGGGAGTCATGACCCAAGTGGGCCCGCCCCCCTTAAAGTGTAAAGGAGTATACTGGGCCGAAACACTTGTCCGATGGAGGGACTTCTTCTGATGATCAGATTGCCTCTTGTTTTATCGCTCTGTAAAGAGTTTCCGATCTTCACGGAAGCTGTCTTATTAATTCCTGTTTTTTTTTTTTTAAATAGTTTGCTAGACACCACCTTTAAAAAACTCACATGATTGATAAATTCAGTACTATACGGTAAGTAGGGTAGTTAGGAGGTGATTTATGTACGAGGGGCGTTCAGAAAGTAATGCACCACATCGATTTTCTCAGGAGCTGTTTATTCAAAAAGCATGAAATTTATACACAATATACACGGATGTGCCATGTAAACATCGGTATTATTCAACATAATCCCCATCAACTTGTACGGCTTTATGCCAGCCCGAAACAAGTGCATGTATTCCTAGCCCTTACCAGATTTTTTCTTGATCATGTAGCCATTTCTTTGCTGCATGAATCACTCCTTCATCATCTTCAAACCTTGTCCCACGGAGTGCATCTTTAAGTGAACAAAATAGATGAAAATCAGAGGGTGCCAAATCGGGACTATAGGGTGGATGGGGTAGTACAGTCCAACCCAATTTGGTGATTGCTTCCCGTGTTGCCAGACTTGTGTGAGGGTGCGCATTGTCGTGAAGGAGAAGCAGGTCTGCTGGATTCTTGTGCGGCCGAACTCTGCGAAAACGTTGATTGAGTTTTTTTCAATGTCTTAATGTAAGCTTGCGAATTGATTGTCTCTCCTCTTGGCATAACGTCCACAAGAATCACACCTTCAATGTCCCAAAAGACAGTGATCATGACCTTTCCAGCTGAAGGAATTGTCTTGAATTTCTTTCTTCTTGGTGATTGCGGATGATGCCACTCCACTGTCTTTTTGTCTCAGGTTCAAAATGATGTGCCCAGGTCACTTGTAACGATCTTAGCCAAAAAGTTCTCTCCATCAGCATTGAAACGCTCCAACAATTCAGAAGAAATTGCTTTCCTTTGCAATCGGTGGTCATTTGTGAGACTTCGAGGAACCCATCTTGCGCAAACCTTAGAAAATCCGAGAGTTTTTATAACTGCATTTGCACTACCAATGCTGACTGACAGCTGTAAGGTCAATTGTTGAGTAGTGATTCGCCTATCAGTAAGAATAATGCCCTCAGCGCATTTCAACATTTCTGCGTTGGTGGCTGTGGCAGGACGTCCACAGCGCGGCCGATCAAGCAGCTCCGTATCTCCACTTCCTGATTCTTTGATTCTCTGAACCCAGCGACTGACTGTACTGCTATCGACTGCAAAACTTCCATGCACATCACATAGACGCTTGTGAATATTCACAACAGTTTTCTTCTCTGCAACAAGAAATTCTATCACAATTAGCTGTTTATAACGCAAGTTGCTAACATTCTCCATTTCAACGGTTTAGGGCAGCCGTATTATTTGGCGGTTGCGGTGCAATTTGGTGCACACAATTGGCACATGACATATTTGACGTGTGCAAAATTTCATGCTTCTATCTTCATTATTAGCTGAGAAAAACGATGTGGTGCATTACTTTCTGAACGCCCCTCGTATAAGACATTTATGGATTGAATTCTACATATATTCAATAGTTGTAAGTTTGAGCGTATGGAAAATACTTCTTTTTTTCTGGAGGGGGGTCAGGAAGAAGTAGTATTACGTTGGCCAAATTCCATAGCACGTCTTTGTCATGCAGCGAGGCGACGTTGACATATGGATGGCAAGAGTTCGAAACTCGGTAGCGTCTGTTACTTCTCTCGTCTGATATGCGGAATGCTTTATGAATACTTATAGTCTATTTAGCCTGGCAACTGTTAGTCGTGTTATATCTTCTACGCTTCACAAGCCTTGGGTTTTTCTAATTTTTTTTTTGCACTCAATACACCAGGTACACGATTATACCATTTACTCAATACACGAGGTACATCTTTACCCCACTTACCCAATACACGAAGTACATCTTTATCCCACTTACACAACACACGAGGTATATCTTTACCCCACTTATCCAACACAAGATGTACATCTTTACCCCACTTACCCAACACACGAGGTAATCTTTACCCCACTTATCCAACACAAGAGGTACACTTTTACCCCACTTACCCAACACACGAGGTACACCTTTACCCCACTTACCCAACACACTAGGTATTCATTTACATCACTTACCAACTTACCAAAGACTCTGGATATATTCTCAAATTACTTATCCATTACACGAGGTAAGCGTTTACGCTACTTAGTCGGTGCATGAGGTCCAAGTTTACCCATTCAACACACTAGAATCCACTTCTGATGATCAGATTGCCTCCTGTTGTAAAGTCTGTATCGAGTTTCCACCACCAGAGAATAAGGAATAGTTGAATTCATGAAAAACAAACAAAATACATATTAGGGGTCCACATATGACGTCACGCAATTTTGGCCATTTTGGGAAGTCTCTATCACTTCACTTCATCACGGAAGTATCTTCTGTGAGAATACCTTTTTTTTTTACACATTTGTGAATGTCCGATTTTTGGTTGTTGATTTTGTTGTTCTCCATGTTCAGAGCCATACAATAGGAATGACCTGGCATCTGAATTGATTCTGATTTTTGTAACACAGTTAACTGTTAACAACTATGCAAAAAACCAGTGTTGATTACTACTAACACGCAAAACAAACCATTGTCAGCTTTTATGAAAGCCAACAAATATTAGTGTGGTCGTCTAGGAAAGCCATTAAAGCAATCCATGCTAACCTCAACACACTCTCCGGTAAATACTGCAAAACTATTACAGCCTAACTAAATAACCATAAAACGGTGTTTTTTTTTTAAATCTAAAAAATACTAGTATTAACTGTTTTAAAATGAGCACCACAAAAATATTTATATCTATTTTAAAGAAAACCACTTTCAGCCATATTAATCAATATCTTAAAAACAAACCGATGAACTATTGTCATTGTGTTCATTGTATTGTTACAGCTCAATCTATGAACTGACATTTACCAACAAAGGAAGCATTCTGTGCCTTCTATGAAACACGTATAGATCATCCGTGCTTCAACATCATCAAATAATGTGCTGACTTGGTGTAGATGATTTTATTTCTGGCCTTTCCATCTCGAGGAAAAGTTGCCCGTCTTGATATTGTGTAGTGTCATGCTTCAGTTCACCCAGCTGTAAATGGGAACCTGACTCTGCGGACCTGCAAACAAACAAGAAACTTGTACTAGACACAATGATAGTGCTTCCAGTGGTAAATGACACAAGTCTAGTTGCTCCCCGCACACATTTTAATATATGTGATGCATCCTTACAAAATGAGACTTGTTTAAGCTTTTCTAGCTTCAAGAAAATCACAGAGAAAATGCAGTACTTTGAAATGATCAGGCCTGAGAGTTAAAAACGTACATAATTGTATGCTTCTCTGCTGTTATTAAACTGCAGAAGTCACGTGCTATGAACGTCTTCTACGTACACTCTCAGACGTCTACTTGAATATTTTCAAAGAAAGCAGTGTTCAGCTTCAGGTTATTTGCATCTCCATAGAGGTTTTCTTAAAATGGTACCGGTGACTGCCATATGTGCTTTCTATGCTCCTCATATGTTGGGCGTTTTTGAAGCAGATATTCAGCAGTCATTTTATCAGTGCCGCATTTACACTCGTCGGTAGTTCCTGTCTTTAGCTTGTTGAGTAGATGATATCTCAATCTGTTGTGGCCTGTGCGGAGTCTGAAAATTATCACTTGTTCTCTTCTGCTCAGCTGGTAATATGCATCATTTTATGTGTGTCCTGGATGCTCTGCATTCCATTTGTTTCTGTATCTGGTTCTGATACAACTCTTCTCCTCTTCGAAAGTTATGCTTGTATTAGGTTGAGGTAGCTTTTTACCTTACTTAGCCAATCTACCAGCTTCTTCATTGCCGGGAAAGCTACAATAACGTGAACTAAAATGTACTAAAATGTGGTTCATAGGCGTGACTCCTTCGAACATCCCAAGTATTTTACCTTTAAACTTGTCTTTCTCAAATTTTTTTTTAAATCTGGTAAAGGCTGTTACCGTGATGATGTGTATCTGTCACTGAATGTATACTTTAGGTTGTTTCTTGTGTCTCGTAAAGAAACAAAATGTGCTCATAAATGGGTTTTTGAGCTCATTTTAAGATAGATAAAAATGTTGATGCTAGCGTTGATAGATTCGAGGTGAAACAGAGCAGAAAAAGCAACAAACATAAGACTAGCGTGCTCGCCATCAAATCTCAATTCCGTGTCCAAAATCAGCCAGATAAAAATAGCTGCTCCGGGCAAGTAACACGTTATGAAGATTGCGGATATGAGTACTAATATTTTAGCTACTTGTGTGTCTCTATCAGAGATTGCGTTAGCATTACAAGAAGAATCTGCCAGACGGCGCCATTTTGATTTTAGAGACAAGCATTGCTATGCACATAATGATCAGAGCAAATGCGGCTGTCGGAATCGCATTGTTCATCGTGAAGTTAACTCTGTCGATCGTTTGTCGACTGTCTATGTAATCGAGTCTAAGCAAGGTCTTATTTTTTGTTGGATCGAATACCTCGGTTGGTCGTTCAGTGTAGAAGCAAACCGAAAGGCTTGTTAGCATGATCGAATACACAATTATCAGGAACAGTATTATTCTCTTGTGTGTGAATATATTTTTGATTTTCTGTGGAATCGCAACGCAGATACGTCTCTCTAGCGTGATGTAGGCCGTTATCCTCTTAGTGACTCTGGTAAACATTATATGACACCAGGCAAACATGGTCATGAAATCAACAACAACAAAAGGGAGATCAAGTGAAGCAACTGCAGGAATAAAGCACATGTTTCTGAAAAAAAAAAGAGTTATCTGAGAACCCAGGTCTGAGGTTGCCTGGCCCAGGAAACTGATGATGACCGTGTCTCGCACGCCCTGTTTAATGAAGGTGATTATGTTCAGGATGTTAGTAACGATTCCGAATACACACACGCCCAGACCTGGACCCCACATGTTAACGAAAAGAAAGTAGCAAAGAACTTCTGCTGAAACAATTTCAATGTTGTCTGACAAGCTTTTTGTGCCATTGTTAGCAAATCGTTGGCTATGGTTGTTTTCTTTGTCCAGTGAAAATAGACTTACGTCTTTGCTCATTGTGCTGCAGTGATTTGTAGCGCCCATAAGGGACGAAGCTATAGAAACATCCAGTGATAGTTCCTCATAATGCACATTATAAAATATAACAACTTGTTATTTGCTTTCTTAAATCAATACTTTCTTCAGTCTTCCAAGATAGTCAAAATCGCCCTGAACAAAATAAAGGTAGCGAACTACTAATTAATAGCATAGGTAACAATCCTTTCATTGAGACGTAATGTGAAATTGTACTCTCCCTGTTTGAAATGTATAGATATTTAAAAATAACACTACACTGTTAGTTGACACGATATCTTTTTTTTCTCATTAAATTGTTTAATTTAATATCTACCTTCGACATTTTTTACACCTGTTGACATGACATCTAAATGACAAAAAAGAAGTACTATACTCATCGGTGACAGTCTAGATTCATGTATTATCAAGTACACCCAGTATTATTTTGAGCACAAAAATAAAGTCGTTTATTCATACAAATTAAATGTATTAGATGTATTGACCAAATAACCAGCATGAATTACATTTATTTATTGATAAATATGAGATATATTATGTATATCGATGTTCCTCTTGTGATGATGTCACCATGATACAACGTTAAAATATCTCCAAAATTAACGATGAAATGTAGGGTTAAAAATAATGCGTAAGATACTAGGAGACATGCTCGCCCATGCCAGCCTTTCCCACCGCCATTTAAAACTAACGGTTAGAAGTGCAGACGAAACGTTTACCCTTTGTAGACGGGAGAGAACGGAGGACACAAAAAAGGAAAAATATGACTGAACACGTGTTTGAAGTTCGAACGGCAAAAAGACGCAAGTGGGGGTGAAAGGAAAAAAATTCACGTCCCCTAGTTGACATAAAGTAAGGAAATGGACAAGAAACGGACATTAGCTCTTGATCGAGACAGTCATTTCTTGGGCGTGTTTCGATACTTGGTCTTTATTTGAATGCCGCGGCAAAACACATGAGGGATGGTTCTCGAACAAATTTCAAAAATTAAACTTGAGAAAAAATATGTTTTTTCTTAATACTAGAGTTATGAAAATAAAACCTAGCTAGTTTGATAGCCCATCCTGAGCAGAGAAATAATATGCTTTCATTTATACAGACGGATAGATAATAAGGACGATATTGACAAAAGACTGTATTGTTCATATCATACAAGCGAATGCACTGTTAACCCAATGTCACTAAAAGTTACCAAAATCTTGGCCTTGAGTCTGCAAACGTAAAAATCGAGCTGTAATTAAAGAGAGGGAATGTGGTGGAGAATTGTAGCTAAAAATAACTTAGGCAGCAGATTCGTGTAGGAAATGCATGCAAAACCAAGTGTGTTTTTATGAAAAAACAAGTAGAGACAGGCGGACTAACAGACCGTAATACATACTTGACTGAGATTTGACTGAAGTGACTTTTGGTTGAAGATTTGAAAGCAAGGGGGGAAGTCGGCGATTGGTCAACGCATTTTATAGTAGCGGGATAGAGAGGTGAAAGTTTGCCATTCGACATAAGTCTGTTCAGAGACGCAGTTTGAATCCCTGATGGTGTTGATTCCATACGAATATAACTATATAGTGGGACGCCATCATACGGCCAGCAGCTCAGCTGAGTTTTGCTAGTAAACTTTAACTGTGTTCTCAATTCTGAATTCTGGTAAGAATGAACAATATTTATTCTGTATATTTTAATAATTCGAGTGATTGATACTGCCATGTTATAAAAATGATTACGACAAGTAAGTGTTCGCTCTGGATCCCCAGCCCTAGATCAGGGTCTAGAGACATACATACAAAGGAAATATATAGGGACGCCTAAATAAAACTATGAAAAAGGATCTAGTGTTGAGATCAGTGGAACATATCACCTATCTTATTTAATAGCAGGAAGCTATTGAACATATCTCAGATGTAATGTAGTCTTGGGGAACTAATACTATGTGAAACCAACTTGGTAAGATGTGCTGTGTGGTCAGAGAGATCTGACCAAGTCTATGTGGTGTTGTTGTTGTGTAGTGTTGTGTGCAGAAGTGGTTCAGGAAGTAGAGTTCTGACACATGACCAATACTTTTGTTTCAGAACTGTGAGTTTCTATTTGGCACCAAAGCGGTGTCAAATGCTGTAGTAATATATACAAGTGTGGACCAGAGCTGTCTATCATTGTGTCAGAGCAGCCGTATATTGCCCCCAGCACGGAGAGGTGGGGCCACAAGACTTTTGTACAGGATCGACGCAGGCGAGATAAGTTATATCTGGCCTGCTGGACTTTCACCAACGACATTTTCAACTAAATTATCCCTAATTCAACATTAATAAAGCCATGATATTGGGGAAATTAACTATATATATTTATCCCTTAAGTCAACGAACAATGTTTGGCAGTCATAGACTGGGAGTGATTACACCATCCCAACAGCATATCTAGTTATAAGTTCTCCGGTGACTATCTTAATATAATTACTATTAACCAGTCATTTGAAATAATTAATTACACATTTTCCATTTTTTTATGTCATATGATTTTGCATTCCATTTATGACTCCATAATATTTCTTATGTTCTGACCAACTAAACATTTGGTTCAGAACAAAATAAATTTATCAAAAGATTTAACTGTAAAAAACTAAATTAGCCTGAGTTAGTTCAGTGTGTTATAAATTTTATTAATATTATTAGACTTCTTAAATCTCTGTGTGTGTGTGTGTGTAAATTACCACTACACATTACATATCAGTACCCTAGATTTTTAACGTAGCCATATTCATTAGTAAAAAAGATATGTGTGAGGTCGTAAGTGGTAGTAAGAAGGGCCTTCTGTAATTCACATTTACATTTATCTCAGGAGCCTTCACAGCTGACCTCATACATCACACTAGGTGACATCAACCATACAATACCATCAAAATCCACTACACCTCTCCAACACGAAATTCATGTCTAATCGTTTTTTTTTTTTTTTTTTTAATGAAGTCGCTAAAGGTGAACCACTTCTTTTGTTTCACCAGGTAAACAGAAAGACAAAGGAACGAACAAGCCGAAAAACAAAGCCAACACATGGAAAAACATTTGATAATCAGAAAAGAAGAAGATGTGCGAGTTCAGTAATAACACTAATGCAGCATCGCGGGAAAACAATATAATTCATGTAAGGTTTTAATTTTACCTGTATGGACCAAAAGCATGCCTTTGGCTCATCAAACATGGACCTACTAATAAAAGCGCTTGATGGGTAAGAATTAAAAGACAGCTTTACCTGTGCAAAGTATGAAGAATGCAGAAGAGCTGTAACAAGAAAGACGACATCGGTAATGCAGAGCGGTATGCAGTTAACATTTGGTGTAAGACAAAAATGTGTATTTTTACCACTATTGTTTAGCATCTATATGAACGACTTTAAAAAAAAAACATGCAAAAGGCACAGGTATGTGATTTAAACTAACTACACTTTGCTAATTATCACGTTATATTTCACAAAGTCAGTCTGCAGTTACTTCATTTTAATGATGCTTATGTCACGATATTAAGATCAGCACAATTATGAACAATAAGTAAGACTTCGATAGATAGATAGATAGATAGATAGATAGATAGATAGATAGATAGATAGATAGATAGATAGATAGATAGATAGATAGATAGATAGATAGATAGATAGATAGATAAACAGACAGACAGACAGATAGACAGACAGACAGACAGACAGACAGATAGATAGATAGAGAGAGAGAGAGAGAGAGAGAGAGAGAGAGAGAGAGAGGGGGGGAGACTCCAAGAGATAAGAAGATTACAGTTGTTAATACCGAACTAAAACAGGTAGAAAGTTTTAAATAACTAAGCTATATGTTCACCAGACACGGAAGATAGGACACACACATATATTTAAATGATGATTCAGCAAGGAAGTACAACGGCTTATCAGCCCACTCTAATTTTAAGCATCGACAAATTTGTTGTTGTGATATTCTCCAGTTTAGACTCAACATACTGGGACAATCTTTTTCTCCTGGCATTTATATGGGTTTTAACGCTTTTATGTGCTCTTAGTATATGTCAAGCTAGTTTCAACATTTGGAAATTGTTAACAGCTGTCAAAGCTAGCGTAGATGTACAACATGGAGAACATCAAAAACGACAATCACGAATTTACGGCGTTTCAAAAAATTATAAATTGAAGCATAAGCGGAGATTGACAAGTCACATTCTTCATAGAGAATAACCATGAATTGTTATTCACGTTTCAGGCATCGACATGGATCCATACGGCGAACTCTTAATGCACAACTTATATTACATTGAAGCGATGTAGTCAGCAGCGAAATTTTCATTCAGGATAAATTCACTGAAGAGCTGCAGTGAAGATTTTCAATGCTCGACTGGGAGTGAAGTGATTACGAGTAAGTAAATGTTATAATCGGAAAACGATCACAAGATTGCACGTGACGAAATTCTCCTACAAGATGACGAATCATACATATATCGTGGCAGAAGTATTGACAGAGCTGGAGGGACATTGATATGAAAATATGAACGCAAAAAGCAAGAGGAGCTTTCATTGCATGGTCATTATATGAAAAGAAATAAAGTCCATCGCAGAAATTATTATCTTCATCACAAATGTCAAGGTTGTCTCTCTTGAGAGAAATATTGAAACTCCCCCCCCCCCCCCCCCCCCCTTTTTCCACACACACACTATCGCACACGCGTGCACAGACATACACACACCTGACAACTACATTTAAAAAAATGTAATTTACAACTCAAAATTTAAAATTAAAATAAAACAGCAACAAAATATTAACTTTCCGTGTAATATACTAAATAATGAAATCCGCCTCCTGTGCTCTGGACTCGTTTATCGCAAACTGATAATGTCATTAGCGGATCGATTACATTTGACTTAAATTTAAAAACAACAAAAAAATAACAATAAAAAGAAGAAAATAAAAATTTTTATAAAATTTTTATACACAGGCTTTTAAAGCCTGGGGCGATGATTCTACATGAAATTAACTTCTGCTTTATGATGATAAGCGCATAAGCGCCCCACGCTTTTTGTCAATTTGATGTTACATTTTTTGACTGCAAGCTATAAACTCCTTGAAAAATTATTTGTGGCTTTTTAGTGCATTAAAAGCCTGTGTTTAAAATACTTTTTTAAATTTTTTTTTATTTACTAAGATGATAGTGGTTGCGCAGATCGAAACTACGTCCGCAATCAAACACATTTTACAGCATGTTAATCAATAAACCTTAGTCTACGCCCCCAAAAGGGGTATTCTTCTTTTCTTCTTGTCGTAAATTTATTTTGAGAGAAAAGAGTCGTAGAAATAGTGGTCCGGTTTAGAGTGGAAAATGATGATGGAAAGCTCAGTGATAGAAAATGTAGAGATTTAATAGTTACTTCACAGCGTGCTGGAGGAGAGTAAAGACAGACTTATTTACGACAAATCGTGTCTCTCAATCTTCTCTTTCACTCTCCTGGTCAAACAATTATTTGCCAGTTTTCCAGACTCGCATCTGCGCGCTCACCGATTCGGTGTTTTCGAACACACACACGACGTTGATACAAACTATATTAAACGAATAGGGGAAAAGTTGGGCTTTGGGTATATCCAACACACAGAACTAAATGAGTTTAGGTGATTTTATTCACTTTAAACATCAATCACTAAAAATATCAGATATTACATAAATTATCATAAGTACACAAATGCAAATAACAAGTTTGGGAGGGGGTGAAGAAGATTGGTATCGACTAAGCCCTTCCCGCTCATTAGACAAAGACAAACCCAGTCCAGAGATAGATAATATCAGGAACACGGGTACGTTAACCTAACAGTAAAGTTAATTACTCTGAAAGAGGTGTTACCAAGTTAGGTATAAGTGATAGAAAAAAAAAACCTGTTCTTCCCAGCTGTTCTTCCCTTTACTAAGCAAATGGAAAGGAGGTGGTTTTAAACAGAGTTAACAAATTATCAACTATCCCACTTAAAGGAACAATGTAGGGTATACAGAAAAGATATATGTTACCAGGTAAGCAAGTTAACAAAATGGTCACACAAAAGAATTAATTTCCTGTCATTCATACACGCGCTAGCAAAGGCCTTCACTCATCTTGCTCTCACTTACCGATTGTGAAAAAATCTTGCACTCCATAGAATAACACAACAGCAGTTACACCTCAACTAAATGTATGAGTGTTTGTTCAAGTTCTAGCCCCAGATTATCGGGTAGGCGGTCAGCACATAAAAGGGTCCCGTAATCGCTGGAAAATGAATCTGTAGTTGTGTCTCTTTTCTTAATAACAGTTTCTATGGGAGGGCACGGTCTCTGATACCGGGGTGAGGATGGTGTGGTCTATTTGACTATGCCGCGGATAATAAAATTCTTACGCGTGCTGGTACACTTTATCCGTGAGGTATGGTTTAAGTCCAGTGAGAAAACTAGTCACATCACTGTTCAGGAAATTATGAATTATCTCTCTGTGTCAGTAAACTAACAAAGCTCGGGCCAGTGTTCTTCTTCCCGTTACGACTTAAGTTGTTTGATGGTGCGTTAAATTTGTCTTTGGGTGTGCTTTCTTTGCTATAAGTTAGATAGCGGAATTCCAAACATAGAATCGCCTCAAAGATTAAAAATTTACACAGTCTCAACAAGTTCTGCGTCAGGGGAACTCTACACACTGTTTATGCTTTGCTTTGCTTAGATTGATTTCTTTATTGCTTTCTTAATGCTGGGATCGCACAGGTTACGATCACTCTGTATGAAAGAAAAAAAAGACATGTAATATACCGAAAACAAATAACCTTCTAAAGCGCGATGAATTTCCCGTTAAGCCTATAATACACTCGAGTATTTAATTATGTATTTAATAAACACTGCGCGAATTCTAGTGGTTAAAAACCCACATCTATAAAACTAGGACTTAACTGAATTTATTAATTATAAATTCCTTCGCGACTTTAAAAGTTAATTTAAGCATCTATTATCTTTTGAAATAATATAATAGATAGATCATTATATTTAAAACTGGAACTCTTGAGATGGTTTAATTAAATAGATTTAAATTAACACAAAATCCATTGAAATAGAATGACTGAACTAGACCACTGATCACTTTACACAGTATATATTACCGCTCTGCACAGAATAGAAAACACTGCAAATATATATAAAATCCAGGGGAAAATCTATAACAAGATTTCAATAAAGCTAGTGCTTCTGTAAAGGTCTGGCCAGCGAGTGATAACGTGTCTAGTTCTTCATGGTCTATTTAGCTAAAATGGAATGTAAGTTGAGTGGGACATGATAAACTTGACAACTATTTTGATCTCACGAACTTTTGGGGATCTGACCGCCAAATCAAGAGAAGAAGCCGCCCCCTGGTCTTCGTATCCGCTCGCTGCTGCCCGTTTCGCTTTCCCCCGTTCGCTCGGTTCCTCGATTGACACCGAGACGCGAAATTAGCGGCAAGCAACTGCGTCTCGTATCAGGGAAAACTACTGTCTTTGATAGCGCCGATAGTCTCCCTTAAGATCCCTCGGTCTGTCTCTTTGATCTCGTCGCTGTATCCTACATGAGTCCCGGTGGAATGCGTTCTGGCAAACGAAAAGTTACAACAAATGTTCAGGGGTTCTAATGTTTTGAAACGCCAAGGGTCCCTTTAAATCATCCATCATATCAGGGAAAATTCACTTGTCAAACTAGACGTACGTCACACTTCTTCTTCTTCTGCGTTCGTCCTGAAAAGGACTTTGGTTGCGTTGTGTCGCCGTTTACAGCAAAGCTGCGATATCTGCGCCTTTCGGCCCGACACATCCGACTTCGGCACGGCATTTTTAGGACCGGGTTTGCCTTCCCACTTCGATCCCTACTCACTCAGCCAGACTGCAATGATGCAGCCTGTTTCCAGGACCACCACTTGGAGGTGGAGAAGGGTCTTGGTCCGCTCTGGTTCGCTGACCCTGACGCAAGCAGTCAGCTATGGGTCGCTGACTGCATTCCTCACTTTTGACGCGTCTTAGGTCCCAAAAAGGGGTATTAGGGGTATTATTAAAAACAATTGTGGGAGGGCATTGCTCTTGTCTTTGCAATGACATTTAATTGTAATTTAAGCGACTGGTTAAACAATTATTTGAAAAAAAAATTAGCTGCCCTTAAATCGCTAATTTCTTTTTCATCCAATCAAATACCTTACCATAATTGCATACCTTTACTATATATAACAACACATATGTATTAGTTACGGCAATAGATTAACTATAATTTTAACTGTTGATGCGTTAATCGCATGTAGGCGTATGTATGTCAGTGTGACCTGGAGGTCATACATGACAGTCAAGCTGTATGATTGTATAGCACCCTGGTTCTTTGAATCACTTTACGTCTCATGTAGATCTACTGCTTTCACGCATTCTTTCGGCTGTCTCAACTGCAGAACGCTTTACTATACAGCTCTTTGACGCCGACACAGTTTTTATGCGTTATTTAAGCGTAACGTAGTATGTACAGTTGAAAAATATCTGAGCTGGGATCATAATTCACACGTATATATCTCAAGCATCATCTTGCTTGTTCCCGCAAAGGAGTTAGTGATTTTAATGACTGTTAAAAGTCTTGGCAGGGTGTATGATGCCTCATTAAAAGACTCAAAAGCAGTTCAACAGACAATAGAAATTGTAGACAGAGGACTACAGATCATAGAACAAAGCAGACTTCTAGGAAAGTTCAAACTGTGGTGCCTCCAGTTCATGTTGATACCTAAATTGCTATGGCCACTGCTTATATATGAAATAAGCACCAGTACAGTGGAAGCTATTGAGCAAAAGGTCACCAAGTTCATGAGGAAATGGCAAGGAGTACCCCCAGGTCTGTCAGACGCCATACTGTACTGCAAGAAGGCAAAGCTTGTGCTTCCTTTCAAGTCAGTTGTTGAAGAATACAAAGCATAAAGGCAAGGCTCGCAATGAAGCTGTGCGCGTCAGCAGATGACGTAGTTAAGTCCCCTCAGCGCCCCCCGCGCCATGAGAGGCAGACACTGTAACACGTGCTCTCAGCTTGCAAGGTGTCATTAGGGCAAGGGCGATACACATGGCGCCACAACAAAGTACTAAATGAGCTGGCTGCTACAATAGATCTGGCAAGGGTGAAGGCACACAGCAAAGTCAGACCGAGCACCGCCAATACATATACTGTTCAAAAAAAGAAACGCATAGCTATCCGAGGGCCCGTTTTTATGAGTTTGTAAGTAAAATTTGGTGCTAGGGTATATAAAAACCAGCCTCAAATGTTCTTTATAGTGTCAAATGCACGTGTTGACCTGAATTGCGTTCGTTTTTGTAATCGTTACAACGCAGTGGTCAATAGTGTTTATGATGCAATTTTTGACCACAGCTCACGTTGCGCGCACGTGAAAGCAACAAAATTTGGGGTGAACACTATTCACCGACTACGCAACTGAAACCATATAAAAGGATAACACCTACACACAAAAAATTCAGTTCATTTTCAAGCAGCCATTTATGGCGTCTCTATCGATAAATTTAAGGAACATTGCTATTGGCCGACTGCATGCAGGCGAAAGTCAAAGTCAGGTTTCCAGGCATCTAAATGTGCATCAAAGTACTCGTACAATCAGTCGACTTTGGCACCGGTTCCAAGCCACTGGCTCAGTTGAAGACCGGCATCGCAGTGGACGACCCAGAGTGACAACAGCAGCGGAGGATCGCTTTATTCGGCTTCTTCACCTCAGAGACAGGTTTACAACAGCTTCCTCAACTGCCCAATCATTGCCTGCAGGACGTCATGTGTCTGATCAAACTGTCCGGAATAGACTGCATGACGCTGGACTTTGGGCACAACGACCTCACCGAGGACCTGTCCTTACGCGCCGCCATCGCCAAAATCGACTTCTTTGGGCCAACCAGCATCGTCCCTGGGCAGCTGACAATCAAAGGAAACGTGTCTGGTATAGTGACGAATCTTTCTTTTTGTTGCAGCGTCATGATAGACGGCGTAGGGTCTACCGTAGGCGAAATGAACGTTTTGCCCAAAATTGCGTTGATGAAGCTCCGCCGCACGGTGGTGGAGGTGCAATGGTGTGGGGAATGATCAGTTACAACGGAAGGAGTTAATTGGTGCACATTGAAGGAGGCTTGAATGCTCAACGATACGTCAATGAAATTCTTCGACCCCACGTCCTTCCACTTTTGGCTGCCCAAAGGTCTGTGTTTCAACAGGACAACGTCAGACCCCATTGTGCACGGTTGACCACGCAGTTCCTGACTGCCAACAACATTCTCACCCTTCCCTGGCCATCCCTGTCTCCAGACATGAGTCCGATTGAGCACCTGTGGGATGAGCTGCATAGACGTGTTTGTCGCCGAGACGTTGCTCCAGCCAATAGTCGTGATCTGTTCCAGGCACTCCATGAAGAATGGGTAGCCATCCCACAGGCCCACATCAGACGTCTGATCGCATCCATGCCCAGGAGATGCCAGTCGCTGATCGATGCAAGAGGAGGCCACACACCATACTAACGGGAAAGCCCGTACGCCAAAAAACTCTCGTGACCCAGATGCAAAACAACTGTCAATTGATTGGTTGAGCCCTAAGGTATTCTTGTGTGCAATTTGAACAATTAACTCATTAAATTAAAAAAAGTTATTGAATGTCAAAATTATGGCTATGTGTGTGCCTTCAGTAGCTATGCATTTATTTTTTTTTGAACAGTATACTTTCTGAGAGCAGGAAAGTCAGCACATCCTAAACCAAGTAGTAGTTTACCATCTCTTCTTGGCTGTGCAAATGACTGGGAGACGGCAATAAACCTACCTGGGCTAGGGGCATATCCTGAGAGTATCAGAAGATCTCGAAGACGGCTGGATATAGTGCTGCATTCCTCATCATCGCACCAGATTATAATGATTGAGCTGACCGTGCCATTTGAATCCAGATTGGACGAGCAACCCTCGTTCAAAGTGGCCAAGCAGGGCCGTAGATACCGGGGGGGGGGGGTTCAAATACCCCCTTCTTCTCTCTCTTCTCTCTTCCCCCCCCCACCCCCCACCCTTTAGAGTTTGGTGAAAAACATTTGTGAGGAAATTATACTGTACCAAACATGTTTTATGCCGACTTTTTTTTATAACCCCCCCCCCCCCCCCCCCCCCCCCCGCCCTTTCCCCTTTATTAAGTCCTATCTACGGCCCTGCGGCCAAGTATAATGAACTGGCCACGGACTTGAGACACAATGGGTTCACTGCAAGGGTCATGGCTGTTGAAGTGGTTGCAAGGGGTCTCGTGGTGGCCTCAGTGTACGATCTACTGAAACTGTTGAGTTTGAGGGGACAGTCAAGAACAGAGGCGCTTAAGAGGCTCAGCGAAACTGCGGAAAAGTCATCGTGCTGGCTGTGGAACAACTGCAACAGGCTATGGAACTCGAGACAGTAATTTGTTTTCAACATAGGGGTTATTTGCACAATTGTCTCCAGCTGGCAGAACATAGGAGTGAATTAGAAAGCTGCAACCAAGGTGGAGTGGGTTCAGTTCTCTGCACAAGACAACAGGAGGCTTACACTTGGCATCATGACCCAAGTGCCCCCATCCCTTAGAGTGTAAAAGAGATTAAGGGGTCGAAACATTTGATCTACGGGGGGACAACTTCTGATGATCAGATTGCCTCCTGTTGTATCGCTCTGTATAGAGTTTCCTATCATAGGCATACCATTTTTCTCTATTTCCTGGCCATGGAATAACATCTTATTTCATCGTTGCAGTTGAACGTGCAATTGAATGTTAATTTCATACACAGTCTAATCTTTTCTCTATATTCGCTTGGGATATCAGCTCCAAGGTCGACCCAGCCTCATGAATTGGGTACCACAGCAACTCTGGGAAGGTTAAGGCAGCCGGCGTGATGCTGACCACATCACCGCTCGTGTGCCGATGGTCAAGAAAATATGGGCCTAACACCAAATTCCCAATATGCCTTAGTGGGTGTGTAACGGGATCCTTTACCCTTTTTTATATCAGCTTGGGTATAGGACTGGCCTGACCGCCTGGGTTGTTTACTTTGTCCAAGACTATGATACATTTGACCAGGTTCCATCTCACAGGTCACTAGCCAACACGTGGCACTCACTAGCACATTATGCCAGAGCCCAAAAGTCACTTTGTTTCACTATCGTCGTCATTGAAAATCGAGAGGCTTTGTTTGCTCTTCTACAAAGTCACATATTGTCACGTTATCTGATGACTTCACATATTCTGGATTCTCGGCTGACAATAATAATAGTAATAATCTGATCACCGCAGACCATGGCTTGTGGTACAACCATGTGAAATGTCTGTGCTGGGACACTTACTTCAGCCAGCTCCATCGTAGAAGAGAGGCTCGTTTTTTTTCCTTTACATTTATTATTTTGCCGTTATACCCTGTTGAACCAAAACGGTTATATTTGGGGTATATAGGGTGTTAGCTTCTTCGATGGTAGCACGTTCCTAGTCCTGAAAAGGACCGCTAGCTGGTTGTCTGTTTCCCTCTTGCTGTTATATTTTTCGTCTGTATGTGGCTTGTTATATAGTCTGACGTCGTTTGCCCGTTCAATATGTGGTGGCCTTTTCATTCCACGTGTGTACTTTCTTTGCTCTGATTGTGTTTATTTGTGTTGTTTCCCTGTTGTGTCGTCTTTCCTATCTCTATCTGTTGAAGGGTTTTGATGATGATTGTTGGTAGAATAAGAAATACTAATTTCCTTCAGTGATTTTTCGCTTTGCTGCTGGTTGAATCTCTCTGTTTTTTTGTTTGTTATGTCAGTGATTACTTGTTATTCTACTTCGGTTCTTTTGAGGATCTCTTCATTTTCAGTTTTTAATTCTGACAACTTTGCAATATCTTCTTGTATTTGTTGCTGTATTATTTTCATGTCGTTTATCAATTGTTTAGCGCTTTCCAAGCTACCAGGGATTTCATCACATCTGACAGTTGAGGCTCTGTTGTTGTGTGGCTGACGGTTTTCTCTTTCTTTTTGCAGTTTTTTTTTCAGATCTCTCACCGCAGCCGTAAGCTGTCTGACTTGTTCAGTTAGGCTGTCTTCGCGTTCATTACCTAGAGTACTTGCCGTCACTCTGTTTTTTGCATCTTGGTACGATACACCCTTTCCAATGGACACTGTTATCATTTGCCTTGTTTGCTGGTATTTAGGACACCCACGGTATCTTGCTCCGTGATTTCCGAGGCAGTTGTCACATTTTCTATTTTTGTTTGGCGCCTGGTAGTCGAGGTCTTTTTTTTGTCTTAGGACAGTCTTTGTATTCGTGGCTGCCCGCACAGTATCTACAGACCGTCTCTTTTCTACACGTGTTCTTTGTGTGTGAAAATCCCTGGCACTTCGAACACTGCATCACTGGAGGGATGTAGGCATGCGTTCTTCGGGGTCTATTCTGAAAAGTGATACTTTCCGGAACTGTTTTACCTTGTGAAGTCACTATTATCAAGCTGGTGTCTTCTTTGTTCCAGGATTTTAACCTTTCGGCGTGTGTGATTCTGGCCAGAGGGTTTTCGGCTTGAATGGAGCTGAGGACCTCTGCTTAGAGGCTCGTTTTATTTTATTTTTTATTTACTTACGTCGACTATATTGCAGTTATACCCTGTTCAACCTAACGGTAATATTTGGGGTATATTGTGCATTAGGTTCTTCGGTGCTAGCCTGTTACTAGTCCTGAAAAGGACTGGTCCTAAAAAGGACCACTAGCTGACTGTCTGGATTCCTCTCGTTGTTAGTCGTATCGTGGCGTGTTCAATAGTGTATTTCACATCCTGTCTCGCTCGTTCAGTGGCAGCCCTGAGAAGGGCTAGTCCTAAAAAGGACTACTAGCTGGCTTGTGGGGTTTTGTGTGTGTTTTTAACCTCCTGTTTCGTGGCTTCTCTTTGCCCTTATATAGTTCCCGTCTGGAAAGTTTTAAACTTCTTGTATATCACGTGCTACCTTCCTGGTGGTTTTTGTGTGTACTATGTCATAACCGTCTTTGCCTGTCAACATAAAAGATTTTCTTTAATTTCTGATAACTCGTGACCTGCAACATTTATTAAAGTGATAACTACAGTTGCGTCCCTTACACTATAACCGCGTCTCATTCGCTGTCCAATAAGTGTGCATGTAAGTATGTGTATGTATGTGTGTGGGTACTTGAACGCGCCCATGGTCTTTGTCCTTGTATTTGCAGTTATATTTCTTAATAATTTTGATTACTGATTGTAGTTTTTATTATGTGGGATATTTTTATTTGTTATGTAAACAAATTAGTTTTTAAGAATCAATTAAAAATAATTTTAAAAATTCCTATTTTGATATCTCTGTCTGTTCTTTCATCTCTGTCTATATTGCTGCCTAGGTATACGTATGATTTTACATCTTGTAGGTGTGTTTCTTCAAGTGCAGTCTTGTTGTTTACTGTATTTACTAGCAATAACCCGTCAAAATTGACAGGTTTTTAATTACAGCCATCTTATCATTTTGATCCAAAATAATAAGTCTGCAAATACTTTAAAATTTTGCCTAATTGTCTTAAATTCGAGAAGATAGGACTGAGGTAGTTTTGGTGCCTTTCTAGTAGAGGTGATGATGACAGCTATATGAAAGGAAGGTGTAAGAAGTAGTTTCTATTTCACGAGGAGGGTGATAGTGTAGAGAGAAAAAGCAGTCTTGGATTGAGTAATTGCTCTAATCCAGCCTATCTTTTACGACCCTGTTTAACTTTCAGACGCCCTTACTCTCCTTGTACAACGTACAAGTTACACAACACTTAAGTACACAAAATTCTGTGACATATAACACTACGTACAGACGTGAAAACCAACTATGAATAACATATAAAAAGGACAGGGGTTTGACCAACACTATAGCTTAAGGTTTATTATGTTTTATTTTTACTAGAAATATCACAACATCAAGAAAAGCATTATCATTACATTCAATGAATTATAGTTTACAGACAAGAAATGAAAATATAGTCTAATAGGCCTCCCTCTTGTACAGGACAACTAGGAAAGATCCCAACAGAGGTAATTAACCCAAAAAAGATCAAATTAATTAACAATGGGAGTAGGGAATAGTCAGGACGGGTAAGACTAAGTCCTTAATTTAACCCATCCCGAGAAAAAAATACTCAGATTAGTGAGAGATAAATAAAAGAAGGTTGGTAGGTTAGTAGTAACATAAAATATTAGTATCTTTCTATTCGTTCACTCACACAGACAATACAGTGGCCCACTCTCAGATTTGCTTACCAAATGTTGACGCTGCATACATTCCTCGGAAGGTAAACACTAGCAGTTATTAAAAAACTAATCAGTCATATTCAGGGTCAAGTGCAGCCCCAGACTATCCGATGAGCTGACTGCTATTGTTCAGGGAGTCGCTGCAATTGATGCGTTATTTATTTTTGCCTGGATATTCCTTTTCACTGCAGGTATTTGCTTTGGATAAGTGGTTCTATTGAGGTTACACTGTCCTAGGAATTAATATGGTAAAATATTGTTCCAGTGGGGTCTAGTCTCAGGTGGCTATAACACTCTGTGACGTGATGGAAAAAAATGTTAAATGATAATAATCTGCTGTTCGTTGAGGTGGGAGCCGAGTATGAACAGTGAGTTCTCTTGAATAAATCCGATGAAAAAAAAAAACTCCTGTAAAGGGTCAGATGAAAAGTACTGACTTTCTGCTTCGGCAGAATGATAATATATTATGATATGAAAAAAGTTGTATTCTGGGAATGTTCCGTACCAGTTAAATTGTATCTATTATTGTTAGTTTTCTTGATTTGGCTTCTCGTCATAATTAGAGAAGGGGGACCGCGCAGGGGTCACAACATGAAGATGGACATAACAATAATTTCTTTGGATGCTGATAGGAACATCAGATCATAACAACGCTGGATCGCAAGGTTTGATCAGCCTGGATTAAATAGGAAGAAAAATATAAACGCTTTAACAATATTATCAATATCCTAATCTAACACACATTTAGGTATGACTTGTTAAGCAATCCGTTATTAAATTAAATTTAAACTCCACAAGTGTCTAGCTAATCTCGTCGCTCCTAACATGAGATATGAACACTAGTCACTTAAAATTTTACACCACATGGAAATAGAAATTAAATCGCGTTCTCTAAATTATCCACCGCCTAGCGTCTATTAATTAATTTAAAGCATCTCTTACTGAGGAAATAGCGGGTAATTAATTGTACGTTTATAGCTGGTAAACTTTGCCTATACGTTATTTAATTAACTTACTTACTTACTTACTTAGTCGTTCCCCTTCTACCGTGAGGTGTAGAGGTTTGGAAGAGAGAGTGCCAGACTATCCTATCGGCTGTCTTCCTCCTGGCCTGGTTCCATTGTAGTCCTCGGTCCTTCAAAGATTGTCTAATGTTGTCCTCCCAGCGGACTCTGGGTCGTCCTCGGGGTCTGGATCCTTGGCTCTTTGTTTCCCATGCTTGTCGTGGTATCCGATCTTCTCCCATTCAGCAGACATGGCCAAACCATCTTAATTGGGACTGTTCTACTTGGGTCTGCAGGGGGTAGGATTTAAGGCCTTGACGTATCGTCTGGTTGCGTACCATGTCTCTTCTTGTTACTTCAACCACCTTTCTCAGATACCTCATTTAATTAGTACAGACCAAAAAACCCAGTGAAATATAATGGAAACACTTTAACAATTAAATCACTCAAAACTCTAATATATTATTACCGCAGCACAGAAAAAAAAAGAATTAATCTCCACGTATATAAGTAAGTCCAAAATGGTAGTATGGGTCTCATATGCGAGCTAGGTACTTTCTTAAAAATCTCTGGCGCTACTGATAACTTAGTTTAAGAGATTGCTATATATATTAAATGGATGAAAATCGTTAGCTACATGTAAGATTTTTCACCTCTGCCCGTTTCAGGGGGATTTCTGAGGTCGAATAGCGAATGAAGGCTATTTCTCGCGCCTTCGCCGACTGCAGATTCCGTTCTCGGACGAGCGGTGCCTTTAGATTCCGACTTCTCGGTGAGCATTTACGTCCCCTGGAACACGAACAAAAAGGAATAAAGTCGGTAAAATGGTTAACTCCCTTTCTGCATTCTGTGCTTACGATCCGTTCTATCTTAGTGACTACAAACCCCACTGTCCCCCCCCCCCCCCCCCCGTTTTCAGGGACAAATCGCTGACGAAATTACGTACCTGACAGCCAACAAACCCTCTTGCCCTTCCCCTTTTTTGAAAGAAAGACAGTAAGAGATATGAATAGCTTTATCAATAGTGCTTGAAACAAAGACAGGTAGGCGTGGCTAAACTAGAAAATAAGACAGATGGCGAAATGCATGGCTGTATGCGCGATAACCCTTGCATGCTAATTAGAAAGTCTGTGAGAACCCACGTTGAACGATTATATTGAACAAGAGTGAGGGGTGCCGATGCGATTAAAGTGGCTCGATCAGGGTTGCTCAATTTTCATGTCACAGTCGTCCCCGCTTGAAGACATGAAACCATTTTTCATGTTTCTTTTATGACAATGAAGCTGCCCTGATCTGTAGCTTCTGGATGATTGGTGTGTTCGATTTCATCCTCCTCTTCCGTGGTCCAATTCCGACTCATGAAATCTGCTCCCACGTTCTGTTTTCCCGGAATGTATTTGTTAACGTATAGTTACGGCCACCACGAATGTTATGTTCTTTTTTATGTGACCACAAATGTTAAGGTGGGATTTACGTATGATATGAAGGAACGTAACAATCTCCTTGCTGTGTACTGTTGTAGTCCGTCCGACCTGGGCCAAGCAGCTTTGTTATGCATGAATAGCTCACCAAGCGTTGAGGTGCTGAAAGGGTGTCATGTTGACATTCGAACATCAGACATTTCTTGTATGTAAGGTACTCAAAGATTTTATGGTTGACAAGTGAGGTGGGTGTGTAGAGACACGAATGCGTATAGGATCTTTGAAATGTAAACAAGGCACCCACTCACTCACATGCAGTAGTCAGTAATTGTAGAAAACTGCTGGAACTTTCAACCATTTAATTACGTGACACAGTGACATCAACAGGTACAGTCTAATGGACGAGAATCAAGACACATCATGTATATTGGATATGACTGGCAAAACATCTGGTAAATAAAGCTTGAACCACTCATCTATAAGGACGTTATCGACAATGGTCTGTCCTTTAACAACTGTTCATAGGTGGTAATAATTAATAACATCGAACATCATCAGTTCCGTATAGCTCATAGGTATGATGCTAATAACGCTGGCTTGACAACCCATTCTTTTCCTACTGTAACTCAGGGCCCCCCTGACTGAACGAGTCAGGTAGTCCTTAAACAAATATAGTTGCTTAATATGGAAGTCTGTGAACTTGATAATACAGTCAAGACTTTATCTGGCTTCACCTTTCATGTACTTCTTCTTCTGCTCAAAGTTATAGGCCGTAATGACGGGCCTTATAATGGTTGATAAACAACTGTACATTTTTCCATAGGCATGTATTATCTTTCATGCTGAAACGTACCGCAATCCTGCGGGTTTCATAACAATATATGGTTATTGTGCTTCTATAACGTACTTCAACGAATAGACCTAACTGGCTACGTCAAGCACACATAATGGACTCTGGATCACAAGAACTGTGAGCGCTACTCACAGGTTCATACTAAATGTTCTGCAAACTTTGCGTAATAATAAAGTAATTTTACCTGGGACAGAATTCCAAACACTACACAAATAACACCTGTCGTCATTCCAGACGAACAGAATAACTCTGGGGAAATCACTAATATGACAAGACTATCTTTTCCCCAGATAATGCAGAAGAAGAACAACGGACATCTTCGTCCGGCAGAAAACCAGCTCATAACTCACAGACGGAAGTCTGTTTGGTTCGCGCTAAAAGCTAGCGCATGCGTAGACAGAACAGATTTGAGAACAGTTAACTATCCCGTCTTAAGAAAGAATAAACACAGGGAAGGTAACCCCTAATCAACCTGTGTCAGGGAGTTAACATACAGTTCTGTACCTTGGATTATCAAAAATATAAAATAGATTTACATCTTCTGGAACCGACAAAAATGACGGTAACAGTATTCCCCTTTAAAAGAGTACACGCTTAATAGCAACGCCCACCGCATGATCCTCGCGTTAAATTCCTTATTCGCGCCAAGAAAGGCTAGAGGAGCATGGTCTGTCTGCACCGTGAATGATACTCCGTAAAGACATTCATGGTGTCTTCTTATGCCATGAACAAGTGCTAGACACTCTCTTTCAACTGTGGAATAGTTCCGTTCTGCATATTCAGTTTACTGCTGCCATACGCAACGGGAAATAACAGATTCGGATCACTGTCATCTGCTTGGAGCAGGGTTGACCCGATGCCCTGACCCGAAGCGTCGACCCGCAATATAAAAGGTTTCTTGAGGTCAGGTAGTCTCAAAATGGGGTATCCAGACAATAGTCCTTTTAAAGTGACGTAAGCTTGTTCGCACTTCGAATCCCAAATAACCTTGTCTGGTCGCCCTTTTTTGGTAAGGTCAGTAAAGGGTGCCGTTAGCCCGTTGAAATTTTTGATAAATTTCCTATTAGTAAGCACACAGTGATAGAAAAGATCGGGTGTCTTTCTTCGTTCGGGGCCTTTTTGCGGCAACTACTTTCTCAATATTCTTGGTAACTGGCCACATGCAGCCTTGAGAAATGGTATGCCCCAGGAAATCTAGCTTTTCAAACCCGATGAGACATTTGCTAGGTCTGGCGGTGAGACAAGTTTCCTATAGTCTCCTGAGGAGCATAGCAACCGTAGCAATATGTTCATCATAGGTTTCCGATGCGATTAGTATGTCATCCATGAAATTATGGACATGGGGACTGTGCAAAGGTTCTAAAAGCTTCCTCATCATCCTGGTGAACACTCCTAGTGCGTTGTGCAGTCCGAGCGGCATCACATTAAACGTGTAATGTCCTTCACTGGTGTTGAAAGCTAACAAGGGTTTAACTTCCTCCTTGACTGGTATTTGGTAATATCCTTTACTCAAGTCAATCTTTGAGAAGATTCTTGCCTTGCTAAGCTTAGTGAACAGCTCAGAAGCGCTCTGTAGAGGTTCAGGCTGGAATTCCGTTACTGTGTTAAGTAAACGGTAATATATGCACAGCCGAACTTCCTTATTGGGCTTCTGTAACAGTACTACACTCGAAATGTAAGGAGAAGTAGACTCACTGATAATTTCTGCTTGACGTAGCTTGTCTATCTCTCCGCGTAGTGCATCAGCTTTAGCGTACGGAATGGGGTAAACTCTGGTTCGAACAGGGGTCTCGTTCGTCAGTTTCATATCGAAGTCTATGAGATTTGTTCGACCAGGTACATCCGTTAAGACTGCAGTGTACTGTTTCAGTAGCGCCCTGGTTTCTGTCTGTTGTGCTTCAGAGAGATTTTCGCCGAATTTGACATCTTTGAAAGATTCCGTTTGTTGCAATGGATACTCCATGCAACTATCGTCATCTTCCTCATCTTCCGTCGCTATGGCGACCGCCAGGAGATGTTCGGAGGACGGCACCGGTCTTTCCAAGTATTTCTTTAGCAGATTTACGTGGTAGACCTTCTCCTTTCCTTTAATAGAGATCTTGTAGTTAGTGCGGGAGATCTTTTTAAGGACGGTAAACGGCCCTTGCCATCCGATGCGAAGTTTGTTGTTTCCGGTTGGAAGTAACAACAAAACTTTCTCCCCTGGTTGGAGTTCTCTCTCTCTCTCTTTCGCCGTTTTATTGAATCGTTGAGCGTGCTTTGAGCGGGTTTTCTTGAGGTTGGTGGTTGCTAGGTCCCATCCTAGTTGTAACATTTCCTTGAGCTCTGATACATATTTGCTTGCTGAGACGACTGTCTCGTCAGCCTTCTGGTCTGTCAGGGACCAAAGTAAGGCGTCTAGCGGCCCTTTAATAGGTCTGCCGAATAAAAGTGTAGCTGGTGGAAATCCTGTGGAGGCCTGGGGAACTTCCCTGTAGGCGAATAAGGCTGCAGGAATGAAAAGGTCCCAATCTTCAGGTTTCTCTTGTCCCAGCTTACGTAACATCATGGCGAGGCTGCCGTTGAAGCGCTCTATGAGCCCATTTCCGGCCGGATGGTAGGGGCTTGTGTGGATGAGTTTGCCCCTCAAGATCTTAAAGATCTCCATTAACAGGCTACGAAATTGGGATCCGTTATCCGTCAAATCTTGTTGAGGAAATCCCAACCGTGTAAAACTTTGCACGAGGGCTTCTGTGACATGCTTGGAATCCGTACATGTTAGCGGTATAGCTTTTGCCCACATAGTGCATGTGTCGACTAAGGTCAGGATAAACCTGTTCCTTCTTTTAGTCCTTTCTAGGGGTCCTACAATGTCGACAGCAACCCGTTCAAATGGAGTCCCCACTACTGGCATTTCACCCATGGGAACAGAAGGTGTCCAATTCTTGAGTGCCACCCTTTGGCACTGGGCGCAGGATTTCACGTATCTGATAATATCATTGCTCATTCCTGGCCACCAATAGTGAGTTGATGTTTGCTGATTAGTGGCGTTTTGTCCCATATGTCCGCTAAAGGGAAGAGAGTGCCCGATTTCTAAGATCTGGTTTCTGTACTGCGTCAGTACAAGGAGCTGGTTATGCCCTTGCTCAGGGTCGCCCGTTCTACGATACAATACGCCATCCTTAGAGAAGATGTCTCCATTGGGTCTGGGGTCCTTAGCCATGGGCAGTTTCCTAAAGCAGGGCTCCAAGGTAGGGTCCTTTTGTTGCGCCTCTTTTAGTTCCTTAGGTAACAAATTTGTTGCAGGCTCCCGTTCCTTCTGGGCTTGCCCTCTTGTGGTTACTGCTGCCACAATCGGCTCTTTCGGTCTCCCAATAAACACGTATCTACATCCAAGTATAATTGGGTAGATAGGATCTTCCATAATGGTTGCTTTGATAACACTTCTGACAAAATCAGAGTGTATTTCCACCAATGCGATGGGAAGCGTCCTGGGTGCATCACTTTTGAAAACTCCACATAGTTTGACGGTTTGTTCTGTCTCTTGACCAGGTCTGGCCAAATGCCTTGCGACAATACAGTCAAAAGATAAACCTGTGTCAAACAAACAAGATGTCGAAGTACCGTTCAAAATAACAGTTCCTCACGTTGAGGGCCTCTCTCCCTCAGGTTGAGAATCACTGACACTTATTCTACCTTGCGAGGCTGTTTGCAAGCATCCGATGCGATAAGGCCCGGTGTGCTTGCTCTGATCAGACGTCCCTTGCGTACGGGTCTTTCCCTTGTCTTGACCTTTGTGGCCGCGCTGCTATGCAGGCCGAGTGGGTTGATCAGGATGGTTGTTGGTGGGATATCGGTTTTTGTAGAATTTCGATTTTTCCTGGGGAGGTCTCTGGGGTACGGTTTCTCGTTGGTTATAGTGCTGGGAAGAATGGGTTACTGCTCTAGATTATTTTTCCGAGAAGGCTCATCTGTCAGTTTGCGTTTTGTGCTGGGAAGCTCGGCCAACGCATTTACATAACGTTCCGCCTTATTGAGGATGTCATCCAACTTTACTGCGCCCTGCTCAGCTAGAAATCTACGGGTTTCGGTAGACAAAGTGGTTTTTATTTGTTCTGTGAGAACAAGTTCTAACAGTCCTTCATAGGTGAGGGTGAGTTCGGAAAGCTCCATACACTTTGTCAAATAGCCGTCAGGCGTGAAGAGAACTGCATGAATGTCTCAGTGCTCTCCTTTCGGCTGTTTCTGAACATTTGCAGAAATTTGCGACGTTCATTTCGAAACGCTCTCGTACTCCTGCATGGCCAGGATAGTAGATCCACACCAGTTCCTGGAGGGCTGAGGCCAATATATCGGATTTGTATATATCATAGCATATATCATTTAGTACATTTATCCAAAGTATTTCATTTTGGCAATCTCATTTACTTAGAAAGAGTATATGAAATAAAAATTATCCTTTAAAAAGAAGATATTTCGTACGTATCGATCGAAAACATTAAGATCGTACATGTTAGATAAAGCAGTTAACGAAAGTGCAGAAAAGGTATTCAAACTGAACCGATAACATTACCATTGTTATTTTCCAAGCAACAGACCTCCCACCTGAATGCATAATAAGGAAAAAAAAAGAGCAGCATAACAAAAACCAAACACACTTATGCACATAATGTCAAACACTTAAAGAGTGATTACATCACACAAAATGCACTAACCAAGACTAATCCAAAACAACATTCCATAAGTTGCAAAAATTCCTTGCCATTGAACACAAGATCACGTGTTACGTGGAACTTATATATGGAAATGAGTGGTGGAAAATGAGTTTTAATCAAGAACGGAAAACACAAGTGTTAAGAATCCACTTTGATTACTACTACCAAATCCACTAAAAATCTTTAATTGGATTGTTAATCCCGATGCTACGAATTGCAACAAATAATAATGTTCACAGAGTATTGTATACAACGACACCACGTTCAGTGATCCTACTCACAATTATGTGAACACCGTAATTATGCTCTATGACCCTTTCACAGCTGTAATCTTGACAAAAATTATTTGATTTTTTTTTTTTTCAGCTTTAATTTTTGCGTGGCTGGCTCGGGACAGGTTATTCGACGTTCCTTCAAAGTTTGAGAGTTTAAAATATACCACCATAGAGGAGTGCATAATTTCAGTTCCCTAGGCCATCTGAAGCCTAGTGAACCAAGGGCTAAAATATGTGAAACATCCAAACAATGCTCACATCAAATTAAATAAAAGTTTTTTTTTTTTTAAATACAAAGAATATTTGAGGCAACATTGATCTGGTTTCTCAGAAGAATGTTAAGAGTCGCAATGACAGCTAAGGTGACCAACGAAGAATGCCCGAGAAGAGCTAATGAACAGAGAAATATAATAACAAATATAAGAGGAAAACAAACAATCTTCAATGGACATGTGATGAAAATAGAAGCACAGACAATACAGAGAGCTGATAGACTAGCCTCGAGAGCATCCACAGTGGGGACATAGGATTTAGATAAGGGGGAGATAATAATAAGGACAATTAATGATTACCTGTTAGAGAACGACATTGCAATCGATGAATCAACACGACTCAGACTGCTGGAATTTAGCATCATGCTTAAAACTAGCAGGGTGACTTTTGAGTGGATGGATCAGCCGCGTATTAAACCAGCGCGAAACCGGAAACAATCAGCATTCATACTCTTCGATATTTTCTGAGGGAGGCTGAACCCTTACTGCCCGGAGTGCAATGATGTCGATTCTGAATAACAATTGTTTGGATAGTGCTGGTTGTTTAAGTCGTGCTGATTTGCGTGATTGGTTGTCTTTTTTTTTTAAATAGTTTCATTAATTTTGTTTGCACAGTTTTATTATTGGTTTATTGTCTGGTTCGTGTAGGTGCAGTTGGTTGGTGGATTTTGTTCTTGTTGGTTGGCTTTATAGTTTCTTTATGTTGTTGTGAACCCGATCCTGGGGATTGGGATTCCAATCATTGTACCACGGAATGTCAACACTCTTATGTACATGGCAGCCATCGCATGGTTTGATGCCATATGCAATAAAAGCTACCATACTAATCGGTTGTGCCACGGAGCACTGCATATTAATACCACGCATACCAGCAGTGGCAAGTGACTACTCAGAATTAAAACGTCCACGATTAATGTCAAATTTCGCGATCTCTAATTTTTCCTTGGAAATTTATATTCTGCTTGCCCGAGAGCATTCCTACTGCTAGTCATTAGCTGTGAGAAAGACATGTTCGTTCTGACTCCCAGGAAAAACAAGAGGCGTAACTACCGCCCGGGTGACCCTGGCACGTCCTGGGTCCGAGCTGAAAATTTTTTTCCTCGTGTGACAAAACGTCTGTACGTGTTCTTTTGGTGGCTCTCCCACACTTTAGCCACTATGACAGTATCATTTATTTTCTTCATTTTTCTCTCTGATCGCTTATTATTTGGCAATATTTTGCCCTTCCATTCATTATTTTGCTCTATGCTGAATCTTGTAGGGTGAAGTCTCTAACCCTCCAGTACTCTATGGAAGTACCTGCTATGGCACTATCTTTATCTCTTACAGTTTTGCTTTACCACACCTCAGACTTATTTACGTTCCGCCAGGTGAACTGTGGTATTATCGTAACAATACCCGGTCATTATCACCGGTCAGCGGTAATACGTTTGTCGATTTGAGTCGCCTAGCCAACCTTTGATAATAGACGATCCTCGTTTGACAACCATACTGTTTATCTGAGCGGCCGGCGACCTTTTTGTTTGACTGTCTGAAGAAGGCACGAACACACAGGCGATAATGCGATAATAGTTTCACGGGACCCGCCCTGTGTGTGATTATCGCAGATAATCTGTCTGACCAGTCAACATTGGCGGAAGACATTACACCAGGTAATCAGTTCATACATTTGTTTGTGAAAGTGCACAAGATGTCACCGGAAAATATTACCGCATGATTATAAAGAGGTCACGCGTGGGAATATTAAATTTAATATTTTAAACACGTGGGGGATATTTTGAATTTAAACACCCCAACCCACGTAGTGCGAAAAAAGCTTTCGATTGGATTGAAGTGAGATCCGGAATATACAATGAATCTCATTGGCAAGTTTGCCAGGAAGTACAATCTGTGATTTGAACTGGAAACTGAAAATAAAATCTAGCAAACTTAGATACACAGAACAGACAGCTTCGCAACTTAACATGAGCAACTCCAAAGAAGCCAGACAGAGAAGAATCGGACGTAGAATTTCATATTTATAAGTGACAGATCGAAGTATTTGGGAAACTTAAAACTTTAAAAAGTAAGCCCGCCATTACAAATACAGAGACTGGAAACCTAGGAATTGGATCATCAGTCATAAGAGAAATAATATCCCAGACCAAGTGATTCATAGAACACTGTCATAAGAGCAATTTCTCAGACGAAATTGATTTGAGAGCAAATGCACCGAAATTGCTCGTGTCCATCCGAAACCTGTGCAAGGAGATTGTGTATAACCCAAAAATTTGAGGTGAGTTGTGAACATTTCTTTTACTAATGTGAATTAACATGTTTTCTTGCTAAGTGGTTATATATGGGGCTGGCAACCTCAATATACGAAAATAGTATATTCAAAAACCCCTACAGCAAGCGCTGGTGATTGTTTCTGGCTAGTCGTGCGGAAAACCCGACAGCAGAGGTGACCCCAGACTCCGACTGGAGCAGTAATGAGTGATGATTACATCACATGTGCCTCAAGTGTATCATATCATTTTGTGAGATATATGTAGCTTGTTAATGTTAGTTCAGGTATAAACTATTATTCGCGCTGTCCAGACACATTTTCCCAGTTAATACCCAGAGGAATATTGGTAATTTTAGTCATCTTTCTTGAGCTACGTTGTGTACTCAAGAACTTAATTCTTCTGAGAGATTAACATTAGTGGGTGGACAGCGAGAGGATGCGCCTGTTAAGCTTCCAACTCGGTGTACTTGGCAGAGGCAATTATCTTTTTATTTTTTCTAAACGTACGTGGTTACAAGCATCAGACGGTTTGAAGTACTAACGTTACGACGCTGCTAGTATGTGGAGAAGCGCAGTCATCACCAAAAAGAAGTGACTGAAACCACGGCGACAGGACTCACTTAGGCTTAAGTTTTCGTGTAAAATAGGCGAATGCAACGGACTTTGATAAATCCTCACCTACGTCTCAGTGACGAAAACTTGTATTTATAGCAAAATTTCACCAATCTTTCCATATTTATTTTAACTGTTAAAGACTAATTCATAATAAAATTGTTACATGTTGTTTTAAAACTAAACAATCATAGTCGCCCCAGTTTTTTATACGTATGAAAGCAAACGTATGAGCCAGAATATGTTTATATATATATATATATATATATATATATATATATATATATATATATATATATATATATATATATATATATATATATATATATATATATATATATATATACCTAGACATATATTTACCTCTAAACAGAGCTATACCATTATAAGAGGAATTCGCTGAATTAACTCCGCTGGGGGCTTGAACGGGCTAAAAACAATTTCTTAAATCCTTCACAAAAGGCCACGGACAGATATAAGTTAACCATTGCTCAGCGCTATGCCGCACAGTTCTTGACTTCTGAATTATCTTATGAATGCTCCTTTCGGATAGAAGCGTCATTACATTTCTATCTACATGTCTGCCAAGAGTAATCCCGTGCGAAGGTAAACACCTTTGACGACACAGTTTTGATACTCTTGAGTTTTGGCCACTGTTGGACCACTACTGCCAAGCAGGGGAGGCAATACGTGACACCTCGGAATATCTTTTCCCGATATAGCAATTCTTTTTCACACCATTTTGTCCCCTTCCCCTCATATTGCCACCCTAGGCAACCGCCTAGATCGCCTAATGGCTTAACTGACCTCCACAGGAGGGCCCCACTTAAATTTGCCTGGCGGCTCCTTACGTTGTAATTACGCCACTGGAAATAAACTCATTCTGTTCGGTATAAATAAGCTTTAATGGTATCTTGATCTATACATGTGTGTAAAGATGGAAGTTAGATAGAAAAATAGATATTGTTCCCAAAAACTGGAGAAGAGAGCTGGTGAACAAGGCGTAGGGATGGTACAAGACAAGTCCGGTAGTTAACTGCATACGTCTAAATAGGAGCTGTAGAAGAGAGCTGTGAAGTAAGTCACCTTGTCGCTAGACCTATCCTGTGCTCCACGGGTGTCTGTATTAATAGTTTTTGTGAAATGCAGCTCGTTAATTATCCCTTATCAATTAAAAAAATTAAATAATTCTTTTAATTTCCACACAATAACAACATTTCTAACAGAACTGGAAGTTAAACAAAATCAATCAGCTGCGATCTCTAAAATGTATCTATACATTTATTAATTAAAATAGACGTTTGGTAAAGATTACAGATATGTATTTACACAAATCATGAGTTAGAAAATTATAAAATGTCAATGTCTTTGCTTATCATTTCGGGCAATTGGTGACTTCTGAATTTTGCTTCTTCAAAGTAATGAATAGTTATTTCACTCAGGTCCTTTCACAGCAGACACTTCTCGTCATACATCAGGTGTTGATGTCCAGATACTTATTTCATCTAGACAGGTAGCCACATTGCTATCATTTGCAGAGGTGATCCTTGAATCACACACTGCAGTTATTTAAGCTTCTTATCAGAAGCTTCTGTTGTGACTCGGAAAAAAATGTGAAACATGCACAGATTATGGTACATGCTTCCTATCACTAGGACGATCCTCCGATGATGACGGACCAATAATGATCAGAATCCTTATTTAGACAACATAGTCCATGAGGCCGTGGTCATGTCAATAAAAGAAGTACATCATACAATCAATAAAATGCATCATAAGTGTGGTAAAGTGGGATGTTATAAATATTTATAGGGGACTTAGTGTACTGGCTGAGATCAGCTGTGAAGGTATCTGTATCTAATAAGTGTGGTGTATTACAGATGACCTTACTTTGCTACCACATTTAGACCTCAGTCAGAATTATTCTGGAATATTGTGATGACTACGTTGAATGTCTAGGGTATGATAGTGATGAAGATTATGTTCACAACAACCAACAGACAGAAAAACAATTTAATTTAATCCACAATACTTTACAACACTGTGACACTCACATACATAGAACACTCTATAAGACTATCTTAATAAGTCAAGTGTAACTTTTAAAAATATGTATTAATTCCTTTCAATAATAGATATCCTGATTCAACTACAAAGTGAACCAGGAATCACAATCAAATGTAATTACAAGTTGTATGTACACAATTTATAGATATGATCTTTGTATTGACAGATATTATTATTATTACAATATGTGTGTAAGTTGTGATGTAGTACGATGAGGTAATACTGGCTTTTTCAAGCTAGGTTGTTGTTTATCATCGTGACTTCAAGTGTTTGTTTCAGGTGGAAATAGTATTTGAAAGGTTCACAGTTCCTGTCATTTGAAACAATTAATTGTCCTTCTTTATTTAATATACAGTCAATTTTAGAGGGGGGGGGGGGGCCACAAGATTGAGCTGCTCTGGCCAACGAATCTTATCTTCTGTGAGGGCGGCAGGAAACAGTCTCCTCTGCTCGCTTGCTTCACCGTATTCTTGAGAAACAACACTGGTCGCTATCTTGACCAAGGAGTATGCTATCAGCCTCTGGATTCAGCAAAACTCAGACCAGGTGCTGCTTTAATAGTTTAGTACCACGGTCCCTGAAACAAAAAGGTTGTACCTCCTACTTCAGAACTAATGTATAATCTATTTCCACACTGAAACACAATACATAACAAACACAGAGTTCAGCGCGGTAGGCCAACTGCTAGCTTCTCATGAAACAATTTACACCAGTATTCCTCTCCCTAATGGTTACAACGCCTCTGCAATTCCAGCATTATTTCCTTCTATTCAATAAGATAGGTGTCATAGTACTATTTGGCCATCCCATGCAGATATATTCCTCTCCGACAAGTTTTATTCATGGTGGAGCCATATCGAGGTTTTGCCTCTGTTTATTGTTACTGAACCACACACATATAGACATAAATTATCAATTCACATTCAAATTTCATCAACAAGATATCAAATAGGTCTAGCTTACCACAATTCATGGAAATATTAAACAAATACGTTGACTGGCGATGAGTTATGGCACAATTCCGATCTGCCTCTGTCCCAGGCTTTTATTAGAAAAATATGAGCTGGATCTCAACGCACTTGCTTTTACAAATTGGATTTTCAAAAAGTGGCACTGAACAGACGCTCCTAATTGACTATATTAAATGGTCTAGCCAATGGGACCATGTTTACAAAAGCTTTTGAAAAAAAATGTACTCTTTCTATCGTTTCTATTAACAACCAAAAATAGTATTTGCAATCGACTAATCATGTTTAGCCTTACATATTATTCTAGCCAATCAAATCGGATTTAACGTGGTGGCCTCATTTTTTCTAAAGCAGTGTCCAAACACGCCATTATGAGCAAAAATGATCCTGTGTTGTCTGACAACCTCACTCTAGTATTATGGCTATAATTTGTTAATTATTAGACTAATTGCTTAACACCTAACATATTCTTTGTAAGCAAGTCCTAAGGCACGCAAATATATAAGTTTAATGGAGCCAAGTGGCTGCGTCAAAATATGTATTTTCTTCTAGGATAGTCGTGCTGTTACCACCTCCTCACTTCCATACTATGGGGTGTCTTCTGTACTGTCAGACTAATGTCAGGATTTCAGACGTAAAACAGTATTGTGTCATGTTTCCTAATAAGCATTAAACATGTTTCCAAAACCTGACCCTCGTATTGGTAGTGTTTTTTGTCACTGTTTATTCGAAAAAAAAAATCAAGCCTGCATGCCTTTCGCTTGGGGGTGGCATTAATTTTATATCGCGAGACGGCGTGTTAGTGTTGCATGCGTTCCTCCGTACATCTCTCTCTCTCTATCCTAAGTCCGTCTGTCCTTTTTAGGTTAACGTAGTGTATATAATTCATTAATGCTAGTATTTGTGTATCTAGGTAATTAAGCAGCTTGCGTATCTCAAGGTTTTCTAAGAAACACAGTACTAGTTGTATTTTTAGAAACGCGTGTATGATGCTGTAGGCTTTACTATCAACGTGAAAGCGTTACAATTATGCAGACGGAGCATAAAAGGGATTTTCTTGTTTAACTAGCATGACGTTCTATAACACAGGCGTACGCTATAGTGACGGCACTGTTCTTTACCAGTCTTCTTTCCTTTTATTGACTTAATTCGTTAGGCTTTACATTTACTTTTTAATTTATATATGTGGATTTAGAATGTCTCACGACAATTAGGTTACAGACATCATTTTTTTTTAAATTCTGAATTCTGTCTTGATTACTTCCCTTTTGCTCCTAATTCATACCAAAAGCGGTTTCACGTTAAAGATATCACATCGACGAAATTTTAAATTGAACGAAGGAAACCAAGGAAGCGAAGAAGCAGTGGAAGACGAAGAAGAAGAAGAAAGCGAATTCGTTTGCATACAGCGTTTAAAAGCTAAGCTCTGAAAAGGACTGTAAGCTCTTATAGCTAGTTTTGCGTAGTCCTGACAAGTACTTCTAGCTCCGTCATGCTGTTCAGGTTGTTCAGGTTATATTCAGGTGGAAACCAATTTCAGTTATCAGCACAGGGTTTAGAGTACCAAGATTAAGATACCAGCAGGTAATTCAAAGTCAATGCTAACATTAATATTAATATTACAGCAATTTACATAACACCAAACTACTTGTAACCCAACGATTAATACAATTTTTTTTTTAAACATACCTTTCAGACACAGTATTACGGATCTGAACTTATCACTTATGCAAGACTGCTCACAACCAGGTCAGCTTTGCTTTTCTCAGCTAATCACTGTGGCTATGTGACTTCGACAATCGTGTTGTTAAGTCCGCCGGTCGTCTTTTCAGCTAAATTTTGAGGGTCAACAATTGAATCTGAGCGGGCTTATAAACCCAACCTAGATCTAACCTTTTCCTTCTCGGAGATCCGCGTCGGCTGTCACTTTCCTACTCGTAACTTTCGTGTGATTTCAATGCGGTTGTGCGATTTTTCCGACAAACCCTTGATTTCCTCCTAAATTACCAAAGATATTGATTTCCAGCTGCAACAATTACATGTATTTCTTTTTCTGTTCAATTCCCAAAAAGAATTTTTCCGACCGTGGTATTAAATCATAAAGTTATAGTAGAATTACTGATGTGCAATTCATAATTTATCATAAAGACACTAGTTTACGTGGCAATTCCAGAGTGTCTTGCCCGTTTTGCTACAAGATGTTCAATGTGCAGTCGACTTGACTTGATGTGTGCAGCTTCAAATTAACATACTGATTTTACAAAAAATGTGTAGGAAACGCATCTTGAAAATAAATCTTTCTTCTTTTCATTGATTGTTCCCTTTCACAGGAACTATAGTGTTCAATCTAAGCTTTAACATTCAAACACGGCTGTAGCTTGCACGTGACAGAATACAGTGCTGTCGAGAAACTGCTGGGACCTCTCAAGACAACCTGACATTTTGTAAACTGCGCCACCATAACATAACCCAGTCAATGCTGGTTATTACATTGTATTACCAGGAATACGGGTGATTCGGTACTCTAATAACGCGTTAAAGGATGTTGTTTGCTCGTTAGCAGTTAAGTCCTGTTGCTTTGTGAAGTTTGGTATTTTAAAAGCATGTTTGGCTATGCTGCTTGGGGCCATCCAATATGACGTCACGCAGTGAGGGGGTAGGCGGTCAAAATTTTGTGACGATGTGTGACGATGGGGGGAGAGGGTGTTGGGATTAAACAAATATGGCGTCGCACACAAATATATAATCTTCAGTTTTTAAACCCTTTAATTTTTGTGGACTTGCTCTCAAGTTTAACATTATTGTATTTCCATTAACTAATAAACAAATTACATCTTCAGTATTCTATATTTTTGCGGTATTATTGCAGCCGCTGTTTCTGTAATTTGCAGACTATACATATTGAAGCGGTATGACAAGATCACTAGCAAGAAATGATGACACGAACCAGAAAAGTGCGAGACAAGAGAAGACGTTGGAGATGGATAGGACACACACTGAGGAAACCTACTGATATCGTTGTGGGTTCCTCATGGTAAAAGAAGTAGAGGTATGCCGAAAATAACAGCGTGAAGAGAACTGGAGACAGGTATGAAATTGATGAGGAACACATAAAAATACCTGGATCGGATGGCACAGGACAGGTGGACTTGGCATAAATTTATTCAAAGCCTATACTCTTTGGAGAATGGAAAGAGGATGATGGTGACGATGATGATTATGTTGATGATGATTTTGATAATGTTGATGATGATTATGATAATGATAATGGTGATGGTGGCGCTAGTGATGACGATTTCTACGTTATTACAAATATGAAGATTGCTTTACTGAAAGAATATTGTCCTAAAAGCTTTTTGCTGTTGAGAAAGATTATAATGATAAGCCAAACTAAGAGTACTAAATCAACTCAACAATTGTTAAGCGTCTTTGTTTTTATAAGACGTACTTCTATTTTATTTTATGCATTGCTTATTGATCAGTTAGACACGAACTGATTGACATTGATATTCTATCGATATTCTATCTGAAATCAATAGATTAAAACAATGTACGTCAACAAGCATGTCTGGGAAATCCGAGGATTAATGATTTTTATCGTAATGAAGTTCATCAGGAACATAAATTGTTTGAACTTACCGCATGACGTCCGTAAAGGAATTGGAACTAAAAATAACACTCATAATTGTATTTCATATTTATTGTGATATTTTCTTCTTCATAATACTTCGTAAATTATCCTGTTTGTTTTGTGTGGGCTGTTGATGCAATTTTTTAAAAAATCTGTTGTTAGTTGACCTTGGATTTTTTAAATGTATAAATTTAGGTAAGCATGTAAAGACAGCATATTCTTCTAAGCTCAACAATCAAGACTATGTAAAGGGGTGTGTGTATTTGTATGGACGTTTGTTTGTTATCTTGTTTTTGGTAACCACACCCCATAGAACATAGAAACAAGATACGGCAGAATTGAGCATATGCCCAAATAAACGACACTGCGATCAGGGTGGGTCGTAGGCCGATTTAACCTATTTGACCAAATCGGGCCCAGAGCTCACAGTGGGCCCCGCACTGGCATTCCCACCTCCAGCTTAAAAAAAAATAATAAGCAACAAAGATTATTTCAAATAAGATCTTGTGACGAGATGGATAATTTGAAGAAGTTTCCTAGAGAGTTGATATGAGAAATAGCGAAAATCTGGTTTGGTTTGGTTTGAAGGACTATCTTCATTGCACACGGACAAATCCATCGGTGCTTTGATCTCCTCCCTTAGATCACACAAGGAGGATCTCAGTACAGTGCACGAACTCCGTAGCACCAGCGAGGATCCCAATGTGTGTAAACATGAATCACACTTTCTATAAATACTTTTGTGGTGGGTAGATTTTCTGTAAAAATTCCCATCAATTATGTTGCCTGTATTGGGAGCGAGCCCGGCACCTTTAGAATTAGAGGCGGACGTCATACCTCTTAGCCAATCCGAACCCCAGTGAAAATCTAAAGAAGGAGATGGCACAGGACGGATAGGTAATCAGCCACACAGGTCCAAAGTATAGCTGTAGAAAGGTAGCTGTGAAGTAAGTCACCTTCTCGATATAACTATACTATGCTGTAGGTGTATCTCTATCATTATGTGTATATGAATGCAGCTCGTTTAAACTAGCCACCATTAACTAAAATTATTGCTCTTAGAAAATTCTCACAAAAAATAGACTGAATAACTTCATATATATTTATATTGGCTATTCATCGTAACTAAATTCTTTACAAAAATATTTACATGATGCATATGTATTACAAAGAATTAAAGTGTTAATTTTGTAATGTCCTCTCTCATCATGGAAATAGAACTGGTTGCTTGGTAATGATCTTTTCCTATATTGGGAAGTACTTATCTTCCGTATATCTGATGTACAGCGGAGTTTTGCAGGTGAATCTTTCTTAATTTCTGGTGACTTCCTAGATTATAGGCAATGCGATGTCCACGCTTTTTGTTCGTGCCAAGTTCTCTTGGTATGGCTTCACAAGGCAGTGCTACTTCAGTGAACTCTGCTCAAGAGTACAGTCATATTCTGCGTTGTGAGAATGGATACGGTCATGGATTTCTGGTTATGGAATTATGTATATTGCAATAGAGACAACAAACCAAGCCTTTTTTGTATTATATATTTTTACGAACGACAAGATTTATACCGTTGGCTGACTTTGCCAATATAATCAGAGACCTCATTTTGACAACTGTTAAGGTCGCATTATGCACAACTGGGGCTTCAGTTAAATAGGATATTAACATTATACAATTTGAGCATTTGTCTAGCTTGGTGTCTCTCTTTTTTTTTTTTTGGATGTGTTGCTGAGTTATTTGCCGGTTGAAGATCATGCACTGAGTATGGTTACTTTAGTGATCTCTTGTTAATCGTGCTTTGTTTAGTATTACGCGAATTAGGGTGAAGGTGTTCATACAACTCAGTAGCATGGTATGAAGAAGTAGTTCATGTAACTTGAACTCAGCAACATTAATGAAGTAATTAATGCCTTCAGATTGAGTCCGTAATATTTAATCACATGTACACACAGGATGATCATTTCAAATAGGAACAGAACATAAGTCCTTATAAGTCATGCATAAATTAATCAATAACGTAGACTGCTGGTTTATGTGTCAATGTCCGTTTAAGGATACAATGCAGTATTGTCGTCAGAACATCACAGCTATATGCACGCGCAGCTAGACATGGCTACCTGCCGACAGTGAGACTGCGAGTCTGAATATTTCATACGAATTTGACGATTATTCTCCTCCTTCTGAGAATTCTAGTTAAATACTAACCTCCATAAATTTTCCTCTCATATAGAGTTCTAGGACTGACCCTGGTCCATCAAAAATGCACATATAAATGGCTATATCATGCCATTGAATTGGAAGGTTAGAAAAACGCAGCTATTCAGCTTGGCGGTCAAGTAACAAAGGGTAGCTTCTCCTAGTTACCGACTGTGTCCTAAACAACGCTAGACACGTCATAATCGATCGTGTATGGAGCGTTCAATAATTGAAACATCTATCGCAATATATTAAATGTCTTAACCTTTACGATTGCACGTCTGCTAACCTTTAGCAGACGGCGTTAATAGCATATACCGTAACAATTCCCTGTACACCGGGGAAAAAAAAATCGATAGATTTTTTTTCAAGATCTATCCGACTTAACAATTTTTCAAAAAAAATTTAACACAATTGTGACATATGGCCGACGATGTTCTGAGTAGAACCGTGTTGCGGTCATGTCAACTAACTATTTGTCATAGTCATCTAACATTAATCATTTATATATCAATATTATACATTTTATTATATCAACTAAATAAAATGTCCAATGTTAATAGTGAATGATAGAATTAAATTAAAGTAAGGTCTGTCGTATTAGTATGTCATATAGGAATTAATTTGACTAATTAAAATTAAATTAATTAATTAAACTAAGAGTTAAATTATTAAGATTCTAATGTAACGCGATGTTATGAGAGAAGAAAAGACAAAATAAGTGAGAAGAAATAGAAAGAAATTCGAATATAAGTTTAACTTAATTGTGTGTGTTAAGTGTTAGTGAATAATAACTATCTAATTTAACTAACTAAATAATTTTTATTTTCTCTTTTCATAATTTCTTCTTTTTATATTTCGTTCTATTTTTTTGTTCTTTCATTTCATTTTTTTCTCACATTTCATTTTATTGATAATAATTCAATTAAGAAGTTAAGTTAACTAATTAATTAGTATAGGATATGATGATCCATCCGTAGTCTTGATCCTGATGAATTCTTTTAGGCAAAAATGTTCAAACGTTTACGTTGGAAAGAAATGTCATTTATCCTAGGATCCAAGAATTAAGTGCACATAGGATAATAAGTTCGACTTGTCGTCAGATATTGTTCCATGATTGTTCAACGAATATTCATATATCGTGTATGGACGTTAGACGAAGTTTCAATGTCAATATGTATACCTTGATTGTCTTTAGTTCAATTCTGTGATGCATATAGTGTTTATAAAGTTTAAATTGAAGGCAAGGTTAGTTCCCTTATAGTTGATATGTTTTAGGAATGTTAATGTTGATTATTCGTCGTCAATAGGATTACGTGACAACGCATCCGCCACAATGTTTTCAGTGCCAGGAATATGTTCAATGGAGAATTCAAATGGCTGTAGGATGATTGCATATCTGGCGAGTTTTTGGCTCTTATGATTAGATCGACGCAAAGATGCTACAGCACGTTGGTCCGTCTGTATGGTGAAGGGAGCACCAAGCAAAAACTTTTCAAGTTTAGTTATTGCCCATATCACTGATAAAAGTTCCTTGTCCACTGTGGAATACATTGTTTCTGCCGGCTTTAGCTTTCTTGAAATATATAAGGTAGGATGTAGAACGCCATCATGGTTCTGGAGCAGGCATGCACCAATGCCGTAGTTACTAGCATCTGTTCGTAAGAAAAATCTTTTGGAAGCATCGGGAAGTCTTAAAATTGGTTCATGCGAGAACAAATTTATAATTTTGTTGAAAGTTTCATTGCATGTACCAGTCCATGTCACCTTCACCGGCATGTCTTTCTTTAACAATGAAGACAATACAGCCGTGATGGATGACAAGTTTGGTATGAATCTACTGTAATATTGAACAAGTCCTAACAAACTCCTGACCTGTTTCTTCGTCTGAGGAACTGCTATGTTTAGAATTTTGGAGACTGTACTAGGTAACGTTCGGATATATCCCGATCCAATGATATGTCCCAAAAAGGTTATCTCATTACACGCGATTTGCACCTTTGTAGGTTTAGCAGTTAGATGATAAAATTCCTTAGAGTGTCGAAAACATATCTAAGTCCCGAAACATGTTCCTCAAACGACGAACTAAACAAGCATATGTCGTCAATATATGTAATAACGTCTGGTCTACCTGATAAAATTTGTCGCATCAGGCGAATGAAGGTAGCTGGCGCATTAACAAGCCCAAAAGGCATCACATTCCACTGGTATAGACCTTGTGGAGTGGAAAATGCGGTGTAGTACTTAGCCTTTTCGGTCAGTGGTATCTGCCAATAACCTTTAGTTAAGTCTATCTTACTAAATATAGTTGCGTTGGATAGACGTGGCAGTAAGTCGTCGATAAGTGGATGTGGTTCGCTGTCAACTATAGTCTTAGCATTTAATTTTCTATAGTCAACACATAGTCTGATGTTATTGTCCTTCTTCCGGACAATCACTAATGGAGAAGAGAATGGCGAATTACTAGTCTCAATGATTCCCAGAGACAACATCTGTTCAAGTTCCTTAGTAGTTTTAGCAAGGAAATGTAAAGGAACCGAATAGGGATGTACACGAATAGGTGTATCATCATTGAGAGTAACGTCATGACTGATAGCCGATGTGCGACCCGGGACGTCGGTCAACACATCTGGATAAGATTGTAATAGATTAGCAATCTGTAGACGCTGTTGCGGTGTAACCGTTGAAGAGATGGTTACATCCCGCCAAGATTCAGTAGGTTGAACTACTGGTACCGGTAACGGTAACTGTACCTCAGGAAAAGAAGATTCTTCTTCCTGGATGACGGATAAGTTATAATAATAACAAGTCGATACTGTGTTGTCATCTAGTTCATGAAAAATTGACTGTAAGTGTTCAGGACGTGTATGAAATTGCTTGAGCATGTTAATATGAAATATCTTTTTGTGTCCCTTGATATCTAAGACGTATAAGAATAAATGACCAATAAGGAAAAGAAATGATGACTGACTAGAGCTGAGTCATCAAGAAATAAGACAAAAGGGTGAGCGTACACCATTATCTGCGTGGCGCAGAATCAGGTACTAATTGTAACTTTAGATAACGGTGATGAAAATAAACACCATTATCACGCTCGATTACCCAACGAGCGTCTCGATTGTTACGAAATGTAACCATCGCCTGTCTATTCTGCCCATTGCATGATGGCAGAAGACGAACAAACTTAACGTTTGCTGTATAATCAAAAAAAATTCTAAGTGCCTGCCAGGTAGTATCCTGCGGCAGATTTCGCACTAACACTGTGCGAGAATACGCACTTTTCCCAATATATGTAGTATCATTGTCACGAAATAGTGGACAATGATGATATGTATTCTTTGTCAAAGAATTAACTTTCCCTTTCAACACCGACATTGTCTTTCTGTTGGATGTCGTATCATCCTGACTGGACTGAGGATGATACCTATCATCACCAAAGGTATTAAGTTTCCTACATGTCGTAGACATGTCTTTGCTGGGCAAAGTAAAAACTTTTTCATCATAATTATTTGTGTTAACTTTATGTTTCCTTTTAAGTCCAGCATTATTATTTAACCTATTATTCTTCCTCATAATGTTTTTGTCAATGTTGACAACGTCAACAGTTTTATTAGGATCAGTTATATCCTTAGTATGTTGTCCAATAGATCTATCATCTTCATCAATTTCCAGGATAGTACTGAGAGTGAAGTTGGAAACTGCTGTGCCACATATATTTATGTTGTTGGCACGAAGTGTAGCCATATCAACAACAGCGTTAGCGTTGCTAAAAGAATGCAAATTTTTTTTCTCCCAATCATTAATTTCTTTAGGAGTGCAATCTTTACTCCCATGTATGCGTCCTAATGTAAGATCAGCTGATGGATTCTGTAGCATGCACACCTTGACATTACCTGAAAAAAATGGTGTATTAACATGTACTATGGCAGTGGGGTAGTACTCAATAGTACCCCCGAAGGTCATGCAACGGACATATTCTCCTGTCGCACAGCTAGGATGTACCAGCGACTGACGTACACCAATCGTTGTGGATCCTGAATCCCTCAGCACTGAGACGACGGATCCATTAACGATTCCCCTGTCAAAAATTAGTAAGCCTGTTCCATCGTTGACTGCAAGACCTACCTGTGGTATAATATGTCCGCAGTTAAGCACTGTTTCTTTCGCCTTCTGAAAAATAAGATTGCATTGTTGGCAACTATTTGCCACATTATAATTAATAGCAAAACATGCAGCAGAAGACTGTGTTGTATTATTGTCAAGTGGGACCTGAGCTATAGGGGTAGTATTATTTGTAACTGCCGCCCCTGTATTATGGTTGTAATGAGATGATCCCCGAGAATGAGATCGATTCCGAGTATAATTGTTAGAATTATCTCGTCGTCCTCTATAGTAACTATTATCTCGATGTCTCGAGCCATGATTATTACCATTCCAGTTATTGTTATTATTGGGAGTATGTGATCGATTATAATTAGTGTTATGTTGACCATTGTGGTAGTTTGTTTGAGGTGAATAATTTCTATCTCGTGATCTACCTCTGATGAACTCATTTTTATTGTTGAAATCATTATTATGTCCCTTCTGAAAGTTAACATTGTGATTTCTTTGGAACCTACTTCTGTCTACACTGTGATGTCTTTGTTTGTTATTATGATTGTAGGCCATATTAGACGCCACAGGTAGAGGTTCTCTTAATGAGGAGTTAGAAATGGTTGCATTCGGATGTGCCGAACAGTAGTTTAAAGAAATTTTTTCTAACTCGTCGATAGTACCTGGTTTACGCTCCTGCAAATATGCAAAAAATGGCTGGCTAACCGAAGATAATACCTTATCCCGTAGTAGTAAATCAACTAATTTGTCGTACGATTTGTTGACTTCTGCCAGTTCAACCCATCTATTAAATGTATTGCGTATGTTCGCAATGAATCCTGCAAAATCTTTTGGAGATTCAGGTAAAATTCCCTTAAATTTCAACCTACAGTGTTCCTCGTCCAGGTGAAACCTTCGTAAAAGCAAGGACTTAATAGCACCGTAGTTATTTGCTATTGATGGGTCAGCATTTTGAGAAGCCGTCAGTGGTTCTCCAACCAAGAATTCATTTAACTTGAGTACCCATGACTCTTCAGGCAAATGATTTGTTTTGCAGGTCTGTTCAAAACGTGACAGGAACGATGAAAGGTCGTCCACGTTTAAGTTGAGAGTGGGTAATTTAAAGTTGTAGAAATGTTTAGTTTGGCTGGATGACGATCCATTTTGTGCGTTATTATTCTGGTTTGCATCAGCACTTTGTGCTTGTAATCTTGCTGTCTCCAATTTAATACGCGCCAATTCCATTTCTTGTTGTAAAATAATTTCCTCTCGTTTCAATTTATTCTCTTCTTCCTGTTTGGTAATTGCTCTTTGCTCTTCTCTTTCACGTTGAGCAATCTCTCTTAATCTATTTTCCTTGGCAATTTGCTTCATCTCACGTTCCTCCTCCTCTTTCTTTAATGCAGCCTTTTGTTCCTCTATTTCTGCTTTATGTTTTTCCAATTCTGCCTCAGCAAACTGACGAAGTTCTTGAGATTTATAACCATATTCCTTACCAATTTTAACGAAATGGTCTATAGTAAGCACTTTGACTTTTATCTGTAAGTAATTATTGATAATTACTGATTAAAATAGTCAATAGTAGCTTCAGAGTAATTATTATACTTACTCAGCTTAGGAATATTCAATATAAATAATCACAATAGTACTGAACTCTAATGTCTAAGTTCAACTAATAGACAATATTTTGTAACAATATTGTATCTAAATAATAACTATATCATGAATAGTTATGATATCTGTTAACTATAATGTAATTACATCACACAATTAATCTCAATATCCAATAATGTTGGGTATGATTCCTAGTAATTATATTGTTCAATGTACTAAGTCACTCTCTTAGTACCAGAAAAGTATATTAAATAATATACAATGGGTCTATTACCTCAAAGGTAGACTATAAGATTATTTTATTTGGTCAATATATATATTATATTATTATGCCCTAGGCATCTCTTATAAATTGTAGTGCTACTTTCTTGGACTATCACTGCATAATTATGCAATGTCCCATATTAACCTTAAATATCAGAAAAAATTAATTAAATTAAATTACAAGTGTATTATTGCATATAATATCATATTATTAATGTAGTATTTAATATATATCATGAGGACAAACAAAACAATGATGCAACTAAAGGGTACAAACAATGTCAAGACGCAAACAAGACATTTTCACAATTAAAAATGAATTTATGAACTAAATAAAACAAGCGGAAGTGTCACAAGCCAAATGAAGGGTCAAGGTCTGACCCGAGGTCAACTTAATATTCAAAGTACACAAAAAAAAAAATGACTGCAAAAAATGATGACATCACAGGACTCATAACGGACGACCATTTAACAATCATCAAATAAATGATAGTAAGAGGAGACTGGACGAAATAGTTAACGAACATGATACAAAACTGAATAAAATTGTGAACTGAGTACGAATAAAATACACCAGTTATCTACGGAACGGTACAGCTAACACAAATCGTCAAACGACAGCAGATTTGGACAGGTAGTCCAATGGCAAACCTCAATGGGGCTTCCAAAAGTGCAATCGTTTAACTGCCCTAAGAAACGACCGAAATCAATTCAGGCATCGTGAGAGCCACAGAATCTAATTTCGGTTCATCCTCCCTACCTCCCACGAATTAACAACACATTAAGACAACAAAAAGTACATTAAACATAGGTAAAAACATGCCGATGTAGGCAGAGGGCATGAACTCAGTTAGCACTGTTTGCAATAACAACAGTTAAAACACCTAGACTTATCTTTTCCGTTGCTTATATCAGTGCTAGAGGTCGTCAACAGCTAGGCTAAAGCCCCTGACTGTCTGCTCCTGTAGTCCATATCATGTGTTTGCTTCAAATGGCTCATGTTTCCCCTGGTTAGACTTAGAAACGGCTTGGTTTCTCCGACAGATCACCTACACGACTTTCGGTGACGTCACGTTGTTAGGCATTATAATGAGTACTGCGTCATCTTCGACTGGATCATGTGATCGAAAATTGATCGTAAATATTTGTGGTTAACATGTGCGTAAGGAACAGAAGTTTGTTTCTTTTTTTCTGTCGTTCCCCGCATTCGGCCGCCACTTTGTTGCTGAGTTATTTGCCGGTTGAAGATCATGCACTGAGTATGGTTACTTTAGTGATCTCTTGTTAATCGTGCTTTGTTTAGTATTACGCGAATTAGGGTGAAGGTGTTCATACAACTCAGTAGCATGGTATGAAGAAGTAGTTCATGTAACTTGAACTCAGCAACATTAATGAAGTAATTAATGCCTTCAGATTGAGTCCGTAATATTTAATCACATGTACACACAGGATGATCATTTCAAATAGGAACAGAACATAAGTCCTTATAAGTCATGCATAAATTAATCAATAACGTAGACTGCTGGTTTACGTGTCAATGTCCGTTTAAGGATACAATGCAGTATTGTCGTCAGAACATCACAGCTATATGCACGCGCAGCTAGACATGGCTACCTGCCGACAGTGAGACTGCGAGTCTGAATATTTCATACGAATTTGACGATTATTCTCCTCCTTCTGAGAATTCTAGTTAAATACTAACCTCCATAAATTTTCCTCTCATATAGAGTTCTAGGACTGACCCTGGTCCATCAAAAATGCACATATAAATGGCTATATCATGCCATTGAATTGGAAGGTTAGAAAAAACGCAGCTATTCAGCTTGGCGGTCAAGTAACAAAGGGTAGCGTCTCCTAGTTACCGACTGTGTCCTAAACAACGCTAGACACGTCATAATCGATCGTGTATGGAGCGTTCAATAATTGAAACATCTATCGCAATATATTAAATGTCTTAACCTTTACGATTGCACGTCTGCTAACCTTTAGCAGACGGCGTTAATAGCATATACCGTAACAGGATGGTTGCCTTCTATTGCCAAATCATGCTTAGTTCAGTCTTTGAGAGGCGCCCTTAGGTTATTTTAAAACATAATTGCCAAAGAAAAAGATCTCGTGACTTGAACACTTGAACAATTAGAACAAACACTAAGCCCCGAAAAGGCTACTTGCGTGTTGAAGCATTGAAACGGATTGGATATGAAAATAACTTGCCTGATTCTAAGCTGGACAGTTCAAGAGAATAACCGACATACAGACATAAACTCGCCTTCATTCATTCTAAATAATAAACGTAATTAGGTTTGTCACAGACAGTCCTAAGACAGAAAGAAGAAGAATACTAGACAGCACAAATGTAACAGAAATGACAGGGTCTTTTTTTCAATAATATTTTGCATCGTTTTGGCGAGGTGCGTCCCACTCAACCTAGTCGGTTATACGAGTCAGGGCGCATGTCCAAATATAAAAGACCTTTATGTCTAATAGATAGGTCACATGAGAATACCAGAAATGCGCCGTAGCCTTGCTGAGGGAGTAAATCGTAACTAGACTTGGGGTGATGAGTTGGCCGTTCGTCCAGATACAATTCACCCCCGCAGCAAGATGAAAGCCCATTCAGAAAGTCCCTGGTTTGGGCACCCTGGTAAGCCTATCAATTCTGCTACTTGTCTGCATGCCAACACATTTCTTCTAGGAAAATCTCTAGATTTTGCACCTGGGAATATCGAACAGTAAGTAAACAAAGAAAATTTGCACAGGTGTAGCAGAAATGGGTCTTATAAGGTTTACATCCTGGGTCTGAGAAATAATATGGAGGGGAATAGAAATGAGAAAGTGAATACAGGATGAACGGTGCTATTCTAACGACATAACGAAGAAAGTGCACAGCATAGTGAAAGTGTGTCTCTAAAGCTGTTAATAAAGCACAGGGAGCACTCATAGAATGGGAAGCTATAGAACAACAGACTAATATCAGGAACATTCCCAACTGCAAAAAAGAAAGTAAAGATAAGCTACATCCAGTGCTATGCACGAACTAATGACAGAAAAAACCCGTGAAAGTGGAATTTTGCACCATGCTACAAAACATTACGGATTAAAAGAGAGAAAACACAGCATAATTTTGATGGACGCAAAAATGGAAATTGTCGTAGATTTTTGATAGGGGAATTAAGACTTGGGTTGGTCCCTTCTGAATAGATTAGAATAAGTGATAGCCACAGTGAGAGATAATAATAGAAATAGATTTCCACGAGTGAGATGGTAGAAATTAATAGAGGCTGTCCCTGAAATCGAGAATCTTCTCTCTTTCAGCCTATCTAATTGCTACAAGAATGATAGACCCAAAGGTATGATCTTTTCCCTCGATGTATAGCCCACAGTCCTGTTAGAAGAAAAGTGATAGCCCCAAAGAGTCACGGATACATATGCTATAGTCTAAGATTTCCCTTTAAAGGTATGAACAGACTTTGATACTCTGATCTATCCTAAGGAAAATATTGTTAGCAACAAAAACTTGCATAAAGAAATTTAAGACAGCAAAATGGGTGCCAAAAATACAGCAATAAAGGAATCACTCAGTCCTGCATTCACTCTATTCAGTCAGCCGTGATCACTAGCTTGCATTCGTACTTACAGCTTTGGTAGCAACTTCTGGAAAAACAATTTTTAGGACATGCACTGTTAAGTCATATTTCTTATGTAGGGGAGTTAAGCGTTAAAAGACTTGTATGCACAGGTCAGTTTTTAGTAATCACCCTTGTAAACACGCTTTGGGTGATGATGATGTTTTTCTTAGTTGGGAGCTGTAAGCAGCAAATTGTTGAACACAGCTCAACTGTCTAGTTGTTAGTATGTTTTAAAAAAACATGTTAAAGAAAAATGTTCAGTCCCTAGTGAGGTTTTGGGAAGGGACGTTTAAGCTGAGCGGAGTTCTCACGCGGTGAGTCCGCGCATGTAGTTTTGTTACTGAGCTGTACTGAGTATCGATTTTCGTGACAGTGTGTTTCTGGCAGAGGTACGAAATGGATGTTTGACCATTTTCGTGAAGGGGATAAGATATTTGGTGTGAAAGGAATGTTTGATACTTCCTAATGTATTTTCTAAAAGCCATGGATATGCGGCTTATTTATGTACGTTATTGAAGATCTTCAGGCCATGGATTATGTATTATTTCAGGCCTTGGAGTACGTTGATTTAGGCCATACACATATTATTGTAAACTGCAACATATGCAGTTCCCCTTTCTGAATGGATATTTTTGGCCATAATGTTTATGATTATGGGCTGCTGTGCTCTATAGCTCTTGTGAATGGATATTTTTGTACCAGTGACTGTATCTCTAAGGATTTACTTACTGATGATCGATGATCCGTTATGAGCAATTATTGATGATTATATATCTTTGGATTGTACGCTCAATTACCTTGGATTAGTGCTCACTTGATGTACCATGAGTTGCCGTGACTTGTAACCTGTGACAGTGTATTTATTTATGATGTCATCGTTTGCTGTGGTGTTACTAAACAGTGTAGATCGTTACTAGGAGTTACAACGTTTCCTGACTCCTAGGTGTGCTATGGTGTGAGTGATTGCTACTTAACTCAATCTGTACTACATGACATTCGCGTTTGTTGACACTCACTCTCTCACACATCAGTAGGCCGCCCGTAAGCCCGACGACATAAGCTGATTGCCTATATCAGAGGAATATATACATTAACATTACTGCAACAGTGGTGGCCATCAGCCATTAATAATAACATCGTTTGTCTTCCTACGCCACTTACATAGAAAAGGATTAGTAACAGTGGTGGCCATTCTCTCCCTGTCAGTATACAACGAAAGCGCATAGCAACAGTACATACAGAATCTCCAGGGTAGTCTTGGCCAAGGGAACCCCAGTCCCGCAAAGATAGGTTGAATCCACTACTTCAGGGAACGTTTCCTTGGTTATTCTTATTTTAGGATATCTGGTTCTGTCACATTAAAATTGTCCAGGCACGAACGTTAACAGCGAGCAAAGTGTCAATAGCTTAGATTTCTAGTAACAAGGAATGTCAGGTCGGTGCCTTCTCGCAGTATAGGACTTTATTTAGTCACACCACAACTAGTCAGAACTCCGTCGGAATGTTACCAATAGTAATATTTTACTTACCACGAGGGCTGAAAATGTACTTGAGGTTATTCTCAGGAAGAATTAAATCTGGCTCGATGGGCCCGTTACTTCATTTAATCTTAAAGTTCATGTAATGGGTACTCTGTCATTCTGGATGACAGCGCAATGCCAGACAGGTTTTACTTTATACGCCCAAGTCTTTAAGAAAAAAATGTTTTTGTTCTTCACAGATATTTCTCAGTACTAAAACCGTTGGTAAAGTTGGGCTACCCCAGTTTCACTGAATAAAGAGAAAACAACATATAAAAGACTTATACATACTATTCCTCGGTTATAACATATTATAAACTGCAAGCGTAGAGCTTGTCTTATCGTTTAAATCTCCCGCGAAATAAGTTATATTTCCAAAATCAGTCACCATGAATTAGAAATACATACGTATTTCGTCAATACTCAATGATGAATCAGTGCAGTTATAAGTTAGTTTAAAATATTCTCGACTAATTACTAGCAATTTAATTAAATTTATTTTTAGCTGCATGAGTTTAAGCTAGAATATATAATTTATTTTGCTATCCACTGAAACACGTCAACTAGAGAATATAACAGACTTATAAATTTAATTTCTTCTGCACAGAAATCTAACTAGTAAAATGAAATAAGCGGTTATCACTGAATCCCTCAATACTACTAGATGTATATAATATTTACCTCCACACACAACTACAGACTAACACCATGAACTAGAATCATTCAATATAAGGGGATTCCAGAACTCGGCAAAAATGTCGAGAAACTAGGACTTCGCTGTAGAGAGCCTGCTCTCTTAGGACTAGACTCACATATATTCGTTCAATCCAGGGGATGTATATTACGTAATATTTTGTCGCAAACGAACGAATGCGAAAAACAGGAAAAGGATAAAAGAGCGATAATAAAGTAGAGGACACGGGTAGAAAAGAAAAGAATATAGAAAATTTATTGATCATAATTCTCTATGCGACAGAAATAAATAATAGAGGCTTTAAAGAAGATCATGGATTAACATGGGCTTGGGAAGACAATGGGAGAAAATTGAGAAATAGTCTGTGTTTCAGATCAACTTGCATGTTTCCACATAAAAGAATACATAAAACAACATGGATATCATTAGATCACATGACAGAACATAAAATTTATCATATATCCATAAACAAGAAGTTTAGATCACCATTACATGACGTAAAGGTAAGTAGAGAAGCTCATGGGGCATCAGATCACTGTCTTCAGCTAACCAGAATATAGACGACACTCAAACGATATGCAATACTACTTTGCTACAGACAGCAGTTTAATGTAGGCTATCTCATGTATAGAAGATATTTTGAACAGACGAAATGCAAAATCACACATTTTGACACTTAACGAAATTTAGAAAAAGAGCTGCATCAGGACATTTTTCTATCTTACTTCTGAGAGCATTATAAATATGTAAAAATACAGGATATTTTTTTTCTTCGTTTTTTTCTGCAATATTAATGGAGCTTTCATATTCTCTATTGTATCTTGTAATCTTCGTTGCCGCTATTTTTAAAGAGACGTCTCATTTCACGTGTTATTCTCCGTTTAATTTTTATTCACAATCAGTTTCAATGAAAAAAGACGAGTATCATAGAGAACAGAAAGACTATGCATTATATCAAACAAGAGTAAGAAAAAGAATATTTTAAACGGTAGAAAAATCAAAGAATATATTGTAAAACATACAGAATGTATTAACAGTAGAAAGACAAACAAAGCATAAACCACAGAAAGACGATTTAAAAAAATCAATGGCCACTATGGCGATGAGTATGTGCAGAAGAGCTTAGTCGAAAATAATGTGAACAAACTAAATGAGGAGGTGTGACAGACGAACGCAGCCGACCCTGAATGATATGATACGACTCTTCGTAACGACCCCTTGGATTACATCAGTGCCCCCGAAATATTGTAACCTTTCGTCAAACGGGATTTTTCTTTTCACCTGGACTCATTAGCTATGCAACCTTTCCACGTAGATTGGCAACACCTTTGCTGATTGATATGTGGACAGCTTATCTACCGTTCATTCTGGTCATCGCATTGATTTAAGGAGAGGCTAAATCACGCCCATGGTCATCTCTTGAGCAATCATATGCAGTAATTTCATTAACTTGGCCCAGAGGGGGCGTTGCCAGCATCAAACAGAATGTAGCGGCACACGATCAAACAGGCACTGAGAGATCTCAGGAAAGATTAGCGCCACGATCAAAGACAGTAGTGGTCCCTGACGAGCGATGCAAGTTCCCTGCCGGTATTTCGCATCTCCGTGCCAAACGCAGAACCGATCGCAGTGAAAGCGAACGGGGAAAGCCGGAACGCAAGCAGCGAGCGAAGATACGAGAGACCAGGGGCGGCATCTCTCTTTAGTCTGGCGGTCAGATCCCCAAAAGTGTCCTGAGATCTAATAAGGTGTCAAGTTTCTCATGTCCCACTCATCTTTCATTTCATTCTAGATATATACAGACCACGTAGAAATACACTTTATCACTCGCTCGCCAGAACTTAACAGAAGCACTAGCTATATTTGAAATCTTGTTATAGATTTTCCCCTGGATTTTATACATATTTGCAGTGAATTCTATTTCTGTGCAAAACGGTAAAATATATATATTGTGTAAAGTGATCAGTGGTCTAGTCCATTCATTCTATTTCACTGGATTTTGTGTTAATTTAAATCTATTAAATTAAACCATCTCAATAGTTCCAGTTGTAAATGTAATGATATACCTGCTATATTATTTCCAAAAGATAATAGATGTTAAATGCTTAAATTAACTTTTAAAGTCGCGAAGGAATTTATAATTAATAAATTTAGTTAAGTCCTATATTTATAGATGTGTGTTTTAACCACTAAAACTCGCGCAGTGTTTATTAAATACATAATTAAATACGCGAGCGTATATAAAATAGTCTTAACGGGAAATTTATCGCGCTTTAGAAGGTTATTTGTTTTTCGGTATATTACATGTCTTTTTTTCTTTCATACAGAGTGATCGTAACCTGTGCGATCCCAGCATTAAGAAAGCAATAAAGCAAATCAATCTAAGCAAAGCAAAGCATAAACAGTGTGTAGAGTCTCCCTGACTCAGAACTTCTTGAGACTGTGTAAATTTTTAATCTTTGAGGCGATTCTATGTTTGGAATTCCGCTATCTAACTTATAGCAAAGAAAGCACACCCAAAGACAAATTTAACACACCATCAAGCAAACTAAGCTGTAACGGGAAGAAGAACACTGGCCCGAGCTTTTGTTAGTTTACTGACACAGAGAGAGAATACATATTTACCGAACAGTGATGTGACTAGTTTTCTCCCTGGACTTAAACCATACCTCACGGATAAAGTGTATCAGCACGAGTAAGAATTTTTATTATCAGCGGCAAAGTCAAATAGACCACACCATCGTCACCCCAGTATCAGAGACCGTGCCCTCCCATAGAAACTGTTATTAAGAAAAGAGACACAAATACAGACTCATTTTCCAGCGATTACGGGATCCTTTTTATGTGCTGACCGCCTACCCGCTAATCTGGGGCTGGAAATTGAACTAACACTCATACATTTAGTTGAGGTGTAACTGCTGTTGTGTTATTCTATGGAGTGCCAGATTTTTTCACAATCGGTAAGTGAGAGCAAGATGAGTGAAGGCCTTTACTAGCGCGTGTATGAATGACAGGAAATCTAATCTTTTTTTTTGTAACCCATTTGTTAACTTGCTTACCGGGTAATACATTTTCTGTATCCCCGGCAGTGTTCCTTTAAGTGGGATAGTTTTTGATAAACTCTGTTTTAAACCCCCCTCCTTTTCTTTTGCTTAGTAAAGGGAAGAACAATTGGGAAGAACAGGATTTTTTTTCTACCACCTATACCTAATTTTGAAACACCTCTTTCAGAGTAATTAACTTCACTGTTAGGTTAACTTACCTACGTTCCTGATAACTATTTATCTTTGGACTGGGTTTATCTTTGTCTAATAAGCGGGACGGGCTTAGTCGATACCAATCTTCTTCACCCCCTCCCTACCTTGTTATTTGCATTTTTCTGTAATTTTGATAATTCTTGTTGTAAACAAATGATTATTGTAGTGATTGTTTTTTTAACTTTAAACAACATAAACTTAATCGTTATTGTGTTGGACTACCCAAAGCCCAAAATTTCCCCTATTTGTTCAAGATGGTTGTATCCACGTCGTCTGTGTGTTTGAAGCACCAAATCGGTGTGAGAGCAGGTGTGTGTCTGGAAAACTGGCAAATAATTGTTTGAACAGGAGAGTGGAAGAGAAGATTGAGAGAAACGATTTGTCGTAAATAAGTCTGTCTTTACTCTCCTCCAGCACTCTGTGAAGCAACTACTTACTCTATACATTTCTATCACTGAGCCTTTCACCATCATTCTACACTCTAAACCGGACTACTATTTCTAAGACTCTTTCTCTCAAAATAAATTTACGACAGGTGGATACATTAAAAACTTAAATAATTTTCTCTGCACCAAAGTATCTCAGTGCCATGGAACTACAAGAATGAAGAAATGAAAGATGGACATTAGAAAAAACAGCAATTGGATGTACTCGTGTTTGTTACTGAAAGAGAAGGATCTGAAAAAATAGTTTTGAAAAACTAATAACTGAAAGTATCCACTTCTTCTCAAAATAAATTTACGACAGGTGGATACTTTCACCAAAGCTAGAATGAAGAAATGAAAGATGGACATTAGAAAAAACAGCAATTGGATGTACTCGTGTTTGTTACTGAAAGAGAAGGATCTGAAAAAATAGTTTTGAAAAACTAATAACTGAAAGTATCCACTTCAAAAAGATTACATGAAATTGTAGAATAATTTTGCATAGAGTTAAGATTTTTTTTTTCCTTAACCAGCGGCACTGGGCTTTCAGCCCTTCGGCTCAATGACATGTCATTGTGAGACTACTTCACTGACTTCCAATTTCTTCGAGAGGAAATTATAGACAGCCAGGAACACGGGATACTAGGGCCCCAATATAGGACAGGCCATAGGACTGGACGTGGATTTAAAGATTAGGAGACATAAACCCCATAGACATATGTCGTGAGATGGGTTTAGAAGTAGTTTGTTGAGTAAGACAATTTGAGTGAGCTGCAAGAATTATATGATACAAGACAGATAGTGTGCGTGATTAGGGAGAATCTTAAGACTGCCTGGAAGAAGATTAATTAAAGATATCTCTCATTCCAAGCCCCACAACTCACTATGTATTCTTACGTCTCACCTGCTCTCTCCTTTCTCACTGGTAGATAGTAAGAGCGTAGAAATTTACTAAATAATAGATATGGATAAAGGTCTTGAACCAATAAGATTAAATTTATTTACAGAAAAAACCATAAGTAGACATAACATTAGATCCAATATCACAAAACATCAATATTAAATCACATATCGCATAACGATTCGCATATCTAATTTTTTTTCTATAAATTTGCTCTACCATTTAATTCATTTACTTGGTGAGACAAATTTCTTCAGTTCTAACGCTATCTATAAACTTAAATAGTAACGCTGTTTAAATCTCTTACAGTCCCTCTTCTTTCTCTCCATTTTCTCTCTTCCTCTTTCTCGTGATAAAGAATGCATTTTTGCCATGCTTGGGCGATTAGAGATATTCTATCTTTTTTGAATGGGACCATGGCCAGACTTGTATGTTTTAAACGGCCAGAATTATTTATGAGACCAGTGGCATGGCTTGACAGGGTCGACCTACGCTACCCCACGCTTAACCTCGTAATTCGTGCTGGCCGATTTTTTGGCGGTCTTGGTTAAATATATGTATCCTAAAACTGCGGGTACAAACACACTTCCAAAGAAGCCTGGTAACAGGGCTGTTCTCTTTGTGGTTCTAGCAGAAATTTGCTAAAACAACAGTCAACTGCTATTGCCTTCTCGTCACTGGAATGATGGGCTTTTTAAGCTATTAGCACTGGTAAACACTTAATTAAAAATTATGTGCCTTCGTTAAAGAGACGGCTTAGATTAGTGGCCACAACCATCATAAGCAAAAGCTACAATATGGGACCACTAGAGCTACCGCTGTGAGAAGACCAGGCAAGCCACCTCGAGAAGCATCTGTGGTTGACATTTGGGACGGGTATGCAAGAAATTGTATTATTCTCACTTTAATTCATGATCGGTATAATCTAATACTTAAATTCATGATCATTATTAAGATGTACAGCTGTAAATAGATACCTGACTTAGAGTTAGGGAAGGAAAAGGCAGCGAGGAAGGGAACTGGTAATCCCACCTCTCGATGCTGGAATTATTATGGTGAAGTCTCTAACACTTCACTCTTCTATGGCAGTATCCGCTATTGGACTACCTTTGCCTTTTTAAAGCTGAAGCTGTATTTTCATTGCATTTCTCAACTCTTGTTCCCTAGTCAATGCCAGCTTCGCAATTCCTTATATACTATTTCTCGTGAGTTAATTATCACCCACTGTCCTTGTTTTCTTCATGCCTTAAATGTAAGACATAATTCCACAGTTATGATCTTCATAATTCTTTATGGGACCATCTTGCAACTGTTGGACCCTTTGCTCCACGCGGAGCAGAAATAATGTTCATCAGTAATTTCTATCATCTCTGTCAATAATAATATATTCTCTGTTTTTCCTCTTACATTATGTTTATTATTGTAACACTTTTGACATGTATGTAATGCAAATAATAACTATTGTCATTTTATATGGGTGGGAAAAGTATTCTGTAATTGCCTATGATTATAGAACATTTGATAGAAACAGAGACTAAGAAAAGTACAAACTCTGTTATGTTTTTGCTCAGCAAGGCTAGCGAGACATTCTTAAACAAAAAAGTCAGAGTGGGGCAGAAAAGTAGAACACACGTGGTTACAATGCCACACTGGAATGATAACCGCTTCAGTCGGGGTCTTAAATTATCTGATGGACTGAGTCTTTCAGAGAGGTGCGGACCAAATGCAAGTCAGCTTAGTACTGAACTAATGCAATGTCACTTTTATTTGCTCTACAGCCTTAATGTCGTGCATAACAGCTGGAATATTGAGGTCCGAAACGCTGAACTGCATAAGAAGCCTGACAGAATTACCACCAGGAATCCTGCAGGAGAGTCCAACACTTCAGGAAACAAGCAAAACTTGGCTAACCTTAGAGCCAGGCAGACACACACACATTATAATGCTGAGTATATACTACCAGCATTGTGAAGATTCGATGCATTTGTTCAAATGAAGAAATCCATTTCTCATAAAACTACAAATAACATATTCATCAAAGCAATAATTCTATTGTATTTGAAAAGCTACCAAACTATCTATTAGATTTTCTTATTGTCACATTTGGCGTCATTCAAAATAACACTTGTATGAAATTTGTAAAAGCAACACTATAAACTGGGTTTTCTTTTAGATTATATCTCTTTTAGAAATTCAATTTTATATTTAGACCTAGTATTGTACATTGTTTGATGGCGTATGGCTGTATTCGCTAGGGTTTCACTGCAGTGAGCAGTATCTACAGATTTCCACTAGTTTAGTGGACTCGGGCAGTGGGTGAGTGCAGGTATATATGGGGGGCGGGGGATGACAGCATACGTCTCACAGCTGCTTATTGGCAAGGGTGTATGAGAGAGTATGGTGCTCAATATTGCGCCTGCTACATCGTTACGGCAGTGTGTCATAGAACCCGAAATTTTAAGAATTGAAACAGAATCCAACTGGTAGGTAATACGCATTTACTAGTCTTCAGATAGAGCAATTCTGTTCCCTTCTGTTCGTCTCGGATTTCCGTATGTAGTGTAACGAATGTGTAAACCTAACAAAATGTATAGTCTGCTAAACTAACGCTGATCCCGAAAACCTAGAATTGCGTTGCTTTGCACGTGCAACCCAATCTACTTTCACGTTACCCTCGGTTAAGAAAAACATTAATTTAAATTCTATACCAGAGACATTTACGTTCTCTGTAATTACACAAAGTTATAAGATTGATAACCAAACGTTCGACAAAAGTCAGCTAGAAGGGCTCACGATAAAAGCCCTGGGGGAATGAAAGGTATCCCCGCCGAGGAAGAGAAAGTAAGAAAACTTCTCTGCTTTCAAAGGGTTGACAACTCTGCGTTGCTCAAAGCAAAGAGAATGCGTGCTACTTAAAAATACCTTTAGTAAGGCATTCGAGCCCAGCATCATGGAATTTGTTTGTTGGCTGATGTGGTCGGAACACAATTACATGAGAGGAGCGACCTCCCGGTCTGAAGTACAACACATTGAAATAAGTCGAGAATCGTACGTTAAAATGAAGAGAAAAGAGACAGAAGGCGTGGACACAAATTCAAAAGTAGAAACAGCGCGTAGTGACAAGCGGTCCACACAAAAATAAGAGTCAACGCGTCACAACATCACTTTGCGCCTTACGTTCTACGGTCCTACTTTAGGTGCACTCAGTTAGACACCTAACTCACATGAAAGGTACGACATCTTAAACAGTTACCCGACAATATTCAAATGTTTCCTGTGCAAAAAGTCTGTGTTCGCCTGAAAAACTCGGGGTATGTTGTAATATGTACATTTAATCGTTTTAGGTTTGCATTTTGACATGTATAAGTTGCTTGTGGATGTTCAGTGGCATATGAAGCAGGCAACCTCATCAATGCAAATAATTTGACACATGAACCACTATTGCAAGAGCTGTTGACTGCTTCGTGCGGGTTTCCTCACAAGAAACCAACAGCACAGGTGGCCCCAGGATCCCTAGAGAGCAGGGAATGGATGATGATATCATGGTGTACATATGTGTTATACAAGCACTTAAGTAAATTGTCGCCTTCCACTGTCCAAAAGCACTTACATCCGACACTGGGATTAAAATAAAACTCAGCGATGATAAATGTTCCGAGGAAGATGAAGTGATGGATGGAAGCAGAGGTCGCCTGATGACTATGTCAGAAGATCCAATACTTAACAGAGACATTTGTTTCTTTTCAGTTGTGGTACAAGTTTGTGGTACAAGTTGCCAGTAGTCGACGCTAGACACCAACATCAGACGGGTCATGAAGTCGCTTGACAACCCTTGTAGTTACCTTTACCTTAATGCTCCAGACGTACTACAGCCACCAGACTTGACTTTTGTAGAGAAATACAGTCCAAGGCACCTGCAAGAACTAACAGCGGCTGAAGCAGACGCCAACCGACCCCACACTAGAAGCTAAATAGCAAACAAGCATTTGCACGCTTCCAAATTTTTCATAAGTTCCACCACAAATTTAATCATTCAGTGATGATAAATATTATTGCTTCATTTTTATAAACAACTTTATTTATTTTACATTTTTTTTCTTAACCAGCGGCACTTGGGCTTTCAGCCCTTCGGCCCAATGACATGTCATTGCGAGGCTGGGGAACCTGAGGACTTTCCTTCCAACCCGGTCAGGAGCTTCGCTCCTTCCCATCCACAGAGGGTTTATCACAGGAGCCGTTCAGGCTATTCAGTCAAATTTCCGGCCGTAAACATTTCTTCAAACGCCGACGCCCGGGTTTGAACCATGAACACCTGGTCGCCAGTACAACGCCGAAGCCATTACACCAGCGCGGCTCCCACTCATCATTATAAGTTTGGCTATTGTTGGACCACTACAGCGAAGCTGGGGAGACACTCACGTCACACCTTCCTGCACCACCCGACCCCGTCATGGTGACACTTAGCCACAAATACTTCAGACTACATAGCTAGACAATGCTTTACGATACTTGATGTTCTCGTGGACACACACCCTTTTGTGTACAAGAATTATTATATATCTGACCTTGTTTCTTGTCTTTGCTGTTGATACAAAATGTTGTCATGAATGTGTTCTTGAACTTGGAACTCATACTGAGATATATGAAGACGTTTAAAGTTGCATTGATCGATTCTAGGTTAAACAGAATGGAAAACACGGTAAACAGCAGGTTCACGTGCTGACCGTCTAACCGCATCTCTGGGTCAAGTATCATCCAAATGAAAGTAGCAGTTCCAGGGAAGTAACAAGTGATAAAAAGAGTTGATATTAATATGACCATTTTGACAACTTTGATGTCTCTGTCAGGGATTGCACTACGACTGCTACACACAGTGGCTTCCCGGCGCCATTTTGATTTCTCCTTTAAGTTTACGACGAGCACTATCGTGCAAACAATCACAAGAAAAAATGCTATAGTAGGTATTGCATTGTTAGTCGTGAATGCAACATTTTCTATCTCATTACGATTTTTTATGAAAGAGAGTCCAAGCAACGTTTTATTTTTTGTGTGATCAAAGACCCAAGTTACTCGTGCCGTGTAGAACATAGGGAAAACACTTGCGAACATGCTTACGTACACAGATACAAGACACAAAACGGTTCTCTTGGGCGTGAATATATTTTTTACCGTCAGGGGAAACACAACACAGATACATCGTTCGAGCGTAATATATGCGGTTATCAAAGTTGTGACTCTAGTGAACAGAATGCGACACCAGGACGCTAAGTACATGAAATCCATGGTTACAAACGCAAAGTCCAAAGAATTAAATCCTGGGATAAAGCAGATGTTTGTGAAAAACAGAGCTATCTGAGAACCTAGATCTGATGTGGCCAGGCCGAGGAGACTGATGTTGACGGTATCTTGCACGCCCTGTTTAATGAAAGTGGTTATGTTGAGAATGTTTGTGACGATTCCAAATACACAGATCACAAGACCTGGGCCCCATAAATTTAAGAGAAGAATGTACTGGAGAACTTCGCTGGATACGATATCACCACTGTCGGGTGTGTTTGCTAGGCTTGAATTGTCTTTCTGTACAATCAGCTCTGTGATAAATTCAGCAGGCTGTTCTGTTTCGCTTTCCATGTACATCAGACAACGATCTTGAATTTGTCTCGCTTCATGAATTGAAATCCCGACCACTCAGGATTACGAACAGTTAAAACAAAAATAACTAACATATAACCACTTCAGCTAAGGCACTTACAAGAAAACCATTGTCTGAGTGCAGATGCCAATGTCTGTCACTGTAGCTACATTCGTCGTTGTTTTCTGTGATGGCTAACTCAAGTACAGTAGATTTTATTGTCTCGATATTGTAGACGAAATGTATGACGAGAAGTGAGGAACCCAATTACCGAATTTCAAGAATAAATGAATTTTTAAGAGAACTCTCTCTTACGAAAATTTCAGGGTTGTGTAAATTTTTAAAACTATGCTGTTTAGACCTGCACTTGTCATGCAATTGTAATCTGTAACACAAATGACGTTTATTCATCCATGTAATACGGTATTTCATTTTACCGTCCCTTAAATCACGTGATTACATTTGACCAGGTGAGACTATTAAATTTAATGGTTGATTTATATTTTGGAACCACTTAAGTAGGTGAATTCTTGCTTCAGGACATTTAAGGCAGAGATTGATAATTGACAATGCGTTCTCACAAGTATGCTCCAACCCCTCGAGTCCTTAAATTTTAGCAAGCACCTGGAAAAAAAAATAAAAAGTATTATATGAAGGGTTTGCAAGTATTACATTGCCCTGTTAAATGTATTAGCTGTTATCAATAATCACTGCATGTTGCACTTCCATTCACACACATTTGTCTTTGTCCGCCAAGAAGTAAAACTGGAACGAATTAATCGAAGCCTTTGTCTGGAGACGATTTCATAGACTCGTGGACTTCATCTAAATAAAAAAAACTTAACAAATTACATTTTTTTTTTTTTTTTTTTTTTTTTCAATCTTTGGTGTTGAATCTCCGAGGAGTCTCATTTATTTTACACCGCTCAAATACTGTGTCCAGCGAAATGGAGCTAACGTTTTAGCCACCCATGTTTTTTATAAATCACTTGCCTTATTTTACTGTATGCATTCATTCATTACCGCCCGGCTACCTGGGCAACTTAGGGTTTTAACAAATTTACACGAAGTCCTCCTCTTCTGTGCCATCCGTTCAAGATCTTTACATATCTTCTTTATCCGGTTCTGGCTGTCTTCGGTTCTATTCTCCGTGAATTTTTTTTTTTAACCACTACCTTTCTGTGACGTATAATGGAAAGAGAGCCTACAGTAATCTGACAGTCTCGGTAATCTCCTAGCGCTCTTTGATTTGCTAGCAAAAACCATGCATTTACTGCCTGCCTTTACTCACACAAGCTTAATTTTTCATCCCCGCCTCTTGTCTTTGAACACAAAAAACGACGTGTTTACACACTTTCGTGACCTGCTTGTCATAACAGGTAGCGAATCAGGTTTGTTTACCTCGTCTTCTTACGCGAGCTTATCTGTCAATCATACGATACCTGACAGACCGCATGTGAAAAATACAGAATCTTTTTGAAGTCTACGAAGGGAAATCCAAAATTCCCCGAGTACGCTTTGATGTTGAGTCGCGGGCAAAAATCTTCGAAAACCCCGTTAACACGTAAAACGTCCTGTGATGTAGGTCAGTGTGACAGACGAACTTAGCTGACCCTGAATCAACCCTGAAGTGTTGGATGATATGGTACGACCCTTTGTAACGACCCCTTCGTATAGCATCAGTGCCCCCGAATATTGTGGTAACTTTTAGTCAAACGGGATTTTTTTTTCACCTGGACTCATTAGCTATGCAACCGTTCCACACAGATGGTCAACACGTTTGCTGATTAATATGTGGACAGTTTATCTACCGTTCATTCTGGTCATCGCATTGATTTAAGGAGAGATTAAATCACGCCCACGGACATCTCTTGAGCAATCATATGCAGTATTTTCATTAACTTGGCCCAGTGGGGGCGGTGCCAGAATCAAACAGAAAGTAGCGGCACACGATCAGACAGACTGAGAGATCTCAGGAAAGACTATCGGCGTTATCAAAGGCAGTAGTGGTCCCTGAAACGAGCGACGCAAGTTTCCTGCCGGTATTTCGCATCTCGGTGTTAAACACGAAACCGATCGCAGTGGGAGCGAACGGGAAAGCCGACGCGCAAGCAGCGAGCGGAGATACGTCAGACCAGGGGCGGCTTCTCTCTTTAGTCTGGCGGTCAGATCCCCAAAAGTCTCCTGAGATCTAAAAAGGTGTCAATTTTCTCATGTCCCACCAATCTTGCATTTCAGCTAGATATATACAGACCACGTAGAAAGCCATGTTATCATTCGGTCGCCAGAGATTTAAGATTCACTAGCTATAGTAGAAATTCTGCTAGATTTCCATCTGAATTGGTGGCTACATTGGAGTGATTTCTGTTTCTGTGCACGGTATAATATATTTGTTAAAGTGATCAGTATACTAGTGCTTTCATTTTATTTCGCTGGATTTTGTGTTTATTTAAATCTATTAAATTAAACTCATCCCAAAAGTCCAGTGGTAAAGTTAATGAAATATCTATTATAATATTTCCAAAAATAATTGATGCTTAAATATTAAAGTAACTTTTAAAAGTCGCGAAGGAATTTATAATTAATAAATTTAGTTAAGTCCTATGTATATAGATGTGTATTTTAACCATTAGACTCGTGACGTGTTTTCTTAAATACATAATTAAATACGCGAGTGTATATAATAGCCTTAACGGTAAATTTATCGCGCGTTAGAATATTATTTGATTTTTGAGGTATGATTATGTTGTCATGGGTTTTCTATCTTTTTCTATAGAATGATCACCTTTGCAATCCCAGCATAAAGAAATCATACAGAGAGTTTCAGACTCGGTTCTTAAACTTCCAGACATATTGATGAAACATTTTTTTAAATTTAATCTTGTGGCGGTCCGATGCGACCTAGCTATCATAATTACATGAAAGAAAGCCTACCCAAGAACATTTAAATAAATCATCAAATTTAATTTCAATCTGTGAGATAAACTGGAAGATGAACATTGCCAGTAGCGATATTTTATTTACTGCTCTGTTGTGAGAGAATACCGATTTACCTGACTGTGACTGAGCCTAGTTTTTCCTCACTGGATTAAAAACTTTACCGGTCAGTTGCTATCATCACGCATTGAAGGAATTTACCACCACTTCATTTTCACCCCTGTGTCGAACTGTGTCAGTGCCATCCCATAGACTCCTTTATATATAATAAAACACAAGAACTCTTAGGCTTCAAGTCCGGCGATAAGTGGGAATATTTGCTATCAGCAAACCTCGCAACATCTGGGGCGGGACATCGAAGTACTAGACAGTTTCACATGTCTAGAGTGTAATTTCTGTTTATATAATTCTATGGATTGTCTGATGCTGCAATCGGTAAATGTGAGTGAATATATGAGTGTGGATCCTCACGCGCGTGCATGAATGACAGGAGATTTTAATTTGTTTGAAAAACCATTTGTTAATTTGCCTACCGGGTAATACATTTTCAGTATACCCTGCATTGTTCCTTTAATTGGGATACTTTGTTAACGCTGTTTACCCCCCCCCCTCCTTTTCAATTTCTTAGTAAAGGGAAGAACAATTGGGATAACAGGATATTTTTCTACCACCCATACCTAATATTGTAACCCCTCTTTCAGAGTAATTAACTTCACTGTTAGGTTACATTACCTATGTTCCTGATAACTATCTATCATTGGACTGGGTTTATCTTTGTCTGATACAAGCGGGAAGGGCTTAGTCGATACCAATCTTCTTCACCCCCCCCCTCACCTTGTTATTTGCATTTTCTGTACTTATGATAATTTTATGTAACACTTGATATTTGTTTGTGATTTGATTTTTAAGGTTAATAAACATCATGTTGCGCACATATTAGTCTGTGACGCACAGATTACGGTAGGTAGGTATACAAATGTAAAGTAATGGCTATTTGTCTGATGAAAAGTATTTATTTGAGAATCTATGATTCTGAGAGTAAGGGGACAGAACCCGGATCGGTCGATGTTAGATTAGATTACATGGGTTATATTTTCTGGTATTACAATCTGGCGTATAAATACTGTTTATGTCATTTTTGCGTCAGGTATGGCCAGAAACAGATTGGTCTTGCTTAAAATGTTTATGACCTGAATTTATATGTATTCCTTGACTAGTTAAGGTGATTGGCTCTTATATCTTTGTGTCTTTGTATTTCTATTTCGGACTATTTTGTGAGCTGAACTCTGGGGGTGAAATGCGTGGTTAGGCATGCGCCGTTGGGAGAGAACAGAAAGGCTGTCATGTCGTCGTGTATAATGGTATTATCAGAGATTCTCCTATGTTGATTATTAACGCCTAGGAATGGCGTGCGTTATTCGCCTGTATGTGTTTCCTAAACCAAGGTAAAACAAAACCTTTTTTTGCTGAACTTTGTCGCTAAGCCGAAACGAGAGACGTATTATCGTGCATCTCGGATTGCTGACCACAGATGAAGATGACATGTAATTTAGCAGCACCAGATTACTCCAGTAACCAGCTTATTGATAGCAGAAATAGATAGAAGCAATGAGGACATTTATGATTATATATATCGAAGTAATCTGCTTCATACTTCTCCATCCCAGGTGAGCGAAGCTCACGGAGGAGGAGCCATTTTTGATTCCCGCCATTGTAAGACTATCGTCGGAGAACAGAAAATGTCTTACTACCTGATGATAGTACAGGGAGCTAGATAATATAAAAACCCATTACTGTGGTTTAACTTGGTCGTCATAAACATTGGATGAACTTTCGGCTTGAGAATCGTAGCCAGGAGAAGGTTCGGTCAGTGAACCATTATTGTTGCTGTTGTATGTATCCACCTTAACTGGCGCGATTAGTCAGTTAGAACCTGAGACGATAGACAACCAGGAGATTGAGTGTTTCCCTTCTATCGTTCCTTTATATTGATGTACCACATAACTATACATCTGATATTGTCACCCATTTTTCAAGTATACGATGATTGTTGTGCCAACGTGTTCAAATGACTGTACCTGTGAGGTCGAACTCTATGTCCAATTAAACTGGAAACGTTACTGATCCATGTATCAATGTGGTAGGCCAGATTTCTGGGTTTAACCTGCACAGTGGACATTGCCAGAAGCCAGCTACTGTTACCAGAACGTTTCTTGTGGCCGCATACGACACACACGAACACCAGCAGTACGAGTTACAGTCGATATCAGCTTGACCTGTCAAACATAACACTGGAACTAGGTCAGCGCTTGTTGACATTTGTAACAGAGCAGACAGTTTTCACAGCAGATTTATTGGAAAAGTAACTGTGTTAGCGAAAAGTGCATAGATTTCAACGGTGGATCTTCTGGTGTGCTCAAAAAAAATTGAACATTGTAATAGTTTATACCATAATTAAAGTGGCACTTCATCAGTTAATTGACAGTACTATTGTGTGTAAAACTGAACCTCCTTTTCAACACACGCATTACATTATATGACATATATGTATTTATGTTTAATGTTTACATGTTATAGTGTGGTTAGTTTTGATTTGATTTGTTTGTATTTGTAGGTCTCATCTTTCCTGTCATTTAGTTCTATACAACTTTATATTTATACACTGTGGCGTCATTTGTTTTGTTTATTACTGCGCAGTTATCATCACAGGTTCTGTGATTATTTTCTTCAGTTTTTCTATTTAACTTATTTGATTTCTGCGAATGTTTTCGTATTGTCTTTCTTGATTGTCCTTTGTTTATGTTGTTGGTTGACATATGCTATAAGGTATATTTGATCATATACTTGGGTTATAGAATAAACTTGTAGTTTATTACTATCATTATTATTATTTTACAAGTAAGTATACAAGACCTTATTAAAGGCTTGTTTCCGACAGAGATTGGAATATAGGGAGCTGATTATTCAAGTTTATGAAAACTTGCTCTCATTTACTTTGAAATAAATTTCATTGACTTTTTTAGGTTACTAGATATATATAGTTAAACATTATGGCAACTTTAGACTACTTTATTGAGCAAGGGAGAGCCCTTGGGATGACTCCTGAGGAGTTAAAAAAGTTTGCACTTTCTCATTATGCCAAAGCTCAAAAGGAAGAAGAGAGAAAACAAGAAGCTGATGCTGAAAATAAAAGATTAGAAGTACAAAAATTGGAAATTGATAAACTGAAAGCTGAGTTGGGAAAATTAGACAAAGAAGCTGAACAGTGGCAGAGAGAAGATGAAGATAAACTCTTAGCTTTGGAGTTGGATGCGTTAAAGGAAAAGATAAATGAGCTTCAAAGTGATAAGAAAGCTCTTACTGATAAGTTATCAGTAATGAATTCTGAAAATACAATATTAAAGGATAAAATGATGATGTTGATAGAAGATAATAAGAAAGTCTATGACTCTTCTCTTAGTCAAAAGAAAGAATTAGAGGATGAGATAACCTCATTAAAACAATTATTGGATAGCCAGATAGATGAAGTGACCTCATTAAAAGAGATGTTGGATAATCAAGTAGATAAGGTGAGCGCTTCCACGCTTGATTTAAAACTACTGTGGAAGATTATAGAAACATTAGCTCTTCCTCATGAGAAAAAATTAAAACAATCTCAAATGAAGGAGAAAAAGGAATTTGAAGATGAGATGAGCTTTTCTAAATATGAACAGTGGTTAGAAAGTGATATGAGCTTGGCTCAATACGAGCAATATTGTAAAGAAAATGCTTGCACCGGGGACTTGAAACAAGTCAAAATGGACAATGAGAAATTAAGGGTTGAGATGCATTCACTACAACTGGAGTTGACACAGTTGAGAGCGAATAAGGTAAAGGATGAGAAAGTTGATGAACTTATGACTACTCATCATAGTGCTATGAAAGCACTCAAACTTGAACTTGTTCAAGAAAAGGCTAAGGTTTTAGAAGCTACATCTCAGACGACAAAGTTGAGAAAAGAGCTTAAAGATAGTATGGCTAAAGAGAAGACTCTTATTTCTCAGTTACAAGACATAAGGTTGGATTATGACAGAAAAATTAAAACCAACGAAAGAATATACAAAGCTGTTACTAGAGAGAAAGTTATGGCAGAGGTGGAAGTTACAAAACTTCGTAAGAGAGTTGACAGTTTATTAGATATTGCTTTGTACAATAACATGTTATCTACTACTAAGGTGGATAGACTGAAACATAAACATGATGGTCAACATGTTGCTAATGCAAAGAGCCAGCGACAGACACTCGATGCTCATAGTAACATTAAGCAATATGTGAACAAATCTTTTCGTGGAAAATATGGTTTCCCACGGAATAACGATACTGCCTCTAATGGGAGTTGGCGTCAGGCCAACAAAGATAAATTAAGTTTGGATCACGGTGAGGACTTTGATAAGTGTCATGATAAGATTCCTCAGGGAAACCGTGCATCGAATTTTCAGATTACTGATAAGTTGGTAAAAGAAAACAAAACTGTTAGTGCCCATCGTACTCAGCTCAGACAGTACGATGTACCTATTAAGCACCGGGACACAGAAAAAAATAAAAGCAATTTTGCTAAGAGAGATTATCGTGATTGTGGACATTACCAAACGCGTCCATATGATAATAGTTCTTCTTCAAAGAACTGGAGGCAATTTAATTGGCCTCAACATTTTGGTCCTAGTGACTATAAGAACTTTCATAAAGGTTATCAACATTGTGATAATTGGTCTCCAGGACAACAAAAACCATCAAATAGATATTTTGTTCAGAAGAGAAATAACAATCATAACTATGTTAACGGGAGTTCAAATAAGAGCAATGGGCTCAACAGAGATAAGAATTTTGATAGATCTCGTTGTGATGGTAGATCTCAACATGATTCCACATAACTGTTAAATCTTGGACTTTTTAATATGTCTAGCTTTACAACAGTTCTTTTTTCTATATCAAAATATGTACACATTTGTAATATATGATATAGTGATTGTATAAACACTTAGCGGTTCACTAATGTATATTCACCGCTACTCTTTTGACGATTTTTTCTTTCTGTCAATTATGAACTTATAGTACTTAATATGAAATTGTGATTGAAATTATTGTATACATTATGTCATTGCCAGTATTGTAGTATGCGTTGGTGACACCTCCCTGGAAATAATTATACTTAGAGAAATACTTTCTCTGAGATGTTGAGATATATTCTCACCTGTCGAGCTATACTTCGACTTTGCCTTAATTTGGCGTTATAAATTGCTGATATTTGTCATCTGCGCATTATTGGTGCGTAGCGAGCCTGTTGTATGTTGCTCGCAGATGAAAAAAAAAATGATTTTCATTTTTTTCCCGGGGGGTGTGGTAGTCTGTTGCGCACATATTAGTCTGTGACGCACAGATTACGGTAGGTAGGCATACACATATAAAGTATGGCTATTTGTCTGATGAAAAGTATTTAATTGAGAATCTATTATTCTGAGAGTAAGGGGACAGAACCCGGATCGGTCGATGTTAGATTCGATTACATGGGTTATATTTTCTTGTATTACAATCTGGCGTATAAATACTGTTTATGTCATTTTTGCGTCAGGTATGGCCAGAAACAGATTGGTCTTGCTTAAAATGTTTATGACCTGAATTTATATGTATTCCTTGACTAGTTAAGGTGATTGGCTCTTATATCTTTGTATCTTTGTATTTCTATGTCGGACTATTTTGTGAGCTGAACTCTGGGGGTGAAAGGCGTGGTTAGGCATGCGCCGTTGGGAGAGAACAGAAAGGCTGTCATGTCGTCGTGTCTATGGCTGGTTATTTAGAAAGTTTAAAAAGTGATTTGTGATCTATTCTAGGAAGGAGATGGTGTCTCTGTATAATGGTATTATCAGAGATTCTCCTACGTTCATTATTAACGCCTAGGAATGGCGTGCGTTATTCGCCTGTATGTGTTTCCTAAACCAAGGTAAAACAAAACCTTTTTTGCTGAACTTTGTCGCTAAGCCGAAACGAGAGACGTATTATCGTGCATCTCGGATTGCTGACCACAGATGAAGATGACATGTAATTTAGCAGCACCGGATTACTCCAGTAACCAGCTTATTGATAGCAGAAATAGATAGAAGCAATGAGGACATTTATGATTATATATCGAAGTAATTCTGCTTCATACTTCTCCATCCCAGGTGAGCGAAGCTCACGGAGGAGGAGCCATTTTTGATTCCCGCCATTGTAAGACTATCGTCGGAGAACAGAAAATGTCTTACTACCTGATGATAGTACAGAGAGCTAGATAATATGAAACCCATTACTGTGGTTTAACATGGTCGTCATAAACATTGGATGAACTTTCGGCTTGAGAATCTTAGCCAGGAGAAGGTTCGGACAGTGAACCATTATTGTTGATGTTGTATGTATCCACCTTAACTGACGCGATTAGTCAGTTAGAACATGAGACGATAGACAACCAGGAGATTGAGTGTTTCCCTTCTATCGTTCCTTTATATTGATGTACCACATAACTATACATCTGATATTGTCACCCATTTTTTCAAGTATACGATGATTTTGTGCCAACCTGTTCAAATGACTGTAGCTATGTGTCAGTGTGTGCGTCCGATTAAATGTCTGAGAAATATTACAGTGGTTCCAGCAGTTATTGACTACCATGCATATGATTGGAGTGAGTGTCCTATGTACTAGTAGAACTATCATCCATTCGCGTCTTCATTAATTGATGTCTACACTCACACATTCATTCAAGCCACACGCATCTAACAGTACACCATGTCAGGGCACCAACTTTTGGTGGCCTGACCTATTTAACTAACAGTGTGACTGGACGAGCAGTATCTACAACCTGATAGTGGTTAGCGCTTGGAACGAACTCCACAGAAACTGTAAGAAGGAAAGAATCAGCGCAACACATCATAAACTTATTTAGGACTGTGTTGGAAAACCCAAAGCACAACATTTCCCCTATTTGTTTAATATAGCTTGTATTCACGTGCGTCTGTGTGTTTGAAGCACCAAATCGGTGTGAGCGCAGATGTGTGTCTGGAAACTGGCAAATAATTGTTTGACCAGGAGAGTCTGAAGAGAAGATTAAGAGAAACGATTTGTCGTAAATAAGTCTGTCTTTAATCTCCCCAGCACTCTGTGAAGCAACTATTTACTCTCTACATTTTCTATCACTGAGCTTTTCACCACCATTCTCCACTCTAAACCGGACCACTATTTCTAAGACTCTTTCTCCCAAAATAAATTTACGACAATATTTGTGGGCTGGTCCTAGGATCTTGAGCTACATTTGAGGCAATCGCATAGCCGGGATAAAGATATTTTTGAGTCTGATTAAGTCTGGGTCTAACTAGATAGAGTGTGAATGATCTGTCTTTGTGATTTAGGGAAATAAATTTTAAAAAATTAATTACACCCCTTGAAAACGCCTTTTAGTATTTGGGTCGTCCACACAGCATATTTACAGGTTGTTTTCTTTCCACAGCAGTAGAAAGTACGGATAATCATAAATTCGGTTAGCTAAATTATCCTCTGGCAGAGAAAATTAAATTTTTTCTTTATAGGATTTGCTGGGATTGCGTGATGGTTTTTACAGTCACTAAAGGTTTTTTGAAGTTAAAAAGAGTTGAGCTTAGCTAAAGACGCCTTGTTCTGACTTTTTAAGTCTAGTTAACACGTCTCTTCTCATAAATTGACTTCAGGGGCGGAGTTTTGTTGACGGAGAATTAAAATTTTAGGGAAAATTTTTTTTTTCTTTTAAATTGTTTAATATAAATCTTTCTCTACTGTGAGTAAAAGTATATTCTTTTCTAGTGTAACTTACCATTTTAACGTGGCATAGTCGCTTGCGTTAAGAGTCTTAAGTGACAATAATAGCGGCGATAAGTTTGCACATTACAGAGTAGGAGGTAACAAAAGTAAATTTATACTTTGTGATTTTTTCTCGTAGCGGCTTTGAGTTTTTTCCCTCCTTGGTTTTTCTTACTATTCTCTAGTCTTAGAAGCATCCAGTTCTTTGGCATGGCAGAGAGAATTAGGATAAGATCCATTTTGAGACAGGAGGCGAAGGACTCAGGATTAGAAGGAGAAGCCGCGAACCTGTTTGTCAACAGGGAACTTGAAAGGTATGAGGCGGAGCAACAAAGAGAAGAAGCTGAGAGAAAAAGAAAAAGAGAAGAGGGCAGAAGAGAAAGAAGCACAGGATAGAGCAGGAAGAAAGAAGCGGAAAAGAGCGAGAGAGGGCAGAAGCTAGGAAGAAAGAAGCGGACGATCGTCAATTGGAGCAGAAGAAAATTGAGGCAGAGATAGAAGCTCGCAGGGAAAGAGAGAGAGAGAGAGGGAAAGACAGCACGAACTGGCGCTTAAGGCTTTAGAGAGTCGGGGCGCCTCTACTTCGAATAACGGAGAGCCGTCTTCGCCCCAGTCTCAGTCAATGGATCTCTCCAGCACTCAATCTGCCCAATTAACGGCGATGTCTTTTGCTTTAGAGTCTTTTCCCAGCCCCAATGAAAAAATAGACACCTTCCTAGAGAAATTCGAGAGGCTCGCAAATCTGTATGGGTTAGAGAGTTCCCGTTGGGCACTTAAACTCTCAACTGCGTTGAAAGGTAATGCGTATGACGTGTACACAAAGCTGGGAACCAACCAACATGATTACGACATGCTGAAGAAGGCCTTGCTAGAACGGTTTGAGATGACCGCCCGAAAATTTCTGCAAATGTTCAGAAACAGCCGGAAAGAGAGCACGGAAACTTTCCCGCAGTTCTCTTCACGTCTCACGGGCTATTTGACAAAGTGCATTGAATTATCTGACCTACCTCTTACATATGAGGGACTACTTGAACTTGTTCTTGTGGAACAGATAAAGTCAACTTTGTCAAACGAAACCCGTAGATTTTTGGCTGAACAGGGCGCAGTCAGGCTTGAGGACATCCTCAATAAGGCAGAACGCTATACCAATGCAATGGCCGAACTTCCCAGCACTAAACGTAAACCCACAGATGAGCCATCTCGTAAACAAAATCTAGAGCAGTCATCCTATTCCTCTAATTCCTCTCAGAATTATAACCAACGAGAAAATAATACCCAGAGACCTCCCCAGGAAAAATCGAAATTCTACAAAACCCGATTTTCCCCAAACAATAATTCTGATCAACCCACCAAGCCTACGTGGCAGCGCGGCCACCAAGGTCAAGGAAAAGGGAAGACCCCTACACCAGGAACGTCTGATCAGGGCAAACAAACCGGTCCAAACCGCATCGGATGTTTGCATACAGCCTCGAAAGGTAGAGTCAATGTCAGTGATTCTCAACCTGAGGGGGACCGACCCTCAACGCGAGGAACTGTAATTTTGAATGGTACCTCAACTACTTGTCTCTTTGACACTGGATTAAGCTTTAGTTGTATTGTCGCTAGGCACCTAGTCAAACCAGGTCAGGAGACAGAGGAAACCGTCAAACTTAGTGGAGTTTTCAGGAGTGATGCACCCAGGACGCTTCCTATCGCACTGGTAGAAATACACTCTGATTTTGTCAGAGGTGTTATTAAAGCGGCCATAATGGATGATCCGATCTACCCAGTTATCCTGGGATGTAGATACGTGTTTATTGGGAGACCTAAGGAGCCGATTGTGGCAGCGGTAACCACAAGAGGGCAAGCCAAGAAGGAGAGGGAGCCTGCGCCAAATTTGTTGCCGAATGAACTGAAGGAGGCGCAACAAAAGGACCCTACTCTGGAGCTCTGCTTTAGAAAACTGCCCATGGCTAAGGACCCCAGACACAACGGAGACATCTTTTCTAAGGATGGCGTATTGTATCGTAGAACGGGCAACCCGGACACGGGGAATAACCAGCTCCTAGTACCGACGCAGTACAGAAGCCAGATCTTAGAAATGGGGCACTCTCTTCCCTTTAGCGGACATATGGGACAAAACGCCACTATTCAGCGAATAAAAAACCCACTATTGGTGGCCAGGAATGAACTCTGACATTATCAGGTACGTGAAATCCTGCGCCCAGTGCCAACGGGTAGCACCCAAGCACTTGACACCCCCAGTACCCATGGGGCAAATGCCAATAGTAGGGACTCCATTTGAACGGGTTGCTGTCGACATCATTGGACCCCTGGAAAGGACCAAAAGAAGGAACAGGTTCATCCTGACCTTAGTCGACACTTGCACTATGTGGGCCGAAGCTGTACCGCTAACATGCATAGATTCCAAGCATGTCGCAGAAGCCCTCGTGCAAATCTTTACACGGTTGGGATTCCCTCAACAAGTTTTGACGGACAATGGATCCCAATTCCGTAGCCTGTTAATGGAGGAGATCTTTAAGATCTTGAGGGCCAAACATATCCACACAAGTCCCTACCATCCGGCCGGAAATGGGCTCGTGGAACGTTTTAATGGCAGCCTCACCACCATGTTACGTAAGCTGGGTCAGGAGAAACCGGAAGACTGGGACCTATATATATATCGGCTGCCTTATTCGCCTACCGAGAGGTTCCCCAAGCGTCTACGGGATTCCCGCCTGCTACACTTTTATTTGGCAGACCTATAAAGGGGCCACTAGAAGCCTTACTTCGGTCCCTGACAGACCAAAAGGCTGACGAGACAGTCGTCTCTGCAAGCAAGTATGTATCTGAGCTCAAGGAAAGGTTAAAGCTAGGATGGGATCTAGCTACTACCAACCTTAAGAAAGCCCGCGCTAAACATGCTAAAAGATACAACAAAGCTGCAAAAGAGAGAGAACTACAACCAGGGGAGAAAGTTTTGTTGCTACTTCCAACCGGAAGCAATAAACTTCGCATCGGATGGCAAGGGCCGTTTACCGTCCTTAAAAAGATCTCACGTACCAATTACAAGATCTCCATCAAAGGAAAGGAGAAGGTCTTCCACATAAATCTGCTTAAGAAATATTTGGAAAGACCGGTGCCATCCTCCGAGCATCTCCTGGCTGTCGCCATAGCAACGGAAGACGAGGAAGATGATGATGGTTGCATGGAGTACCCATTGCAACCCACAGAATCCTTTAAAGATGTCAAGTTCGGCGACAATCTCTCACCAGAACAACAAACAGAAACCAGGGCTCTACTAAAACAGTACAGTGCAGTCTTAACGGATGTACCTGGTCGAACAAATCTCATTGAATTTGATATGAAATTAACAAACGAGACCCCTGTTCGAACCAGAGTTTACCCCATCCCGTACGCTAAAGCTGATGCACTTCGCGGAGAAATAGACAAGCTGCGTCAGGCAGGAATTATCAGTGAGTCTACATCTCCTTACAGTTCGAGTGTAGTGCTGTTGCAGAAGCCCAATAAGGAAGTTCGGCTGTGTATAGATTACCGGCTGCTAAACGCTGTAACGGAATTCCAGCCCGAACCTCTCCAAACTGTTTCTGAGTTGTTCACCAAGCTCAGCAAAGCAAAGATTTTCTCCAAGATTGACCTCAGTAAAGGTTATTATCAAATACCAGTCAAGGAGGAAATTAAACCTTTGTTAGCTTTCAGCACTAGTGAAGGACATTACACATTTAATGTGATGCCGTTCGGATTGCATAACGCACCAGGAGTGTTCACCAGGATGATGAGGAAGCTTCTAGAACCTTTGCAAAGTCCCCATATCCATAATTTCATGGATGACATATTAATTGCATCGGAAACCTACGAAGAACATATTGCTACGGTTGCTATGCTCCTCAGGAGACTACAGGAAACCGGTCTCACAGCCAGACCTAGCAAATGTCTCATCGGGTTTGAACAGTTAGACTTCCTGGGGCATACTATTTCTCACGGATGCAGTTGGCCTATTAAGAAGAACGTGGAGAAAATAGTGGCAGCAAAAAGACCCCGAACGAAGAAAGACGTACGTTCCTTCATATCACTATGTGCATATTATCAGAAATACATCCAGAACTTCAACGGACTGACGGCACCTCTGACTGACCTCACAAAGAAAGGTTGTCCTGATAAGGTCATTTGGGATCAAAAGTGCGAACACGCGTACAGCACTTTGAAAGGACAGTTGTCTGCATACCCCATTTTGAGGTTGCCTGACCTCAAGAAACCTTTTGTACTGCGGGTCGACGCGTCAGGTCAGGGCATCGGGTCAACACTGCTTCAAGCCGAGGACAGTGACCCGAACATGCTATTTCCAGTTGCCTATGGCAGTCGGAAATTAAATAAAGCTGAACGGAACTACAGCGTAGTCGAAAGAGAATGCCTCGCTCTGATTGACGGTATCAGACGCCATCATGAGTTTCTCTATGGTACATCTTTCACGGTGCAAACAGACCACGCTCCGTTAGCCTTTCTTGGTGCCAATAAAGAATTTAACGCAAGGATCATGCGTTGGGCCCTTCTTTTAAGCGTTTATTCTTTCAAAGTGGAATACATTCCGGGAAGACAGAATGTCGGGGCTGATTTCCTGAGTAGAAACTGGACTACGGAGGAAGAGGAGGAAGTTGAAGATACCAATCATCCTAAAGCTACCGATCAGGGCAGCTTCATTGTCATAAATCAAACATGAAAAGATGTTTTCATGTCTCAAAAAATGGGACGATTGTGACAGACGAACTTAGCTGACCCTGAATCGACCCTGAAGTGTTGGATGATATGGTACGACCTTTTGTAACGACCCCTTCGTATAGCATCAGTGCCCCCGAATATTGTGGTAACTTTTCGTCAAACGGGATTTTTTTCACCTGGACTCATTAGCTATGCAACCGTTCCACACAGATGGTCAACACGTTTGCTGATTAATATGTGGACAGTTTATCTACCGTTCATTCTGGTCATCGCATTGATTTAAGGAGAGATTAAATCACGCCCACGGACATCTCTTGAGCAATCATATGCAGTATTTTCATTAACTTGGCCCAGTGGGGGCGGTGCCAGAATCAAACAGAAAGTAGCGGCACACGATCAAACAGACTGAGGGATCTCAGGAAAGACTATCGGCGCTATCAAAGGCAGTAGTGGTCCCTGAAACGAGCGACGCAAGTTTCCTGCCGGTATTTCGCATCTCGGTGTTAAACACGAAACCGATCGCAGTGGGAGCGAACGGGAAAGCCGACGCGCAAGCAGCGAGCGGAGATACGTCAGACCAGGGGCGGCTTCTCTCTTTAGTCTGGCGGTCAGATCCCCAAAAGTCTCCTGAGATCTAAAAAGGTGTCAATTTTCTCATGTCCCACCAATCTTGCATTTCAGCTAGATATATACAGACCACGTAGAAAGCCATGTTATCATTCGGTCGCCAGAGATTTAAGATTCACTAGCTATAGTAGAAATTCTGCTAGATTTCCATCTGAATTGGTGGCTACATTGGAGTGATTTCTGTTTCTGTGCACGGTATAATATATTTGTTAAAGTGATCAGTGGTCTAGTGCTTTCATTTTATTTCACTGGATTTTGTGTTTATTTAAATCTATTAAATTAAACTCATCCCAAAAGTTCCAGTGGTAAAGTTAATGATATATCTATTATAATATTTCCAAAAATAATAGATGCTTTAATGTTAAAGTAACTTTTAAAAGTCGCGAAGGAATTTATAATTAATAAATTTAGTTAAGTCCTATATATATATATAGATGTGTATTTTAACCATTAGACTCGTGACGTGTTTTCTTAAATACATAATTAAATACGCGAGTGTATATAATAGCCTTAACGGTAAATTTATCGCGCGTTAGAATATTATTTGATTTTTGAGGTATGATTATGTTGTCATGGGTTTTCTATCTTTTTCTATAGAATGATCACCTTTGCAATCCCAGCATAAAGAAATCATACAGAGAGTTTCAGACTCGGTTCTTAAACTTCCAGACATATTGATGAAACATTTTTTTAAATTTAATCTTGTGGCGGTCCGATGCGACCTAGCTATCATAATTACATGAAAGAAAGCCTACCCAAGAACATTTAAATAAATCATCAAATTTAAATTTCAATCTGTGAGATAAACTGGAAGATGAACAGTGCCAGTAGCGATATTTTATTTACTGCTCTACTGTGAGAGAATACCGATTTACCTGACTGTGACTGAGCCTAGTTTTTCCTCACTGGATTAAAAACTTTACCGGTCAGTTGCTATCATCACGCATTGAAGGAATTTTACCACCACTTCATTTTCACCCCTGTGTCGAACTGTGTCAGTGCCATCCCATAGACTCCTTTTTATATAATAAAACACAAGAACTCTTAGGCTTCAAGTCCGGCGATAAGTGGGAATATTTGCTATCAGCAAACCTCGCAACATCTGGGGCGGGACATCGAAGTACTAGACAGTTTCACATGTCCAGAGTTTAATTTCTGTTTATATAATTCTATGGATTGTCTGATGCTGCAATCGGTAAGTGTGAGTGAATATATGAGTGTGGATCCTCACGCGCGTGCATGAATGACAGGAGATTTTAATTTGTTTGAAAAACCATTTGTTAATTTGCCTACCGGGTAATACATTTTCAGTATACCCTGCATTGTTCCTTTAATTGGGATATTTTGTTAACGCTGTTTCCCCCCCCCCCCCCCTTTTCATTTGCTTAGTAAAGGGAAGAACAATTTGGGATAACAGGATTTTTTCTACCACCCATACCTAATATTGTAACCCCTCTTTCAGAGTAATTAACTTCACTGTTAGGTTACATTACCTATGTTCCTGATAACTATCTATCTTTGGACTGGGTTTATCTTTGTCTAATACAAGCGGGAAGGGCTTAGTCGATACCAATCTTCTTCCCCCCCCCCCCCCCCGCCCCCTCCCCACCTTGTTATTTGCATTTTCTGTACTTATGATAATTTTATGTAACACTTGATATTTGTTTGTGATTTGATTTTTAAGGTTAATAAACATCATAAACTTATTTAGTACTGTGTTGGAGTACCCAAAGCCCAACATTTCCCCTATTTGTTTAATATAGCTTGTATTCACGTGCATCTGTGTGTTTGAAGCACCAAATCGGTGTGAGCGCAGATGTGTGTCTGGAAACTGGCAAATAATTGTTTGACCAGGAGAGTCTGAAGAGAAGATTGAGAGAAACGATTTGTCGTAAATAAGTCTGTCTTTACTCTCCCAGCACTCTGTGAAGCAACTGTTTACTCTCTACATTTTCTATCACTGAGCTTTTCACCACCATTCTCCACTCTAAACCGGACCACTATTTCTAAGACTCTTTCTCTCAAAATAAATTTACGACAGTCAGCAATGCCCGAAAAAGCCGACCTGTAAGCCTTTATCTTTTTACTCTGTTTCTGATTCTCCGTTACACACACTAGCGCGAAAATTAACAACATCTATAGATCAGAGAAATATAATGATATATAAGCTGTGTTTTCCTAAACCTGCCATCAATGTCACTCAGAATTTTTGAATACTCTAAGCACGCAGTTCTAGAACCATTTTGTTAAATGTGTTATTAGCAATTCGTGGAGATTTTTCATTCTGATTTCTGGTAATATAAATTAGTGCTTACGTGTTTAAAAGTGTTAGCTTTTTCCAATTAAAAAGTGTTAGCTTATAACATTATAATTCACTTAGATTTTCTAGCTGTTAAAACTAGTGAAATAAAATAACGCGTAGCTATTTCATACCAGATGTTCAGTTATAATGTTAATTTTCACCACACGCTTTCTCACACAAGGAGAGATGGTTTTAGCTGACTGATGTTAATGCTAGGCGCGACTGATAGTGACAGAAAAGAATTCTAGCTTTATTGCATTGTGCGTATTTATTATAAGTGCCTATTATTTAATATCATACGACTATCAGGCGCCGACCAAATTAATAGCTACTTAACGACCGGTGATAGTTTGTGATAATTGACACTGTACGCTGATCGTTAACCGCGAGCAGGGGGGAGAGTCGCATAACTCAATCCAACCTATACTCGCTAAGCGACGCGCAATAGGGTAGGCTAAAGAAAACACCTGTGCCGCTTAACTTTAATCAGGACTGACGGAGTGGATAAGAGATCGTCTTGTCCCCGTCTGTGTGAATATATATAGCTATATAGAAAAGTAGCATTTTTCCATAAATGTTTTTCTTATATTCCTAGCAGACCTGATCAAGAGCGTCCAGCGGTCCTTTCTTTTGCTTGTTTTCGGTCTGTGAAATTTTACCTTGTTAGTTACCTGTGCCTCAAATTGGAGTGAGCGGTACCGATCTTCATTATAAGCGTGTACCCGCCAAAGATACATGAGAACAGTTCTGACACTAAAAGTAATTTAACTGGACTTACCAAACCCAGCAATATTTTTTCAATTTTATCAGCCCACTGGGGTGTACAAAAGTCTGACAGTCGTATTCAAGCGAAACATCCAGAAATTTACGCTGTTCAGAGTCAGCCGATAGGATTATCATTATTTATCATTGTAATATTTTTGCAACCAGACGTATTCCAATACTGGAAGTATTTGCCTCTTTTTAATTGTGAAGCACAAGAGCACGTTTCTACATCGACTATTCACAGTAACATTTGTTAGCTAGAAAACTACCAGATTTGGCGTTCCCCTCAAAAGTTGTTGTTAGAGGATGAACTGGGGCCAATGTGGGAATTGAACTGGATAGTTGTACGCTGAGGAATATCTCCTAGGAGGTAAAAGTGAGAGAGTGGCCACTGTTTGCAAGAGAGAGTGAATATTTTTCTTTGTTACAGAGATTTTACCAACTCTGGATTTGCCTAATTTGTTTACTTTACTGTACCTATAGAGTAAGATTTTGTTTACTCTACTGTTTACTCTGTATCATAGTGCTAACCTTCGACCTTTAGGTTATTAACTTTGGGTTCTTTTCTCCATAAGGAGAGGGCGCATCTATATTTGTTAGTTTTCATATGTATGTAAATCTGATTTGTTTGATCTTTCTTTAGATAATTGGTGTTGTCAAGTTTAATAATAATAAACAACAAAGAAACTTAACTTTGTGTGTTGGTCAGACCCATACCCAATTAACCGTAGTTTTTCACGTTTGTATGTCTTGTTGTCACATAGCTGTGTGTGTGTGTAAACTTATATTTATATGTATGAGGAGGGCAAGGTTGTCTTGTACTAAATTACAGTCGTATAGATAGGCTGGAATAGAGAAACTTACTCATTCCAGAGACATATCTTTTCCTTAAGCTACCACCTGTGGAATCTATTTCTCTACACATTCGCTCATGTACCTATCACCATCCACTCTACTCAGACGGGCCAAAAATAACTCACAACCTATCTGTACGACACTTTCTTACCTGGTAGGTCCCAGAATAAGGAAAGCCACGAAAAGCTATCTACATATTTCCTTAGTGTGTGTTCTATCCCAACTCCAGTGTCTTTTTCTCGTCTCTTGGTCCATTACAATTCGTCTGGTCCTTGCCATCGGTTCTACATTGCTGATCATGCCATATACGTCAATCCTGTTGTCTGTAAGCAAAGCAAACTTTTTTGAAAGTCTTTAACTACTTGGGTTTTTTTCTTTTTGTTACTCTCCATGTTTCACAGCCGTACAATAGAACATGAGTGCTGAATATTTTTATTTTTGTATTCGACTGGATTTGTTCATAAATTTCCCAGTGCAATGAAAGCTCGTCATGCCTTTTGTACTCTTTCATTTTGTAATTTCCAACTTTTATTCCTCAAACTTTGTCATATATTGCAACCAAGATATGTTTCTGAATCCATATCTTGTAGGGATGTTTCGATAAGTACAATCTTACTACCGTTTGTTGCGTTAATTAGCATAACCTTTGTATTTTCCCTGTCTATTTTTATACCCAATTGCTGTGACTTCTAATCAGATATTTTCATTTTGTCGTGCATCTGGTATGGTGATGAGAGAAGCCTGAAGTAGACCTCAATATGACTGAGACATGAATAGAAGAAGAAGCTAGTATTTTATTATTACTACTACATTCAAGATAATAATTCATCATAATACTACTTTCTTCCGTGTACAAGTTGCGCACGTTAAAAATCCCACGGCAGCTGGAAATCGTAACGAGTAGGGCTTTCATGCCGCTGCCCTGGCAAAATTAAAAAATTAGGAACCTACCCACCACAAAAAACCTACTTTCTCACATTTCACTTAGACAATACGAGAGACTAGGGATATAAAATCTCTGTATATTGTTGTGTAAGTGAGGGTTATATCGTTTCCAATTGCTGCTAATCTAGTATTCTACGCACTGTCTGTAGCTACATTTGTTTTCCAATTAGTAGCTTCTGTTTTTAAAATTACTGTTTAAAAATAATATGTATTATGTGATTCAGTCAGTGACGAAACAAACACAACGTCACAAATACGATCATTCCTTTTATTCTTTTCATCTGATCACTATAGTTCGTGTATGCCTTCATCTACTGATAACTATTTTATCTTTTCTTTCTGATTGTGGACACCAACGCTGGGAGGCGAAAAATTTGGTCTTTTATCTTAATCATAGAGGTTTGGCAGTCGCGTATCACAAGATAAAGAGTTCAGTTGCCTAACATCGCATTCATACTGGCTTATTTTGTATTATCTTGAAGGAGTGATCGGCAGAAGTGACACAATTTAAGTCTTTCCGGATTAAAACCATATGGAAGAATTAAGGAAGGGATAACTGTTTAAGATAGCAAGTGTCTAATTTCTCAAGCATGAGTGCACTAATTGCCCATCCTTAAGTTTATCTTGATCACAACAATGATATAATCGTTTCCGGTAAGACACCTAGTCTGAATAGATAGAGATGGTAAGAAAAGATTACAAATTAAGGGGCTGCTGTAAAACTGGTAAGGAATATAAGTATTTAAACCAATAAAACGGTATTGAATCAGTTTTACAAATAACGGTTCACAAAAAACAAGGGACGTTTCGGGTTTTACCCTTCGTCAGCCACAGTTACAAACAGGTGACAAGGACAAGAATTACATATAGGTACTACAAAAACATACGATGATGAGAAATATACAACAAATGGGCGATACAAGCAGATGGAAAAAGTAATCAACAACAGTGATGAGAGAAAAAAAAGAACAATAATAATACCAAAAATTCGTAAAATCTAAAAGAAATACCGAAACAAGAAAGTAAATAATCAACGAAACGAAAAAAAGGGAATTAACAAAACTTTTGAACAAGTAAAAGTTCACTGAGCTCGATCCGAAGTAAGTATCTCCATCATAAAACGTAATATCATAAAAATACTTCTAACCAAATTTTCTTCTTCACTGCTCTAGCGGTTTAAACAACTCGGGACACCCCCTGTTACAGACGGGTCTAGAGAACACATAAAGCGGCGACATTTGAGGCTGTTACTCCTGCCACTGGAAAAAACGTGCTACTAACTAGCCATTCGACTTCTGAAGAGAGAAGGAACAGTCAAGAAGTCACTGGAGAACTAGCATCAACTACACCAGACTACCGCAGTTGGACTGTTCAGTGGTCTAATCGACACAGATTCTGGACACTAAAATAAATCCACCAAACTTAACATCTTCAATGAATAAATAACCATTCTCTTTTTATAAAAAAAAATATCATATACTAACTAAACTGTTCTAAACGTTAACTATTTTCATTCTTTACCCTTGCACTGGCTTCCTAGCTCAGTGGTTTATGGTTCAATCCCCAGATGATGTGGGATTTTTTTAGGCCGCAAACGGCTCCTGTGTCGACCCAGCCCCAATTGGGTACCAGAGCAACTTCTGGGAAGGTTAAGGCGGCCGGCGTGATGCTGACCACATCACCCCTAGGGTGCCGATGGTCAAGAAAATATGGGCCTAACACCATATTCCCAATATGCCTCAATGGGCGTGTAACGGGATCCTTTACCTATTACCCTTGTTTCAACAATACTTCATAAATAAATTTACACACACACACACACACACACACACACACACACACACACACACACACACACACACACACACACACACACACATATATATATATATATATATATATATATATATATATATATATATATATATATATATTTATGAAGGGTAAAGAATGAAAATAGGTAACATTTAGAACAGTTTAGTTAGTATATGATCTTTTTATATGATCTATGATAAATATATATGTATGTGTGTGTGTGTTTGTGTGTGTGTAAATATAAATCCGTAGTTGGAGTTGGTAATTTGATCGAGTGAATTTGATGTCTGCACCTGTATGTTATTTTCCAAATATTTATATAGTGTATATATATGTACATACACTACAAAAGAAAAACAAAAACATTAAAAAAAACTTTACTGAATTACCTTCGGCTGGGGCTCATTAAATACGAGTCAAGTGTTACACATATTTTTTTCTCACAGAAGTGGGCGGGGAACATAAAGTTCATAATGAACTTACAAGACGCAGTTGTTTTACTTGCAATTCTAAAATCCCTGTGAGAGGCCTTGGAATAAGAACACCATCCTCCTATTTATATTTCTGCCAAGAGTAATCTTGAGCAAAGGTTGCATGCTACCTTTGAAAAACTCCTCCTTTACTCCACTGTCGGGCCATTCGTGGACGACTACGGCAGATCAAGGGAGACAAACCGCGACACAGCCATATAATTCATTCATCATTCTCATTTTACGCTCCTTAAGAAACACGGGATCAACACTGCAGTATGTACCCTTACAGGAAGCTTCTGCCAAAGTAATTCACATGTAAATGAGTGGTGATTTGTGCATTAGTTTATGTTCAAACAGCTCTATTTTTTTTATACATAGAAACAAAGGTGGAATGTCAACGCGGTGATGAAAAAAAATGGAGAAGACACATCTAGGCAGGCCATCATGAAAATCAAGGGAAATTTTTAAAGAGCTACAAAAGGTTGTCAAAAGCAGATATTTTAAAAACTTGATATCAATGACCTAAGGATAACATAGATGTGAAGACCGTGCTATTTGAAAACTCTTTATTGTGAGGGTTTATTACTAGAAAAGTACAGCTAAAACATTATTGTGAAGGTTTATTATTAGATATGTACAGCTAAAACATTATTGTGAGGTTTATTCCTAACAAAGTACAGCTAAAACATTATTGTGAGGTTTATTCATAAAAAAGTACAGCTAAAACATTATTGTGATGTTTATTCATAAAAAGTACAGCTAAAACATTATTGTGAGGTTTACTCCTAGAAAAGTACAGCTAAACATTATTCTTAGATTTATTCCTAGAAAAGTACAGTTAAGACATTATTGTGAGGTTTATTATTAGAAAAGTACAGCTAAAACATTATTGTGAGGTTTATTCCTAGAAAAGTACAGCTAAAACCTTATTGTGAGGTTTATTCCTGTCACGGAATTGCCTCCCCTGCTTTTTAGTAGTGGTCCAACAGTGGCCAAAACTCAAGAGTATCTAATATTGGCCTTCAAAGGTGTCTACCTTCGCACAAGATTACTCTTGGCAGAGTTGTAAATAGAAGGATAATGATGCTTCTATCTCAAGGGAGTTTTCATAAGAAATTTCCAAAGTCAAGAACAATGCTGCATTGGCAATTGTTAACTTATATCGGTCCGCCGCATTTTATGAAGAATTAAGCAATTATTAATGTTAGCTCGTTCAAGCCCCAACCCTGATTTACTCAGTGGAATTCTTCTATTATGGTATAGTTCTTTTTAGAGTGTATTCAGTAAATTGACTGAGACTTTATAAAATAAAGTTTATCATCACTATTGTGATTGAATAGAAGTGTGTGAAGGAGGTCACTTGGCAGCTTTTATGTGTTACTTAGCTGTCAGTGACGGTTATGTTCCTTCTGATGGTTTGATTCTTGGTAGACTGTATTGCTGATCACGCTCGTCGCTGGTCATGATTGTAGGGGGCAGCACGTTCCCAGAAATGTCATGGAGTGTCTACGAAGTTGGTCCTTCGTCTTTAAGCTCATGCCACTTTTCCCTTCTTGTTCCAGAGATAGTGCCTCAACTGGTACTACCAACAACTATGGTAAAAGAATAGAAACGAAACGCTCTCCTGAGTATTGCGTTTTCTGACTCATAGTTATGGGTCCCTTTCTTCGATTCCATCATCCCATCTACCTCAGAATTTCCCCTCGATGAGAATTAAGCTTAATCCCTCGAGAGAAAACTTTCTTTACATTTGAATTGAATAGCTTTATATTTACTTTACATTCAAATGAAAAGGTTAATAGTATAGATAGAATATGTTTACGTTAACATCTACACTGATTGAAAAGTGTTCACAATATAGATTGAATATGTTTTCATTTACATCTACACTGATTTAAAAGCTTTGAAACTTTCATTAATTTTAAAGTGCCTATGTTTAAATATACATTTACACTGGTTTGAAAATGTAAATATTATAATTATAATTTACATAATTTCTTTCATCTTTCCCTCCCTGCTCCATATGGAACTTGTGACCACCTATGCTTTTAGTTCTCTGTAAGAAACTAGCAACAAAGCAGTCACCAGCCCTTGCAGTGGTGGGTCATGAAATCATCATTCTATATGATGAGGTTGCCAGCCTCAAGTGACTTGGACATCCACTAGCACTTTTCACATATTAATATTCACATGGCAATGTATACATAGTAGTTCACATGTTAGTAATGAAAAATATAAAATGTAAAAAGTACAACTTACGCCAATCTTGGCTCACAGAATGTTTGCTCAGAGAAGTAGGTTTAAGGCACTGACAGATGCTTTTTTTCACGGGACTGGGGTGTCGTTATGTTAGTACTAAACTCCCACTATGACTCCGTGTTTCAGTCTCCTCGGATGCCGGTCTTCCTTATAAAATGGCTTTCCTGGGCTCTTTAAGTCCTTCAAGATGTTTTACAAAGTCCGGTCTGATAGAGAGAATTCTGAATTCTAACCCTGGCAGTCTGGTTTCGTCTTGGCAAGCGATCTTTACAATGAATTTTCACAGTGTCTTAAAACTGCAAAAAGGTCAGGTTACATTGCCTGTCCTCCCCAGCATTTGTTTTGTTACGATGCTAAGAACGCTCCAATCGTTTCAAACATGCGTGTTTAGTGGGGTAATTTCAAAATTATTTCCGCCTGAAATAATATGCGTGATGCAAAAGGTCACGTCTCCCATATGGAATAAAAACATCCGATCCTCTATCGGCAATATTTACAAATAACTTATTATTACTTTAATATAAAGTAATGTCTTTGTAATAAGGTGTGCCGGACATGGTGATGTCACGCATGTCTGTCCAAAATGTATCGCACAGACGAGTAATCTCGCTATATGTCGCTTGAGCACACACAATCCATCTATTTACCATCTTGACAAAGAATGCACCCTGGCCTTATCAGCGATTAAACAAATGCGCTGATCGATTTTAGTGCTAATCTGTAGTCTGATGTCGGCCACACTCGAGATTAACCAACATGGTTGTCGATAATATTATCTCAGCCATTCCTTGCAAAGCAAGGAGAAACGGGTAACCAAACAGACATGACGACTTATCAGTGAGAGGAGTGTAAGAATGTTTGAAAATACCAAATATCTGCAACATATCAAAGAAAGAAAAAGGTGGCGACCCGGAAATTTCAGGTAATCAGTACTCATTTCAATTGAAAATGGGTACTGCCGTAGTGGAGGAGAGATCGAGAAGAGGTCGCCCCAAATCCATCTTGTCACAATTCCTAGAAAAGTACAGCTAAAACATTATTGTGGGATAGTCAAATAAACAACAAAAATATCCTGTTCGAAATAACTGAATGTTTTTCCGCTTCAGCTGAACTTTATTGCTTCGACAGGTTCGAACTGAAAAGTATTGAAAATCAATCCGAAATCTATCGATCTGAAACAGCGGGAATCTGATCTCTAATAATTCGATATTGTCATGAGGCCAGAAAAAGAATTTAATCAGACGCATCGATATCTGGGCTTATGAAGAACTTATGGCACAGAACACAATCCGCCCAAATAGTTTACGTAACTTCTGCAGACTACAACTTTTACCTTTATTTCCTTATCTTTGTAACTAGCTTCTACCAAACATTAGATGGACTGTTATCATTTTATTACATTCTTTTTTCTTCTTCAAGTACCATGGCTGATGGCGTAGACGATCATGTCTTCACAAAATACTGTGTGACGATATTGCCTCCCCTGCTTTTCAGTAGTGGTCCAACTCAAGAGTATCTATTATAGGAATCAATGGAGTCTATCTTTACACAAGATTACTTTTGGCAGAAATGTAGATTGAAGAGTGGTAACGCTTCTATCACATGGGAGTCTTCACAAGATATTCAGATAAGTGAAAACAATGCTGGCTGTTGCTGAGCACGTTAATTCTGTAATCTGCCGACAACTTTTGTGAAGAATTTAAGCAATGGTTTATTCTAGCTCGTTAAGCCCCCACCGCTGAGTTAATCAGTGGAATTATTATTATAATATAGCTCTGTTTAGAGTGTGTGTTTAGTAAATTTGACTGAGACAAACTTGTAGTACATTTAAAATGATTGAATCGAAGTTAAATGCTACTGCCAATGGTGATTCTAATCCTCCTCCTAATGGGTAGGTTTTCTGCACACTGCTGTCACTCGTCTCTGGTCAAAGTTCAGGCGCCACACGTTCACAGAACGTCAATGAGTAACGGCCAAGCTGGTCCTGCATCTGTCTATAAGACCCTCTTATGATGGCGTCTCGCACAACGTCAGTTCACTTCTACCTTCACTTGATTCCAGAGATAGTACTTTCTGCTGGAACCACCAATAACTGGTAATAGAAATAAAGACGAAACGCTCTTCTGAGTATGGCGTTTTCCGACACATAGTTATGTCCCCCCCCCCCCCCCCTCTTCTATTCTACCATCCCTTGTCAGAATTTACCCTCGATGAGAATTAAATTTAATCCCTCGGGATAAAACTTTCTTTACATTTAAACTGAATAGCTTTAGTTTTACATTACATTTAAATGAAAAGGTTAAACATACAGATATAATATGTTTTACATTTACATCTCCACTGTTTGAAAAGTGTTCACAATATAAATTCATTTATGTTTCATTTACATTTACACTTGTAGAAAAGTTTGAAACTTCTATTAATTTTAACATGATTATGTTTTTTCGTTTACATTTACACTGAGTGAAAAGCTTTGAAACTGTAAGTATTATTCTTAGAATGTACATCATTTCTTTCATCTTTCCCTCCCTGCTCCATAGGGAACCTGGAACTACTTTATGCTTTTAGTTCTCTTTACGAAACTATCAATAAAGCAATCACCAGCCCGTGCAGTGGTGGTTCATGAATCATCATTCTATACGCTGAGGTTGCCAACCTTAAATGACTGACATCCAATAGCGTCTGGGGGTCGTTAATTTGACAATTGATTCCCCCTCTGACTCCGTGTGTTTCTTCAGTTTCCTAGTCCCGGTGTTCCTTATTAAAATTTCCTGTGCTTTGTTAGTCTTATTTGGTTCTCCGATAAAAGGTCCGGTTAACAAAAGGAATTATGAATCTAGTCTTCACTCTGGCGAGGTCTGATGTTGTCTTGGCGAGCGTGAAATTCACAGTGAAATAAAACTGCGAAATGGTCAGCATATATTCCTATCTTCCTACGCCTTCGTTTGTTATGGAGTTAAATAAACGCTCCAATCATATTCAAACAGGTCGGGTGTGGTACTTTCAAAATATGTCCGACATGGAAAATTCTCCCATATATGGTAATATGATGTCCGATGCCCTTGTGTACAAACTTACAGACAGATCGGGGAACTCACATGACAACATGTGTAAGATGTAATACTTATTGTTTTATTGGAAAGTAATGTTGTCATAACAAGTCGGCCTGGAATCGATTATGTCACCTTTGTCTGCCCACATGTGTCACACAGATAGTAATCTCGTCTTATCAGCGGTTCAATCTAAACGCGCCGGCGACTATCTTATCTCAGTTGCTCACCGCAAGCTAGAATAAACATTATCTGCAAGGAGTGTCACAAATATTTGAACATACAAACTACTTGCTCCTTAGCCGATAATGAGAAGAAATTGGTACTGTTAAAAGTACACAAATAAAAATCAGTACCACAAATGTACCGATACTGCCGAAGAGAAACAAAGATCGTGAAGAGGTCAGCCATTTCGTCACATACTATCTCCATTATTATTTATCAATTCTTTTGTTTACATTTTTCCATTTCATGATATCAACTATTCAGTATCTTTGTCTCTTTTCAGTTCTCTATTTTTTGCCCTTCAATCTTTTCTGATGTAACGATATATGTCAGTTTTCTTTGTCTTATTACATGCCCAAACAAAGTGGATACTTTTTGGATACTTTTACTCTTTCTTCCAATGTAAGTTATAAACTTCCTTAATAAACTGGCCTTTTTATGGAATCATCGTTACTTTTTCTATCTGCCCATGGATTCTTAAAATTATTATGTAAAACCACGTCTTTGTAACCTCCAAAACTTTTTCTGCTAATTTTCGAATTGTTCATGACTCACTTCCGTACGTCAGGATTGGTTCTATACACCGGTGATGAACTCTTTTTCTTACTTTCATTGACAATGACATCATCGTTAAATTCTTTACTCGTCGAATTTAATTTTGTGCTCCCAATGGATCGTGGAGCTGCCCCCTTGCCTTGCAGGAAGCCTGTGCCAAAGCATTCATGTGTTCTTGTAGTAGTAATTTTTGTAGCAACTTGTTTAACATTATAAGGTTGAAAACTGAACCTGATATTTCTCGCCTCATCATCATCATCAGTTGCCATCTCCACAACGAAGGTTGGCTGTAATGGATCTCCAACGTCTTCTGTCTCTTGTCTTGGTGGTGCACTCTGATAGACTCTTTCCTGTCCATCTCTTGATGTTGTCTTCCCACTTATAGCGTTGTCTTCCCCTTGCACGTTTGCCTTCAACTCTCCCTTCTGTTATGGTCTTCTGCAAGGTGTTATGCCTTTTTATGTGGCCAAAGTATTTTAACTGCCGAACATTGACCTCCCTCATTAGTTCTCTTTTCATACCTAGATTTTCTAGGACCTCCTTATTTGTTTTCATCTCTTTCCATGAGATACGCCCCATTCTTCTATATATCCACATTTCAAGAGCCTCAATTCTTTCTTCCAAATGTTTATTCATCGTCCATGTTTCTGCACCATACAGAAATGCAGAATATATATAACACTTTATGATTCTCAGTTTTAATTTGAGAGATAACTGTTTGGATGTCAGAATATTTTTCTTGTTGTTGAATGTAGCTTTGGCCATTCTCTATTCTCTTCTCGCCTCATACGACATGCCTATTAGTCCTATTCTATCTTTGTCTCCTCAGAGATCCCCAGAAATGACACAGAAGTACATTAATTACTAGCTCCTACCAAACATTTTTTGTTCAATTGTCATCTTATATATCAATGATATTTTCTGTTTTAATTTTTTTTTTAACGCATAACAGTTGCTTTTGATAAGAATCTCAAAGAGACCGTAGTAAGACTATATGATACCGTGTGTTGACGAAAATATGTAATATGAAAAGCCATATTAAGACGTACGAAAACACAATAAATGTTATGACAGAAGTTTTCATTGTACAACAACAGCACAGTAAAGAAAGAGTAAAAGTATCCAAATGAATAAACTACGACAGAAAATCAAGAAAAAATATTTAATTTTTTTTAAAATTACATTAATTACTGAAAAATATTAAGGGGATATTGGTACTGTGTCTAGCATTTTCATCATGTTAAAGAAATTGCTAACTAAACCAATACAGTAGTGGCACAAATTGCTTTGATGTAAGCTTCCTAAAACCAATCCAACATTAGAGTAAGCCCATTGCCTCTTACAGAGAGAAGAAGAGACTATCTATCTATCTATCTATCTATCTATCTATCTATCTATCTATCTATCTATCTATCTATCTATCTATCTATCTATCTATCTATCTATCTATCTATCTATCTATCTATCTATCTATCTATCTATCTATCTATCTATCTATCTATCTATCTATCTATCTATCTATCTATCTATCTGTCTATCTATCTGTCTATCTATCTGTCTATCTATCTATCTATCTATCTATCTATCTATCTATCTATCTATCTATCTATCTGTCTATCTATCTGTCTATCTATCTATCTATCTATCTGTCTATATATCTATCTACCTGTCTATCTTTATATCTATCTATCTATCTATCTATCTATCTATCTATCTATCTATCTATCTATCTATCTATCTATCTATCTATCTATCTATCTATCTATCTATCTGTCTGTCTGTCTGTCTGTGTAATGTCTCTCTGTCTACCTTTCCGTCTTTGTCTTTTTATTTAATCAGTTTGTCTATCTGTCTGTCTGTTTATGTAATGTCTGTCTGTCTATCTACTTGCCTGCCTTTCTATCTGCCTGTCTATCTATTTAGTCTATGTGTCTGTCCGTGTGTCTGTCTCTTTCTTTCTTTATACAATGAAATAGGAGACTATACGAATCGAGAAGAATCCCACTCATTGTAACCCTATAAGTAATAGTTACGTCAGTGCACCAGCAAACATTGAAACACTAGAGCCAATATTTTGTGTGTTATTTTATAAAAACGTTTCTCCAATCAATGCAACATGAGAAATAAAAACTTCAGGGTTCTTACACTGTCACATTCTCATGTCTAATCTCGTCTTGTCACATTCTCATGTCAAATCTCGTTAAACAGATCACACTCAAATCGTCGTTATTTCCCCACACCGCAGTTCTTTTTCTTTCTTCTGTTTTCCCCTTAACACTCATCCCATAAATCTTTCCCTGCTATTCCTACATAACTTCCGTTCCCGCGCTTTCCGTGTTATTTTAACTCCTCATCCCATGCTGTGGGAGTCGAGACTAACATACCACTGAGTATTATCCCCATCAGCTCTAGACAGCCGACGTTCGATAGTCGATATAAGAGGGTTGTTGTATCGATTTCTGCCAATACTTGCTGCTGATGCTGATCGGATACAGTTGACAGAGCAAGGGATAAACTTTGATATGCACAGAAAACGGCAGACTCATTCATATCTCCACAGTTAGGATAGAGTCTGTCGTTTCCGCACAGAGAAAGACTTAATTTGTCTTATCTTTGTAGATAGGGACAGATTCTTCCGTATCTTCCCCAGAGAAGGACAAAGTTTGTCATTTCTCTAGACTGATCATTTCGCTATGGGCACTGAGGCAGGTAAGCACTGAGCTTATTCATCATCACCATCATCATCACCATCATCATCACCATCATCATCACCATTATCATCACCATCATCATTATTTTCGGTCCTTATGGAGCAATGAGACGCCACTGCCGCTGGTCCCCTGGCAGGAAGCCTGCACAAAGCATTCACATGCTCTTGAGCCGTTGGTTTTTGTAGCAACGTTTTTCATATGAAGAGGCTGTCAGCCCCATGCACAACCTCTTTTCAGCCGCCTTGTACGACATGCATAAAAGAGCAGTAAGCCTATTCTTTCCTATCTCATCAGGGACCCCCCGGGGACTACACGGACCTGATTAGTTCATATACCTGTTTAAACAAGCCAGTCATTAAAAAGTAGATTTTGATTTAGTAAATTTCTTCTTTTTTTTTAGTTTTTATTTTTATTTTATTTTAATTATATATTTTTTCTTAACACTTGCTGAAGATTTCTAATTTGTGCTAGCTTGCTCTAGCACCATAAGCTCTGAGTTTAAATTATTTCGATGTATTTGTTTCAATAATCCGCGGTTTGGCTGCCATTATCTGTAGTCTTTCGCGATTCCTTCATTAGTTGTTGAGAATGTCGCATATAAGTGGATTTGTCCGAAGTGCTACTAAATCCTACAAGGGCGACAGACTCTGCTGTAATTTAGTATCGAAGTTGTCTTGTCTGTGGATATTTTTATAAACAACGGGTATTACTTGACTAGCAGTTCCTTTAGTACACGAATTTCCTCGAGAATTGAACATTCAAGAACAGAAAGGAACGAATGTAAATGAAAACTGAATTTCTGCTGTCGGATCTGACTCGTCATCTTTTCTTCCCCTTCCCTGAACTTTGTCCTGATGAAGAAAAACATAACTTATTTTTACTTATTTTTTTTTTAAATATATTCACTCGGTGTGCATTCGTAATTAGTGTGAAAGTATTGAGTCAAAAAATGAATACCATGGAACAGGACTGCATATGCTAGAAAGACTTACTTACTTGCTTAGTCGTTCCCCTTCTACCGTGAGGTATAGAGATTTGTAAGAGAGAGCGCCATACTAACCTATAGGGCTGTCTTCCTCCTGGCCTGGTTCCATTCTAGCCCATCTTAGTTGGGACTGTTCTACTTGGGGGCTAGAAAGAAATAACTCCGAATTCTAAACATATACATAGGTTTTACGCAGTGTTTTAGTTCTAGAACATGGTGTGTTTAGAAATAACATATTTTATGGCAATTTTAACTTTAACACGATGGTGCATACAACGTATATTGTAATAGAAATAAGGCGTAACTTAACAATTGCTCACTTTATAATCACAGCAATGAGTTCAGTTATTATGGTCATGTTCACATATAAGCTACATGTATTCTACCATTGTAAAATGCATAGAAACTGGAAAGTGTTTTATGCGTGTGTATTTTTTTTTTCACTGTGCAGTTTTTTTTTTTTTTTTTGCTGTACATATTTTTTCCAGTGTAATTTTTGTTTTTTAAAATTCGAATCACTTAAGCCATGTGTATTCCGGTGGTTTCAGTTCTCTCCCCCTTCCCCATGGGGGTTCGATCTTGGCTGAACTGCATGCTGTCACTAAATATTAATGTAAATGAACACAAATAGATAACGTGAGCAAGAAAGACATCAAACACATACCGTATATGTTTTCTTTTCTTGTTTTTTTTCCGTTTTTATATATATATTTTTGGTTGTAGGTGCATTTCTTCGTTCTTTAGAGGACTCCTGTTCCCTGGAATAGACCCTTTTGTAACTTACACTGTGTTACGTATGTCTATGCTCACGAAATAATACTGCCTATCTCTTACACTCTTTACCAAGTGAAATCGCTGAAACACGGCAAATAAATTATACGTTTTAAAAGATAGATTAACTATACTATAAATCATACCTTTGGTCACTCCGTGTGGTTTTAAAAACCATCCAGAGTGGCAACAAAATCTCTTACACCGGCTTTTTTGTTTTCCTTCTCTATCACTCCCCGCTCACACACACACAAAAACAAAACCTCTCGCACATTAACAAACGCACACGCAAACTTACACAAATTGTTATTGTTTTTGTTGAACATAATCGACATCAGTGCACTTTGGGCAAACACATAGGTGCTCAGTCTTCCTAAGCAAATGTCAAAAAGTATGCATGCTAACTGTTCCTGTTGCGCGCGGGTTGTTTTCACGACGGATGCATCCTCTCATACGTCCACCCCTGCTAGCCTTAAGTTTGATGCCAAATTCCAACAATCTTAACCTTGTTTATTCATCTATTGCAGTGTTGTTCTCTAACAGACGATCAATAATTGTCCTCAGTATCTCTCCCTTAGCATATCCAATGTCCCCACTACGGGTGCCTTTGATGCTAGTCTTATCAACTCTCTCAACACGGAATACAAACCCATCGGTGTGTACAGTGGCATTATCATTTTCCGCATGATCATGTAGCAGTTGATTAATTTCCAGCTCTGTGTTCCCACTGTCCCAAGCTCTGCACTCATTGCCAAGGCCGATGATAACTTGCTGAATGTTTGTCCAGTTATCACCTGACTTACTCCACTCTTCTCCCTTGGATATATTTTCAACTGGAGTTGTAATGACACGGTCAAAACACTCTGAAATTGCCCCGTAAATTAGTGACCTTATAATAAATTGTGAATCGCACACCAGTAATTCTTCTATAACTTTATGACTAAAGCCCTGAACGGAAAAATTCATTGTGGAATTTGAACAGAAACTACAAATACATGTAATTATGGCAGTGGGAAATCATTATCTTTGGTAATTGGCGAGGAAATCAGGATTTTGTCGTCCGGGGGGGGGGGGGGGGGGGGGGGGGGGGGGGGGGAGAGAAGCACGACAGCATTGAAATCCCACGAAAGTTATCATTACTTTAAAGAAACAATATCCAGAGGTCACCAACCTCTAAATGATGAGCAAAGAAATTGACACATTATAACTTTCCAACTTGTGATTTGTGTAAATACATATCTGCAATCTTTACCAAACTTCTATTTTAATTAATAAATGTACATATATGTTTTAGAAATTGCAGTTGATTGATTTTGTTTAAATCCTAGTTCTGTTCGAAATTTTTATATTGTGTGGAAATAAAGAAAATAATTTTATATTTTGAAATTGGTAGAGATAATTAATGAGCTGCATTTCACATCAATTATTAATAGATAAGCATAGGATAGGTCTAGCGAGAAGGTTACTTACTTCACATCTCTCTTCTACGGCAGCCATTTAAAACTGTGCAGTTAACTACATGTCTTTCCTGTGCCATCCCTAAACTAGTTCACCAGCTCTCTTCTCTATTTCTGGGAACTATATCTATTATTTTCTATCCAACATCCATCTCGCTACAAGGGTCACTTGTCTAATCGTATCCTCTGTATGTGCATCCATGACATCCTCATTTTCAGCAATGGGGGTAGCCCAAAACTACACGCATCACTTCATTTTAAATGCGTTCATTTTGAATGCGTTGTTACTGACAACGTGAGTATTCCCAGCCAGTATTCGATTACCGATATGACTAGGTGATGATACAGTAGAAATAGTATTCTCTGCTCCAGGTGCACAATGGACATAATTTTTAAGGCTGCCAGGCCTTGCTTGCACTTCTGTATAATTCGCTGAACATGGAACTTGTACGACAGCTCGCGATCAAACGTTACTCCAAGATATTTCAGCTTGTCTTGCCTTTCAATTGTCTGCCCATTTAAAGTAATATCTGGAAAGTCTGATTTTACCATGGAGTTGTTCGAGGAGCACAACATCACGCAGACCTTGTTGTAATTGGCCTTGGAGCCGGTTTCCTCGCACCATTTAAACACCTCATGTAGTGCCTCATGTATGCTATTGACCATTTCCTGTCGGTCTGAGCCAACGGCTCTCTCCATTAAGGCAGCTGTTATCCATCGTGTTAGCCAAGGGTTAACACCGCAAGCCATTAGACAGTTCATTAATGTTTCAAAGTTCACACTATTATAAGCATCCTCTAGGTCAATTGCTACAGTAACCGTTTCTCATTCACCCTGGAATCCCTTGTGCACATCGTACATAAATGTTCCAGCGTTACCCCATGTTACTTTCGTGGGTCAATAGCTTCCTAGGGTATCAGGGAGAATCTGTGCATTTTCATATTTGATTTCGTATATGACATGGAAAGCGACATAAGAGGCGACATTTATTTCAAACCGCATATCCGAAGAAGACGTTGTGTACACTTTAGAAACCAGTAGAAATACTGCCCCAGGTCCTGATGGTGTACAGTATCACCACATAAAACCGCTCGATGCCATGAGCGTGGCACTATGATTGTGATGATGTCAACACCAGCATACAGAATGCTGATGTTCCGGAAGAAGGGTTACATAGCCACCTACAGCCACTTCCTAAACCTGGTAAAGACCCCACACTTCTAAGCAGCTATAGAATTACCACACTACAAAATACTCGTATCTACGGAATATTACTTGAAAAGGTAGTAGCGAGAAAATAATGAACCACTTACACAAATGCAATCTTACAAACATAACTCCGTGCCTAAACTATAGTAAACAAATTTTGTCGAAGCATATTTGAAATCGGCTTGTGGAATGACGTTTTCTAGAATCCACTCCTCTAATTCTTATCCATATTTTCATTTCATTTGTAACGTCAGCATTGATCAAATACGCTTTATTTTATGTAACATGTGAAATTCAGTTTTTTGCTTAATGAGTTTCCAAAGTGGGACAACCAGTATATATTTACTATTGTTATTAATTGATTTTATTAGAGCTTCCTGGTATATTAGTCCATCCACGTTGTAGCATCATACACCACATAGGGTGGTGAGTAGGTTCAGGGTCTGCTGAGCTTCGTGAATAATGACATCTAAAATCCAGAACCCTCCTGTATAATGTGAACAATCAACATTAAAATACCCTAACTGATAGCCAACATTCATGATAACTAACAACATTAAGATTTAAAGAAAAAAAAAGGGAGGAGGTGTGGAACTTTAAGGTCGCTGTAGTCGTTAATGTTTATTTCTTTATGATCTTTTCAACCATACTTTCTTTCAAATATCTGTATTAGCTCCCTATATTTCTGCTCTGTTCTTTTTTCTTTGTCAGAATATCTACGGAATAACGTTATTGTTTGAGCAATCTCAGAAATCTCTTCAAGCGTGTTATTGCTAATACACTATTTTGCTTATAATCCTTCTTTCCTTTAGATTTAATCAAGTATTATGACCATTTTGGCTTTGGAGATTTTTATTAAAGTTGTTTTATTTCAAGTTTTCCATAGTCCATGTACTCTTAACCGTGAAAGTCAATGATTTTCAAAAGCCAAAAATTTGTCACAGTTGAGGTCGTCCGCGTATGACGTTACGCAGTAAAAAAAAAAAAGGGGGGGGGGGGGGTTCTAAATTTTGTGACGAAGTGTGACGATAGTGGGAGAGGGAAGTTAAAGAAGTGTGACGTCACACAAAAAACGAGAGAGCATCGCCTCTTTCTTAAATAATGTCGGAACAAAATTTATTTTGTAACCTCCATCATCATTGTATTTTTTTTTTTTTTTATGTAAAACTTTTGCCTCGTTTTGGCGAGGCGATCCCGTTCAACCAAATATAAATTTATTTTTTTTTCTCGCATCGGTCGCATTTTTTTAACTCGCATGAGTCGCGGTGGAGCACGCCTGACTCCGGCCCTGGCTAAGACACATTGATCTTAGCCACAGGCCGGATATTAGGGCGCATGTCCAAATATACAATTTTTTTTTTCCTCGCATGTGGTCGCATTTTTCCTCGCATGAGGTCGCATTGGCACACGCCCAAAACCCCGGCCCTGTCAAGACACATGTCCCAACACAAAAAGACCCAATGACACATGTGTCACTGTAGTGATCTTCTGTGTTCTCACACAAAGGACCTAATGACACATAAATGTCACTGTACTGATCCCCTGTGTCTAGAAACATGATCCTGTCAAAGGTCGGTTATATTAGGGCGCATGTCCAAATATAATTTTTTTTTTCCCCTCGCATGAGGTCGCATATTTTTTTCCTCGCATGAGGTCGCATTGGCTCATGCCCGACCCCGGCCCTGGTCAAGACACATGTCCGAACACTAAAAGACCCAATGACACATGTGTCACTGTAGTGATCTTCTGTGTTCTCACACAAAGGACCTAATGACACATGAATGTCACGGTACTGGTCCCTGTGTTAAGACACGTTGATCCTAGCCAAAGGCCGGATATTAGGGCGCATGTCCAAATATAAAAGTTTTTTTTTTCCTCGCATGAGGTCGCAATTTTTTTTCCTCGCATGAGGTCGCATTAACTCGCATTGGCACACGCCCAACATAAACGCATGTCCCAACACAAAAAGACCCAATGACACACAGGTGTCACCAATGATCCTCTGTGTTTTCACACAAAAGATCTAATGACACATAAGTGTCACTATACTGATCTTTTGTGCCGGGCACATGGTTATATTAGGACGCATGTCCTGTGGTAAGTTGGGATATTATAAATATTTATAGGGGACTTAGTGTACTGACTGAGATCAGCTGTGAAGGTATCTGTATCTAATAAGTGTGGTGGGTTACAGATGACCTTACTGTGCTACCACATTTAGACCTCAATCAGACTTATTCTGGAATATTGTGATGACTACGTTGAATGTCTAGGGTTATGATAGTGATGAAGTGTATGTTCACAACAACCAACAGACAGATAAACACTTTAATTAAAATCCACAATACTTTACAACACTGTGACACGCACATACATAGAACACTTTAGAAGACTATCTTAAGTAAGTCAAGTGTTAACTTTTAAAATTATGTATTAATTCCTTTCAATAATAGATAACCTGATTCAACTACAGAGTGAATCAGGAATCACAATCAAATGTAATCACAAGGTGTATGTACACAATTTATACATAGGATCTTTGTCCTGACATATAATATTATTACAATATGTGTGTAAGTTGTGATGTAGTACTATGAGGTAATACTGGCTTTTAAAGCTAGGTTGTTGTTTGTCATCATGACTTCATGTGTTTGTTACTGGTGGAAATAATATTGGAAGGATTCACAGTTTCTTTTTATGTGAAAACAAATAACTGTTCCTCTGGATTTAATATACAGTCAATTTTAGAGGGGGTTATACAAGATTGAGCTGCTCCGGCCTACGAATTCTTATCTTCTGTGTGGGCGGCAGGAAAACTGTCTCCTCTGCTCGCTTGCTTCTCAGTTATCTTGAAAAAACAACACTGGTCCATATCTTGAACAAGGAGTATGCTACCAGCCTCTGGATTCAGCAAAACTCAGACCAGGTGCTGCTCTAATACTTCAGTACCACGGTCCCTGAAATAAGAAGGTTGTACCTCCTTCTTTAGAACTAATTTATACTCGATTTCCACACTGAAGCACAAGACATTACAAACACAGAGTTCAGCGCTGTAGGCCAACTGCTAGCTTCTCATGTAACAATATACACCAGTATTCCTCTCCCTAATGGTTACAACGCCTCTGCAATTCCAGCGTTAATTCCTTCTATACAATAAGATAGGTGTCATAGTACCATTTGGCAATCCCATATAGGCCTATGCAGTTATACTCCTCTCCGACACGTTTTTACATGGTGGAGGAATATCTAGGCTTTTCCTCATGTTTGCTACTGAACCACACACATACAGACATAATTTATCATTTTACATTCAATTTTCATCTAAAAGAGATCAAATATGTCTAGCTTACCACAATTCAAGGAAATATTAAACAAGTACGTTGACTGGCGATGAGTTATGGCACAATTCCGATCCGCCTCTGTCCCAGGCTTTTATTAGAAAAATATGAGCTGGTTCTCAACGCACTTGCTTCTCACAAAGTTTATTTTCAAAAAGTGGCCCTGAACTGACGCTTCTAATTGACTATATCAAATGGTCTAACCAATGAGACCATGTTTACAAAAGCCTTTGAAAAAATTTACCCTTCCTACCGTTTCCATTAACAACCAAAAATAGTATTTGCAGTCGACTAATCATGTTTCGCCTTACATATCACTCTGGCCAATCAAAACGTATCTAACGTGTTGGCCTCATTTCCCCTAAAGCAGTGTCCAAACATGCCATTATGAGCAAATATGATCTTGTGCTGTCAGACAACCCCACTATAGTATTTTGGCTATAATTTGTTAATTACTAGACTATTTGCGTAACACCTAACATATTCTTTGTCAGCAAGTCCTAAGGCACCCAAATATATAAGTTTAATGGGGCCAAGTGGCTTCGTTACAAATATGTATTATTCTAGGATAGTCGTGTATTTGTTTTTTTATTTATTGTTTTAGAACCGCCACCTGTCCTGCCTTTTCGACTGTTCTGTCAGTATAAAATCAGGATTTCAGACATAAAACAGTATTGTGTCATGTTTCCTAATAAGCATTAAACATGTTTTTTTTAAAACCTTACCTCGTATTGGTAGTGTTTTTTTTTTTTGTCACTGTTTATTTGAGAAAAAAAAATCAAGCCTGCATGCCTTTCGCGTGGGGTGGCATTCATTTTTAAATCGCGAGACGACATGGTAGTATTGCATGCGTTCCTCCGTACATATCTCTCTGTCTCTCTCTTCTAAGCCCGTCTGTCTTAGTTTACGTAGTGTATATAATGACATTAATGTAAGATTAAATCTGGGTCATTACGCAGTGTGTCTATCAAGGTCGTATAAGAAATACAGTACCAGTTTTATTTTTAGAAACGCGTGTAGTTTATGCAGTAGGCTTTTACTATCAAACGTGGAAGCGTTTCAGTAGAAAAGGGGATTTCTTGTTCAGCTATCATGGCGTTCTATAACACACGCGTACGCTAGTGTGACCGCACTGTTCTTTTACCATTCTTCTTTCCTTTATTGAATTACCTCGTTAGGCTTTACATTTTCTTTCTAATTTATATATGTGGATTAGAATTTTTCACGACATGTCCAAATATTTTTTTTTTCCTCGCATGAGGTCGCATATTTTTTCCTCGCATGAGGTCGCATTGGCAACCACCACAAACTCGGCTCTGGTCAAGACCACATGTCCCAACACAAAAAGACCCAATGACAAATAAGTGTCACTGTAATGATCCTCTGTGTTTTCACACAAAAGATCTAATGACACATAAGAGTCACTGTATTGATCTTTTGTGCCGGGCACATGGTTATATTAGGGCGCATGTCCAAACATAAAAGTTTGTTTTTTTTCCTCGCATGAGGTCGCATTTTTTTTTCCTCGCATGAGGTCGCATTAACTCGCATTGGAACACGCCCAACATAAACGCATGTCCCAACACAATAAGACCCAACGACACACATGTGTCACCAATGATCCTCTTTTCACACAAAAGATCTAATGACACATAAGTGTCACTGTACTGATCTTTTGTGCCGGGCACATGGTTATAGTAGGGCGCATGTGCAAACATAAAAGACCCTTAGGTCTGGGAGTTATTTCATTGTGTTGTGAACGGTGACTTGAGATTTGTTAAAGGAAAGTGAGTGCAGAAAAATGGTTTGGGAAAGTTGAATAGAGTTGGTAAAAGACTATTCGTCTTTGTTGAAGGGAAGTAATATGAGCAAAGAGGGTTTTGGGGGAAGGGAGAAAACTCCGTGGATCCCTTTTGGGATGTAGTGGGTGTTTTAGGATTAAGCATAGCATGTGAGTTCTAAATTATGGTGGGACAAATTTGCATATAATGTTTTAGTAATAAGATCAAAGAAGGTTGTATTGAGTTGTGAGTGTACTCAGCAAAGGGGCATAATTTAAAATTACGTCCCTTGTAAGTTTTTGGTGAGCCAGCAAGAAAACAATACGCACGAGAAAAGTTTGGTAGGTGAACACATTTTAGGAGAGAACGAGAAAAAATGTAAAATCGGGGGATTGATCAGTCTGATTTTGAACGCGCTCAGCGTAGGTTAGAAGTGGCTAGAAGATTAAGATTTGTGCAGTGGCGAGCGATGTTTTGATGGTTCATGACTCTGGCGAACAAGCCACTGAAAGTGGTTGGTTGCTGTGGTTATACACTGGTATCAAATTGTTTTGCCGAACCTACAAGATGCTCAAAGGCCACTTTTAAAATAGTGATAGATGAAGGCAAGAAAGACGATGTCGCCAAGTGTAAGATTTATGTTAACAAGTCGTCAAGATTTTACAACAGAACAGGTATGTTGAAATAGATGAAGAGAAGATAGACAGTAGCTAAGGTCAGAGCGGGGAACAATGACTATTGATATAAATAAACAGCCCTGGTAGTTAGACCAGTTTTCTATAGTAATATACCTCAAACTAGTTCCACCAGACCTACGTGCCTCATCATGAGTTGCAAACAAAACTAGAGAACATAAATTCTTATACGAGCTAGTAAGGCTGCGTCAGACTATAGGTAAAAGGAATTAATAGAGAGAGACAGAGGAGACTTATCTCAAAGGTTGCTAAATGTGCATTTGTTTTGTATACTGTGAAAGAAGACCCGCCTCGATGGAAGGTTGGGCATGAGACAATTTTTCGACGGATTTTGTTTTTGGATGATTACTGTAAATAAACACCATCTTGTTATTCACTGCTGGTTGAGTGCGGTGTTTTACGATAGATGTTATCCATCCATCATCTGTATTATCGTGTGATGTACTATCATCTAGAGTTATAGTACCATAATATCATCAACACCTTGCTGCCTACTGCTGGGTAGTGAGACGAGTCCACGCTATACAAACACTGTAAGTACAAACAGGAACCACACTATCACGGCCAAAGTATACTTCTATCCGCAATTTTTAACAACCTCGTGAACGACTTTTATTAATATTATGATCGAAGCTGAAATATCGTTATATATATATATACCAATCCGACAACAGTCTTATCAGATCAAAGATACATAAGCTGACAGATAGTATTCAATGGCATGATCGTTTACAACTCTGTGTGTGTGGAGTGTGTGTGCGTGTAGGGGAGGGGAGGGGTTTGGGTCCAGTCTCGTTTAGAACGCGGCACATGAAAGTGATGATCTTTGTAAACACCTGATTGAAAGATTGCTGTTTTTGGCTGCAATAATTAAATAATTTAATTCGACTACATTCTATTACAAAAACTGAGGGGAAATTGAGGGAGTTGTTTAGACATTCATGACGTCACTTAAGAGTTGGTCTGGGTTTTTATGACTAAATGTGGCAATATTGGGGGGGGGGGGGGGGGGGGGGGTTTAAAAATTGGCAAACATTACGTGACGTAATATGTGGACGACCCCATTGGCCAATGATCCTTCAGTAAAATAGCTAACCCCATATTAGATATTATCGTGGGGGAGTGAAGTGCTAGAGACCGCCATACTAAATCCTTCTTTATGAAATGGAATTAACCTTTCGTTTCCTCTCTGCGTGTGCCTTCCTAACTCAATAGCAGAGTTAGGTACCAATTTACATCTGAGAAGACTGGAACATGGCTGAGGGCGACTGAGCCCGAAACCTGATAACCTTGTCGCGAGAGGTAATCGCTCTAACAACTCTACCGATCTGACACTTTCTAAATCAATCCATGTTTGAAAGGAAAGCAGTCAATCATCTTCATCGTTATGTTCATTGTCACTTCTTATCTAGTAAGGAGCCACCAGTACAGGTGATCGCCTTGTAGGAAGCCTGCACCAAGCATTGACATGCTCTTACAACAGTGGTTTCTGTAGCGACTTGTTTTACGTGATGAGGTTGCCAGTCTTATAGACAACCTCATACTAGTCATTTTGTACGACATGCCTGAGGGAGTATTAATCTTATTCTTTCTTTGTCCCACCAGATATCCCCTCTCTCAGGATATACACAAAACCAATACGCCCACTCAAATTAGACAATAAATTAGACAATAAAAAATTAGGCACTATAAGCCGTAGTTGGAACATCAACGGTTAGACCAATAGAAGCATTAGAGGTAGCAGTAGGAATCATATCAGGGAAGATGAAAAGGAACAAATTTAAACTCAGCTACTGGGCAAAAATAACAAACGATACAGCCCTTCTAACGCAAAATTGTTTTTTTTAATAAAAATAGCCCTAAAACAGAACAGTGTCCACTGGACCTTAATAGGTCTCTCACGGGAAAAAACAAACAAATAATAGAAGACTTAAATCATCATCCAACCTTACAAACACAATACATGATAGTAATCAGAATAAAGCAAAGTGAACTAAAAGTAACAGAAACCGATTTCTACTTCAGCGACCATAAAATAATCTAATCACATCATCTCAGCAGAGAATACAGAAATGGAGTACATAGTGCTGTACATTAGTAAAAGCTTATCTCATTTTTGGGTTTCCATTAGCTATTTCTGAAGCCGTCAGTACTGCCATTAATTCTGCTGTAAAGACAGATGCATTTCTGTCACATATGGAAATAGTCGCAGCAATGACCGTCCACTTTTGCCCCTCCCCATCTAGGTTTTTTTTTTTTTTGCTACACGAACGCCTAATTCACTTCGCAATGAACACGCGAGCCATCTGGCAATTAAGCACGAATGTGAAATCAGAGCGAAGTGAGCAGCAGGCGTAATCGTTCTTTGATCAGAGAAACATGCGGGCAGAGGCCAGGCGTTAACTAGTTTCTTTGAAGAATCAAGGGGGCGATAAGCCTGAGACGTATATTGGAGTGTTACATTGTCAGGGGAATTAACTTTCAGAGCTGAGATGCGGCAGAGGTGATGAAATATCCTTTTATTCAGGAAAGGAACCGCGAATTGGCCCGGCCCTGGTCGTAGGTGTGATTTTCGCATTAAGTAACGAAAGAACGGAATCCATAGATATATTCCCCGTCTCTCCCAGCTCAGATATCAGTCACTCAGAGCATTCTTGAGAACAACTAGCGCGATATTATACGAGTTTTCGTACAAAGTGAATTGCTTAGATTCGTGGAGTTAGTTCCATCTTTCTCTGTTTGCGGTAATTTATATACTAGCCTTTTAAGTGATTTAGTGTGTTTAAAGTTTTTCATTTATATTTCACTGGGGATTTCTGTGTTAAATTGAATAGCGGATTGAATAACTTATAGCTAATTTTTCCGGCTGTAAAGTAAATTTAATTACTCGCTATTCCCCAGAAAGAGATGTTTTAAATTGACTAGTACATACATTAAATAACTGTCTACTGACGGTATATATTATTTACTTATATCCAATTTATGTAATTTTATAAGGACTAGTGTTCATATCATGCGTTAAAAGCGATAGGATAAGCTAAACACTTGTGTTTTAAATCTAATTTATAACGGAGTGGTGAAGAGGTCCTACTTTAACATGTGTTAGAGATTATATTGTTAGTATGGTTAAATGTTATATTTTCTTTCCTATAATATAGGCTGATCAAAACCTGCGTACTAGCGGACTTACGGCCATATGAACTTGCGTTCTTATAGTCTTATCAGTGTATAAGCAACCAGAAACTTTATAATATTGTTGAGTCTTCTGGCTATGACCTGTGCGGTCCATTTTCTTCATTTTATGAGAGAGACCAAACTAGCACAATAATTATAATATTAACTGGGCCAGAACTATTACCATATTTCATTTATGTCAATCTCAGCAGCCAGCTGTGGCAAAATATATTGTTCAGCAACATTTGCGTAATTTAACATAGTGTCTCAGCAACCAGAAGCTAGACAACACAGAAAATATATCTGTATTATTCATCCTACGTCGGCGATCACCACTTATGAACCTTACTCCAACCAACTGAAAGCAGAGATACCGTATTATATCCAGGAAAAATTAAATCACCAACTCTAGCGACTCCCGTGAAATTTGCAGTCAGCAACTACGGCGAGTCTGGGGCTGGATTTGGCAAAACTTAATATGACACTGAATAGTATATTTACCTATTAGTGTTTATTTCCACGGAAGGCCTGCGACAACTATTGGTAAGCAAATCTGAAAGTGGCCACTATACGTATATGAATTGAATGAACGGAGAAAGAACCTGATTTCTGTTGTTACCACTATAATACAACTCTTTTCTTTTGTTCTTACTAACCTGAGTATTTACGGGATAGATTAATTAGGAACGTGTTCTTGTTTTCTTTACTGACTATTCCATACCCTTATTGTTAACTTTTGATCTTTTGGGTTAATTAACCTCTGTTGGGATCTTCTTTTCTTTTCCTTTACCAGAGGGGAGAACCTATTTGATTAATTTTCATTTTGTCTGTAAACCATGATCTATTGATGTATATGATGTATGTTGTAAAGTTCTAGTGATAAATAAACTTAATATACCTTTAGTTATTGCATTGGTCAAACCCTACCCTATCTGTTATTCATAGTTTGTTTTCACGTTTGTGCGTATTTGTCACAGATGTTTGTGCATGTGGGTGCAGTGTAACTTGTATTTTGTGCAAGGAGAGACAGTACGTCTGATTTAAAGGAAGTCGTACTGATAGGCTGGATTAGAGAAATTACTTAACCCAGAGACTGTCCTTTCTCTTACACTATCACCTCGTGAGGAAAAACCTATTTCTTCCCCCTTACTTTACACAGTTATCACTATCACCTCTGCTCAGACAGGACTATAAACATCTATTACCTATCAAATAAAATTTACGACAATTTCCTACTGTTTATTTATAGATTTTTATTGTAAATTCTGCAAATTGATATTGGTTTGTTTTGGTTTTTAAGGACTATCTTCAATGCGCACGGACAACGCCATCAGTGCTCCGATCTCCTCCCTTAGATCACACAAGGATGATCTCAGTGCAGTGCACGAATTCCGTAGCACCGGCGAGAATCCCAGTGTGTGTATATAATGTATAGGAATCACACATTCTATAAATATTTTTGTGGTGGGTAGTTTTCCTAATTTTTAAATTTTGCCAGGGCATGTGCCTGATAAGCCTACTCTTTACTATTTTCAACTGCTGTGGGATTTTTAACGTGCGCAACTTGCACACGGGACCTCCTATTTTTTCACCTTTATCCAAGAAGGCTAGGCATCCGATCTCACTACCCATGAGACCAGGAGTGAGAAAGTATGACGTAATTAGGACCTCTGGTTTTGAAAAAAATATTTCAATAAATTAAAATCCCTCAACTGGGATTCGAACCCTGTTCCTCTTGAATACGAGGCGGACGATATGATATTATTATTCCTTATCCTAGTTGCCCAACAGATATTAAACCTGAAACGTTATTGCATTAATTGCAAAGACAGAATGAATGTATATATTTTTATTGACACAATCACTCCATTAAGACTACAAGAACTCTTAAAGCAATCCATTACAACAAGCACATTTAAATTAGATTGATCCTCAAACTTCGCAATCCCATCTGCCTGTCAACTCTGTCGTGCGACATGAATAACAGAGTAGTAGTCTTATTCGTTCTCTGTCTGTCAGAGACCCCTGGGGAACTACCCGAGGATACATCTTTGACCTTCCTTCAATACCTTGCAAGCTCTCAGAAAAGTAAGAGTTTGAGAGTGGAAGTTAACTCTTTCTATTGTCCTCGTCTGTTTGGCTTCACGCGCTACATTTGTAAGATCGACCAGCAGAAATGACAGGTTCAGTATCTTCAGCTGTGCTCCTATTACTACTACTACTACTACAATTCTACTTCCCCAACCCCAACTATTTTCTTTGCCGTGCGTGTGTCGTGACGTTCAAATACTTTCCATACCTTTCACATAGATAAGATCTGTAAATATAACACACCCGGTAGCAAAATTTCCTTAGGGCAGGGTTTCTTAACCTGTGGTCAACGTATTAACTCCTTGAGGTTATATGAATGGATTCTGGGGTTCCGTGTAATAACCTAAAATTTAAAATTTAAAAGTTTTTTTATTTCATTTTAATTATTCCTTTGTGTACATTTTTTTCACAGAAGTGGTCCATAGTCTTCATCGGGCAAACTAAAAGTATATAGCCTTCATCAGACAATCAAAGGGGTCCATTGCATAAAAAAGGTTAAGAAACCTTGTCTTAGAGGATCAAACAGTTTTAAGATAGATGATGTCATTCAGAGTTCGAATGGTCATAAAAGAAAAATTCAAAATGAAAATAAGTCCCATAGTCTGTGGTTTTAAATAACGCAGATATGTATACAATAGGGTTCCCATTCGTCCCGTTTTTCCCGGGACAGTCCTGTTTTTTAATAAAATGTCCCGGTGTCCCGAATTTATTCCAAATGTCCCGCTTTTTAAGGGTCCTTCCTAACAAAAAAATCTTTGGGTAACAGATTTTATTCCGTGTTTTAGTAGTGTTACTTTATCAATTTCTGGTTACAGTGGACCCTCGGTTTGAATCTCGAACAAAAATTCGAAAGTCGACCAAAACAGTGTTCAGTGAGCATCTACCAAATGATTTAACTACAGGAAGGCAGAAAAGTTTCTTACTACTACTGTGAGAAATCCGTTGCAAGAATTAGAAAAAGAAGGACACATAACAGTTGAAAAGTTTCAAAGCTGTAGTGAAATTGACAGAGATACAACGGTAAAATACCTCCAAAGATAACATGTAAGGATAAAAACATAATGCGTAGGCTGCTGATAGTACATGATCGCCCAGACCGCGGGTCATCACCCTCCATAAAAATTGACTTGCTAGACAGGAGGGGAACGGCGGATAAAAAGGAAAAAATATGACTGGAAAGATTGCGTGAGACTAGAAAGGCTAAGGAGACGCAATTGGGGGGGAAACGGAGAAAAGTCACGTTTCCCAAGTTGACATAAAGTAAGGAACTCGACAGAAGGGACCTTGGATATGTTACGCCACAGTCATTTATTGGTCGCTTTTGCGATACCAAGCCTTTGATTTGAATTCAGCGGCAGAACGCAGATGTTTGGAATATTACAAAAATTAAAAAGTAACTTTTTCGTAATATTAATGTTAGGAATATAAAAATTAGCTGGCCGGATGGCCCATTCTGAGCAGTGAACTAATATGTTCTTAATTTTACAGACGGATAGATAATATTGAAGATAATGACAAAAGACAGTGTTGTTCACATCAGCGACAGACTGTATGGAATAAAAAGTGTCGCTATTTGCACAAAAAAACACGACCTTGAGACGCAGGTGTTCAAATCTACTTAGTAAGGAAGCGAAGGGACATTGGTGGGAGCTGTGTCTAAATATAACTTTTAACGACAAAATTTTGGAGGGGAGAGAAAGGTTGGTTCAAAAATCAAGTACGTTTTTGAAAAAAACAAGTAGAGACGGACAGACTAACAGATAAACATCCATACTTGACTGAAGCATGACTGAAATGACTTTAGGGTAGGAAATTTGAATTTGAAATAAACCTAGGCAGTGATTGGCCACAGACAATCATTTTATCGGCGCTCAGACGCGCAAGTGGGGCCATTCCTCAATAGTTGTTCGATGATAGACACAGTATTTTAAAGTGTGGTGATTTCCAAATGAAAGAAAGTGAAATAAGTTCAGGGACGCCATACTATAGCCAGCAGCTCAGCTGAGTTTTGCTAGCATTTCTGTGTTCTTTATTCATAATCTGGTAAGATTGAAATTATTTCTTTGTATATTTTGAATATTGTTTAATGTTCGAGTGATTTGATACTGCCATATCATAATCTAGCCTTACAAACAAGTAGGGATTTGCTCTAGACCCCCCGCCCAAGTCAGGGTCTAGGGACCAACAATATACATAAACTCCAGCAAGGGTTAGGAAAGACAGATCAAGTGTTGAGAATAATGAAACATATTACCTATCCACTTTTAGGGAAGGAAACTAATAAATATTTTTCAGAATCTATAGTCTGGGAGGACCTATCTGATGTAAAACCACCATGGTAAATGTGCTGTTTGGTCAGAGAGATCTGACCTGTCTGTATGATGTGGTTGTTGTGTCCGTGTTGTGTCCAGACGTGGGTAGAGAATAGAATTTTGACACATAGCCAATACTTTGATTGCAGAGCTGTGAGTTTCAGTTGTCAACAAGGCGGTGTCCATTCAGTTGGTGATTTTACTCGAGTGTATCTGTGCAGTACGTTGTGACAGAGACCACTATTATTGCCCGCCAGCACGGAGAGGTGGGACCACCAGATTTCAGCACCAGAGCTACATATGCAAGTTGAGTGAGCCTCTGGTCTGCTGGAAGTTCACCAACGCCTTTTAGTTACTAATACCCCATAAAATTCCTGCAATTTACAGGACACTGTGTAGTCAATATAGACAGGTGTGATGAGGCCACCCCAACAGCACAAGCATTAACTATCCTCCCAAGTAGATGACTACTAGAACATTTTAATAAAAATAACTAGTCTAGTAATTATATATGTACACTCTTGCATTTATTATGTAACATTCCATGCATTTCTTTCATAATTTTTAAATCTTTTTTTTAAAAAAAGTTCTGGTCAACATAAAACTTGATCCAGAACAAATAAATGTAATATAATTCTATCAAAAATTTTACACTCTTGAGTTAGTTCAGTGTATTATAATATTTGTTAAATATTATTAGTCTGCTTAAATATCTGTGGGTGTATCTATAACTATCACACCACATTACACATCATTACCCTAGACATTTTACATAGCTACATTCATTAAGAAAAAAAATTGAGTGTGAGGTCGTAGTGGTAGCAAGAAAGGCCTTCTGACAATTCACAACTACATTTTATCTCAGGAGCCTTCACAGCTGGCCTCATACATTACATTTAGTAATATCACCATCATACAATACCATCAAACCCACTACATACATTGGGGTCTTGTCCAGGGATAATTAGCCCAACAGTAATATTAGGATCTCCTGGTTGGAGAAATAAAATTAGGAAAAAAAAAATTGTGAAATTCCCTTTAAAATTAAAAGTGTCCCTGCAGATAAAAGTTGGTGAATCTTCACAGCCAGTGATAATTAATTAGTTAACTGGTTAGTTAGAATTAGTTAGACTATAGTCATAAGAAGTACTTAGTGTATTTACTGGTTAGAGATTTAGCTTGTATATTATTATATTGTCTGAAAAGTATGGCGGAGCTAGCAAAATTCCGATCAGCTGCTGTGCTGACCGCAAAGGAGATGGGAATGGATGGTTAGATTTTAATTCAATATGTAACGGCTGAATGTGATAAATATATTGAAAGGGAAGATAGAAAGGTAGCTGAAGAGAAGAGGTTACAAATTGAGGCTGATAGAGAAATTAAGAGGCTGCAGATTGAGGCAGAAGAAAACGACAGCAAAGGGAGGCAGAAGAAAAAAGGTTGACTGCCGAAAGGGAGGCAGAAGATAGAAGGTTGCAAAGGGAGCACGAATTACGACTAAGGGAGCTGGAATTACAAGGCCCGGCTCCTGAAAATGGTGCCAGCCCTTTTGCCTCACATGCTACGCCCAGTCTGGGAGCCTCAAACTCAGCTATGGGGTTTCATTTAGACCATTTTGTTGAAAAAGACGATGACATAGAGGGGTACCTAGGACGTTTTGAGTTATTAGCTACTACATATGGGTTAGAGAGAGAGAGGTGGAGTGTAAAGCTATCACAGGGATTGAGAGGTACTTCTTATGAAGTATTTGCCAAAATGAACAGGGAAGACCAAGACAATTATGACATGTTAAAGCAGGCTTTGTTATTAAGGTACGAGAAGAATGGTGAATTTTATCGTAAGAAATTTAGAAATGCCAAACTGTTGTCTGGGGAGACATACCACCAATTCTCTGCTAGACTAGAAACCTATTTGGAGAAATGGACGGCTCTGGGGAAGACCCAAGATCTTAAAGAAATGATCATGATTGAGCAATTGAGAGAGTCCATGGCTCCAGACATGAGAAAATTTCTCATGGAACAAGGTGCAGAGAAGTTGGGGGAAATTTTAAAGGTTGCTGAGAGGTATCAGGCAGCTCAGGCAGAGGTAAGTGGTGCTAAAAAGAAGCACATAGACAATTTTAAAGCTCCACAGCAATTTAATAAATTTGATAATAGAGAGCAGGGAAATAAAGGTAGGACAAACTTTGAGCGGCCAAGAAATGACTATCGCGACAGAAACTCACAGTTCAATGACCAAAAGTTCAATGAAAGAAATCCGTTGAACCAAGGAAAAAGATGGTGTAAATGGTGCAAGAAGGATAACCATAACACCGAATTTTGTAGAAGGAAACCTTCAAACATTGCTGCAATGAAGTCGGGGACGCGGAGATTAAAGGTTAATCCTAATGGACAACAGGAACCTTATCACCCTTCAGTTTGTGAGGATGTTATTTGTAATGGGGTCACCATAAGGTGCCTTTATGATACAGGTTTGGATTATGATTCAGTTGTGAAGTCTAGCCTAGTGGACCCAAGTCAGTATACCACAGAAACAGTGGAAATACAAGGGGCGACTAAGGACATACCACTCATGACACTTCCCATCGCAAGGATAACGGTGAAAACTCGCTATGTGGAAGGAGAAATCAGAGCAGCAGTGATAGATGAACCAATCTACCCTCTGATATTGGGGTGTAGATACGTCTTCTTGGGGAATCCCGAGAAACCTGTGATCATGGCGACAGTGCAGACCAGGTCACAGAAGAAGGAGGAAGAAGGTGAACCTATAAATGCTCATCCAGAGGAGATGAGGAAGGCGCAGGCTGAGTATAGGACACGCAAGCCCTGTGTGAAAAAATTGCCCAAATGCCACCCACCTCCGAGCACGGGGGAATATTTCATGAAGAACAAACTCTTATACAGGAAGGCCGGAACTGGAACAAATGGTCACAACCAGCTGGTTCTTCCCACTTCATATAGAGATAAAGTGATGGAACTCGGGCATGCGATTCCCTTCAGTGGTCACATGGGATCAGCGCCACAGGACAGCGTATAGCTTGTCATTACTTCTGGCCAGGGATAACGGAGGATATAAAAAGATATGTCAAATCCTGCCCAGAATGTCAAAGGGTAGCTCCAAAGCACTGGACTGCTCCTGCAACTCTAGGGGAAATGCCCATAGTGGGAACACCTTTTGAGAGGGTTGCAGTGGATATTGTAGGACCTCTCACTCGGACCAAGAGGAGGAACAGTTACATCCTTACTCTGGTGGACACTTGTTCTATGTGGGGAGAGGCGGTAGCCCTGCCATCAATTGATTCAAAACATGTAGCAGAGGCACTACTTACAATATTTACCCGATTAGGATTCCCGCATCAAATCTTGACGGATAATGGTTCTCAGTTCAAGGGGAAACTAACGGAAGAAGTTTTTAAGCTATTTCAAGCCAGACACTTTCATTGTAGTCCGTACCATCCACAAGGGAACGGCCAGGTAGAGAGGTTCAACGGGACTCTCATTTCTATCCTGAGAAAGCTGGCACACGAAAAACCGGATCTGTGGGATCAATTCCTGCCCGCCGCATTGTTTGCGTACCGGGAGGTACCACATAGTTCAACCGGGATGGCTCCCGCAACTCTGCTATTTGGGAGGCCAATAAAAGGTCCATTAGAAGCTCTATTAAGGACCTGGACAGATGAGAAGGCGGAAGAGACTGTTACCTCATCGTATCAATACGTGAACGAACTGACCACTCGTTTGAAAGCTGGATGGAAACTGGCAAATGATAATTTGAAGCAAGCCAGGAAGAAACATGCAGCATATTTTAATAGGAAGGCAAAGGACAGGGAACTGGCAGTCGGAGAGAAGGTGCTGCTTCCACTACCCGGAAGCCAGAATAAATTACAAATTGGTTGGCAAGGTCCATATACGGTTCTAGAGAAGGTGTCTAGAACAAACTATAAAATTGACAAAAAGGGGAAGGAGAAAGTTTATCATGTAAACCTGTTAAAGAAGTATCTGGACAGACCACTCCAGGAAAGCACCCCCTTATTGACCTTAGCTATTGCAACCCAGATGCAAAAAGAACCACTCACCTCACATGAATACCCATTACATCCTTGTGAAACCGCAGCACAGGTAAAAGTCAGTAAGCACCTGACTAAAAAACCAGAGGGAGAGAGTTCAACAGGTTCTGGAGGAACATACAGATGTATTAACAGATAAACCAGGCCATACAAATTTGCTACAGTATGACATGAAACTGGTAGACTCAAACCCAATCTGTATGAGAGCCTATTCTATTCCGTTCGCGAAGGAGAAGGCATTGAAGGAAGAAATAGAGTATTTGTTGAAGGAGGGGATTATTTCGCACAGTGAATCATCTTTTAGTTCTAGTGTCGTTTTGTTGAGAAAACCGTCTGGGGAACACAGACTGTGCATAGATTACAGGAAACTGAATGCTGTCACAGAAGGACAAGTGGATCCATTACCAGACACAAAACAGTTATTTGCCAGACTGAACAAGGCAAAATACTTTTCAAAGGTGGATCTTAGTAAAGGCTATTACCAGATCCCAGTGAAGCCTGAAGTGAGACCTTATTTGGCTTTTAGCACTTCGGATGGACATTATGAATTCAATATGCTACCATTCGGACTGAAAAATGCTCCGAGTGTGTTTTTCAAGGATGATGCGCAAATTGTTGGATCCCCTGAATAACCCATGTATCACGAATTTCATGGATGATATTCTCGTCGCCACAGAGACATTTGAAGAACACATTGAAGCTCTGGAGATGTTGTTTGATAGACTTCGGGAGGCGAACTTAACTGCTAGGCCAACAAAATGTTGTATTGGATGCAAAGAGTTGGAATTCTTGGGACACACTGTAATATCAGGGTAATATGACCCCTGATCCTAAGAACTTGGAAAAACTGCAGAGAGCACCTAGGCCGCAAACAAAAAAGGACGTGCGATCATTTGTGTCGTTATGCGGATTTTATCAGAAATACATCAAGAATTTTAACGCTATTTGTGCTCCTCTGACTGATCTGACTCGCAAGGGACTTCCAGATAAAATTATTTGGACTGCACAATGTGAACTAGCGTTCCAAGAGTTAAAGGAAAAAACTCACTAGCAAGCCTATTCTCAAACTGCCTGATTTGACACAGGACTTTGTCTTAAGAACCGATGCAAGTAATGTAGGACTAGGAGGGGCTTTGTTGCAAAGATCAACTTCACCTGATGGGGAACTGAAACCAGTCGCTTATGCAAGCCGTAAATTGAATAAGGCGGAACAAGGATACTCCACAAGCGAAAAAGAATGTTTAGCGTTAATCTGGGCAATAAAGAAGTTTCAAATCTATCTGTATGGTAGGACTTTTGTGGTGGAGACGGACCATCAGCCTCTCGTATTCTTATCTCAGGCTAAGCATGAAAACGCAAGATTGCTGAGGTGGTCTTTATTGCTTCAACCTTATCAGTTCAGTATCCAATATATCCCAGGCAAATTGAATGTCGGTGCAGATTTCCTCAGTCGGCACCCCTGTGATCAAAATTAGAGTAGTGGCAGACGTGAGGAGTAATTTTACCTATGTGTATCGCTGGTTTTGGAACTTGCCATAGGCATGTTTTCAAGTGGGGAGATGTGTAGTGAAATTGACAGAGATACAACGGTAAAATACCTCCAAAGATAACATGTAAGGATAAAAACATAATGCGTAGGCTGCTGATAGTACATGATCGCCCAGACCGCGGGTCATCACCCTCCATAAAAATTGACTTGCTAGACAGGAGGGGAACGGCGGATAAAAAGGAAAAAAATATGACTGGAAAGATTGCGTGAGACTAGAAAGGCTAAGGAGACGCAATTGGGGGGGAAAACGGAGAAAAGTCACGTTTCCCAAGTTGACATAAAGTAAGGAACTCGACAGAAGGGACCTTGGATATGTCACGCCACAGTCATTTATTGGTCGCTTTTGCGATACCAAGCCTTTGATTTGAATTCAGCGGCAGAACGCAGATGTTTGGAATATTACAAAAATTAAAAAGTAACTTTTTCGTAATATTAATGTTAGGAATATAAAAATTAGCTGGCCGGATGGCCTATTCTGAGCAGTGAACTAATATGTTCTTAATTTTACAGACGGATAGATAATATTGAAGATAATGACAAAAGACAGTGTTGTTCACATCAGCGACAGACTGTATGGAATAAAAAGTGTCGCTATTTGCACAAAAAAACACGACCTTGAGACGCAGGTGTTCAAATCTACTTAGTAAGGAAGCGAAGGGACATTGGTGGGAGCTGTGTCTAAATATAACTTTTAACGACAAAATTTTGGAGGGGAGAGAAAGGTTGGTTCAAAAATCAAGTACGTTTTTGAAAAAAAACAAGTAGAGACGGACAGACTAACAGATAAACATCCATACTTGACTGAAGCATGACTGAAATGACTTTAGGGTAGGAAATTTGAATTTGAAATAAACCTAGGCAGTGATTGGCCACAGACAATCATTTTATCGGCGCTCAGACGCGCAAGTGGGGCCATTCCTCAATAGTTGTTCGATGATAGACACAGTATTTTAAAGTGTGGTGATTTCCAAATGAAAGAAAGTGAAATAAGTTCAGGGACGCCATACTATAGCCAGCAGCTCAGCTGAGTTTTGCTAGCATTTCTGTGTTCTTTATTCATAATCTGGTAAGATTGAAATTATTTCTTTGTATATTTTGAATATTGTTTAATGTTCGAGTGATTTGATACTGCCATATCATAATCTAGCCTTACAAACAAGTAGGGATTTGCTCTAGACCCCCCGCCCAAGTCAGGGTCTAGGGACCAACAATATACATAAACTCCAGCAAGGGTTAGGAAAGACAGATCAAGTGTTGAGAATAATGAAACATATTACCTATCCACTTTTAGGGAAGGAAACTAATAAATATTTTTCAGAATCTATAGTCTGGGAGGACCTATCTGATGTAAAACCACCATGGTAAATGTGCTGTTTGGTCAGAGAGATCTGACCTGTCTGTATGATGTGGTTGTTGTGTCCGTGTTGTGTCCAGACGTGGGTAGAGAATAGAATTTTGACACATAGCCAATACTTTGATTGCAGAGCTGTGAGTTTCAGTTGTCAACAAGGCGGTGTCCATTCAGTTGGTGATTTTACTCGAGTGTATCTGTGCAGTACGTTGTGACAGAGACCACTATTATTGCCCGCCAGCACGGAGAGGTGGGACCACCAGATTTCAGCACCAGAGTTACATATGCAAGTTGAGTGAGCCTCTGGTCTGCTGGAAGTTCACCAACGCCTTTTAGTTTCTAATACCCCATAAAATTCCTGCAATTTACAGGACACTGTGTAGTCAATATAGACAGGTGTGATGAGGCCACCCCAACAGCACAAGCATTAACTATCCTCCCAAGTGTGGTGAAGTGGGATGTTATAAATATTTATAGGGGACTTAGTGTACTGACTGAGATCAGCTGTGAAGGTATCTATATCTATTAAGAGTAGTGTATTATAGATAATCTTACTTGCTACCACATATCTATATATCTCAGTCAGAATTATTCTGCAATAGTGTGATGACTACGTTATGTGTCTAGGGTATGTGTAGGATGAAGTGTAAGTCAAAACAACAACAGACAGATAAACAATTTAATTTATTCCACTATACTTGACAACACTGGGACACTCACATACATATAACACTCTAAAGGATATCTTAAGGAGTCACTGATAACTTTTCAAATAACAATATGTATTCATTGCTGATATGAATGAATATGTGTCCTGATTCAATTACAAAGGAACCAGGAATCACAATCAATTTTAATTACAAGTATATGTACAGAATTTATCAATATGAATATTGTAGTGACATATATTTTTAAAAATATCCTATGTGTGTCAGTTGTGTAGTGGTAATATGAGGTAATACTGGTTTTGTTTTGTTCAAGCTCTGTTGGTATTTGTCATCATGACTTCAATAGTTTGTCTTTTGGGACTAGTATTGGAGATGTTCTCAGTTCCTGATATTAAGACAATTAAATTCCACTCTGAATGTTATTTTTACAAAGTTATTTCAAGATGAGGGGACATAATGTTGAGCTCAGCTGGCCAAATCAGCTTATCTTGAGTGATGGCGGCAGGAAAGGACTCCTCTGCTCGAATTCTCCTCTGGGCTCTGGAGACACCTCACTGATAGCTAAATGGACCAAGGAGTATGCTGTCCGACTCTGGATTCAGCAAAGCTCTGACCAGGTGCTGCTCAGTACCATCAAGACCACGGTCCCTGAAAACAAGAAGGATATACCTTCTACTTCATAACTAATTGATACTCTAGTTCTACACTGAACACAATACAACACAAACATTGAGTTCAGAGCGTTAGGCCAACTGTCAGCTTCATCTGAAATACTTTATACCAGCATTACCCTCCTTAATGGTCACTACGCCTCTGCACTTCCAGCATTATTTCTGTCTAATCAATCATCCAGGTGCCAGTGTACTATTTGGCCATTCCATGCCGTTTTACTTCCCTCCGACACCCTCTGTTCAGGCTGGAGCATTATAGGCTTTATCTCCTGTTTGCCACTGAACTACACATATATATACAGGCATAAATTAACAATTTACATTCAATTTTCATTAAAAGATACTGAATGGTTCAAGCTTACCACAATTTCATGGAAATAAACACAGATACGTTGATTAGCAATGAATTCTGGCACAATTACTGGCACAAATTCCCATCTGCTTATGTTCCAGGCTTTTATTTTAGCAAAAATGTGAGCTGGCTTCAACGCACTGTCGCTTTATCAAGATTATTTGCACTAGTGGTCTCGAACTAACGCTCCTAAGTGAGTATATCAGCAAGTCTAGCCAATGAGGCCACGTTTCGACAAGTGTTTGAAAAAATGTTACCTTTCTACGTCTCCCTAACAACCAAGATAGTATTTATAGTCCGACCAATCGTGGTTCGTCTTTCATTTGTTGCGCTCCAATCAATTTGGAGTTTACATGGTAGGCTATTTCTGTAACGCAAGGTTTTTTCAAACATGTTATAAAAAAAAATTTTATGAGCAGAAATGATTTCATGCTGTCAGGCATCCCCAATATTTTATTTTGGTTATAACTTGTTAATTCCAAGACTATTTGCGTAACGTTTTACATATTCTTTGTCAGCAAACCCTAAGGAACCCAAATATCCAAATTTAAAAGAACTACGTGGCTGCGTTCAAAATATGTATTTTCTACCTCCTGTTTCGAAGATGTGCTGTCTGGGTACTGTTATGTTTTCAACCGTAAGCCCATCTATTGTTATCTTTCCTAATAAGCGTTTTTTATGATTTTAAAACCTAACTCTGGGAAGGGTAGTGAATTTATCACTGTCCGTCCGAAAAAGTTAGTGCTTGTAGTCTCACACGCGTGATGGCAGCATTTGTGTATCGCGCGAAGCGTGTTTAGTGTTCGGCTTTCTGCCTCTCCCTTCCCGCTATCCTTTTGTCCATCTGTCTCGTTCGTTTTGGTAACGCAGTGTAGAAAAAGACATGAATGGAATTTAAAATTTAGGTCAACTTGCATATTTCAAGGTTTTTCTTAGAAAGGCAGCACATTTTATTGTGTGTTTGGGAAACGCGTGTATGTTGCAGAAGGCCTTTAATATCAACGTGAAACGTTACAATTTGCTTACGCAGTAGAAAACAAGGGGATTTCGAGTACAGTCTTTGTGACAGCACTGTTATTTACCATTGCTCTTTTCTTTATTAATTTTATTTGTTAGGCTTCATATTTACTTGATAATTTATATATGTGGATTAGAATATTCCACGACACCTCCCCTCTTAAAACAGACATTATATGTCAGTCCTTTATTCTATATTCACATAGAGAAATTTATTATTATTTCTGGGGTTTACGGTGATTCTCATCACACGGATGGCGGCTTAAAAAAATCCGCTCCCAAATTGGTTTTTCCAGATATATACTCAATGCTAAAATTATATGGAGCCAAAAGTAAAGACCATCGGAGTAACCTGGAGTTCTCATGCTTAGCCTGTGCTAGAAACGATAAAGGTTTGTGATCTGTTTGCAACTTAAATGCCTTCCCATATAGATAAATATTGAATTTCTTTATCGCCCATATTACTGCAAGACATTCTTTTTCGCTAGTTGAGTAGTTGATTTCAGCTTTATTCAACTTTCTGCTAGCATATGCCACTGGGCTTAATTCCCCATCCAATGCATCTGATTTCTGTAGTAGAGTTGCACCTAACCCAATATTACTTGCATCCGTCCTTACTATGAATTCTTGACTTAAGTCAGGTAATTTCAAAATGGGTTTACTTGTGAGCTTTTCCTTCAATTCTTGGTAAGTCATTTCACATTGTGGTGTCCATGTAATGCGATCTGGATGTCCTTTACGTGTCAATTCAGTTAACGGTGCACATATGGAATTAAAGTTTTTGATATACTTCTGGTAGAAACCACATAATGAGACAAAGGATCTCACGTCCTTCTTGGTTTGTGGTCTCGGGGCTTTCTGTAGTTTCTCTAAATTCTTTGGGTCAGGGGTCATGTTTCCCTGATAAACTGTGTGTCCCAAAAATTCCAATTCTTTACATCCAACGCAACATTTGGTTGGTCGGGCTGTTAAATTTGCCTCCCTAAGTCGATTAAACAGCATGTTCAGAGAGTCAATGTGTTCCTCAAATGTTTCTGTGGCTATCAGGATATCATCCATGAAATTTGTTATACATGGATTATTCAGAGGATCCAATAATTTTCTCATCATTCTAGAGAAGACACTAGGCGCATTCTTCAATCCAAATGGCAATCTATTAAACTCATAGTGTCCTTCTGAGGTACTAAAAGCTAGGTATGGTCTAACCTCAGGCTTTACTGGAATCTGATAGTATCCTTTACTCAGATCCACTTTTGAGAAATATTTCGCTTTATTTAGTCTGGCAAACAGCTGATTTGTATCCGGCAATGGATCCACCTGTCCTTCTGTAATAGCATTCAGTCTCCTGTAATATATACAGAGTCTATGTTCTCCAGAGGGCTTCCTTAAGAGTACAACTCCGGAACTATACGAAGATTCACTGTGTGAAATAATTCCTTCCTTCAATAGATAGTCTATCTCTTCCTTCAAAGCTTTCTCCTTAGCAAACGGAATCGAATATGGTTTCATACAGACAGGTGTGGAGTCTATTAGTTTCATATCATATTCCAATAGGTTTGTATGTCCTGGTCGGTCTGTTAACACCTCTGCATGATTATTTAGAACCTGTTGCACTCTCTCTTTCTGAGTTTTCGTTAAATGTGTACTGATTTTCACCTGTGCTGCTGTCTCACAGGGGTGTAATGGATATTCAAATGATGAAAGTGGTTCCTTTTTCATCTCCATGGCGATGGACAAGGTCAACAAGTGTGTCTCTTCCTGATGTTCTCTTTCCAAATATTTCTTTAGGAGATTCACATGATAGATTTTTTCTTTCCCCTTCTTATCTATCTTATAATTTGTTCTAGATACCTTCTCTAAAACTGTATATGGACCCTGCCATCCAATTTGTAACTTATTCTGACTCCCAGGCAAAAGAAGCAGTACTTTCTCTCCCACAGCCAAATTTCTGTCTTTCGCCTTCCTGTTATAATAGGCAGCATGTTTCTTCCTGGCTTGTTTCAAATTTTCATTGGCAAGTTTCCAGCCAGTTTTTAACCGAGTGGTCAGCTCATTCACATATTGGTATGAAGATGTAATGTTTTCCTCTGCCTTTTCATCAGTCCACGTTCTTAACATAGCTACATATGGACCTTTAATTGTGTGGACCTATTTGTCCATGCACCGGTATGGTCTCTTCCACTCGAAGCTTTATAGTGATGATTTTTTCCTCCCAGAATTATCATTCACAAAACGACCGCTACCAATTTTTCTTTTGGGGCTGTCTCCCCACTTAAAATTCTTGATGAGAGATTTCCTCTCTACATCTTCTTCCTCCAGTTTGTTTAAGTCCGATTGAGGGATTGTCGGCTTATCCTGGGGTAAGACATCTTTTTGCACTCTCCGCATAGTGGCCATTGTAAAACAGTTAAGTGAAGCTTGTCCGTGAAAAGGGGCTTCCCATTCCATTTGGTCCACTTTTTCAAATTTATATTTCTTTTTATTATCAGGCCTAATTTTGCCCCGTGGCGTGTCCAGGTCCTGATCCATGTTCCCACTTGTGGGTGTTCCCTCATGTGCTATGCTACACCTTTCTACAAAATTCTCAATGTCCCATCTTGCTTTGGGCCAATAATAATTGTGAGCCACCTTTTGAATGATGGTACCTATTTTCTCATGGTCCCCATCTGGTTTCACATGTAGGCTCCTTATTAAGTCTGCCCTATATCTTTTAGGAAGTACCAGCTGTCCCTGACCTTTGGATCTAGCTCCAGTCTTCCTATACATCAACTTGTTTTTCATGTAAAAATCTCCCTTGCCTGGAGTTGTATGACAAGTTGACAATTTTCTGAAACAAGGCTTGAGTGTTTTATCCCCAGCCTGTGCCTTCCTCATCTCTTCTGGAGTGGTATCTAACATAATATCCTCCTCCTGTCTTGAGGTCGACCTGACCTGAAGGGTTGCCATATACACAGGTTTCCTTCTGCAACGGTCAGTGTCATGATTGTCCATCTGACAATTCTTACACCACCTTTTTCCTTGGTTGAAAGATTTTCTTTCATCATATTTCCTTTCATCGAATTGTGGGAATTTATTTTTATTGTCATACCGTGGCCTATCAAATTGGTGCTTACCTTTATTTTGATCCCTAGGATCAAATTGATTAAAGTTCTGTGGTGCCCTAAAGTTGTCCACCTGTTTCTTTTTATTACCTGTTACCTCTGCTTGAGCTGCTTGATACCTTTCAGCAACATTTAGCAACTCACCCAGCCTCTCTGCACCTTGTTCCATGAGAAACTTTCTCAGGTCTGGAGCCATGGACTCTCTTAATTGCTCTATAAGGACCATTTCCTTAAGATCTTGGGTTTTCCCCAGAGAAGTCCATTTCTCCAAGTATGTCTCTATTCGTGCAGAGAACTGGTGATAGGTTTCACCTGACAGTAGTTTAGCATTCCTAAATTTTTTCCTATAAAATTCTGCATTCTTTTCATACCTTAACAAAAGAGCCTGCTTTAGCATGTCATAATTTTCCTGATCACCTCTGCTCATTTTTGCAAAAACTTCATAAGCTGCCCCACGAAGTCCCTGAGATAACTTTAAGCTCCACCTTTCTCTCTCTAACCCATACGTGGTAGCTAATAGTTCGTACCTATTTAGGTAGCTCTCTATATCATCGTCTTTCTCAACAAAATGATCTAAATGAAAATTCATAGCTGAGGTTGAGGCTCCCTGAGTAACCGTAGCATCAGAGGTAAAGGGACTGGCACCATTTTCAGGAGCATGGCCTTGAAACTCAAACACCCTTAGTCGTAACTCATGTTCCCTTTGTAATCTCTTCTCCTCCTTTTCTGCTTCCCTTTCTGCAGCTAATTTCTTCTCTTCCCTTTCTGCAGCTAATTTCTTCTCTTCCCTTTCTGCAGCTAATTTCTTCTCTTCCCTTTCTGCAGCTAATTTCTTCTCTTCCCTTTCTGCAGCTAATTTCTTCTCTTCCCTTTCTGCAGCCAATCTTCTGTCTTCTCTTTCTGCCTCCAATTTCTTAGCCTCAGCCTCAATCTGCAACCTCTTAGTCTCAGCCTCAGCTTCAAATTGTAACTTCTTAATTTCCCTTTCAGCCTCTAACTTTCTTTCGGCTTCAAACCTTCTTTCTTCGCGTTCAATAAATTTGTCACATTCCGTAGTAACATAGGCAACCATAACTTGCCCATCTAATCCTAACTCTTTTGCAGTCTGTACAGCAGCAGATCGAAACTTGGCCAGGTCCGCCATTTTCTATCAGGTAAATTTCTACAATGTCTAACCAACAATTTAGTCTCTAAATATATCTAATGGACAACACAGGCACCGTGAGCTCAACCTTATTTAATTCCACCCAAGGATACCTTTTAATTCTTATATTCCCTGAAGTGAATTACCCCCAATATTTTTAATAGGGAAAGATTCACAATCCCGGACGAGCCCCCAATATATGTGGTGAAGTGGGATGTTATAAATATTTATAGGGGACTTAGTGTACTGACTGAGATCAGCTGTGAAGGTATCTATATCTATTAAGAGTAGTGTATTATAGATAACCTTACTTGCTACCACATATCTATATATCTCAGTCAGAATTATTCTGCAATAGTGTGATGACTACGTTATGTGTCTAGGGTATGTGTAGGATGAAGTGTAAGTCAAAACAACAACAGACAGATAAACAATTTAATTTATTCCACTATACTTGACAACACTGGGACACTCACATACATATAACACTCTAAAGGATATCTTAAGGAGTCACTGATAACTTTTCAAATAACAATATGTATTCATTGCTGATATGAATGAATATGTGTCCTGATTCAATTACAAAGGAACCAGGAATCACAATCAATTTTAATTACAAGTATATGTACAGAATTTATCAATATGAATATTGTAGTGACATATATTTTTAAAAATATCCTATGTGTGTCAGTTGTGTAGTGGTAATATGAGGTAATACTGGTTTTGTTTTGTTCAAGCTCTGTTGGTATTTGTCATCATGACTTCAATAGTTTGTCTTTTGGGACTAGTATTGGAGATGTTTTCAGTTCCTGATATTAAGACAATTAAATTCCCCTCTGAATGTTATTTTTACAAAGTCCTTTCAAGATGAGGGGACATAATGTTGAGCTCAGCTGGCCAAATCAGCTTATCTTGAGTGATGGCGGCAGGAAAGGACTCCTCTGCTCGAATTCTCCTCTGGGCTCTGGAGACACCTCACTGATAGCTAAATGGACCAAGGAGTATGCTGTCCGACTCTGGATTCAGCAAAGCTGTGACCAGGTGCTGCTCAGTACCATCAAGACCACGGTCCCTGAAAACAAGAAGGATATACCTTCTACTTCATAACTAATTGATACTCTAGTTCTACACTGAACACAATACAACACAAACATTGAGTTCAGAGCGTTAGGCCAACTGTCAGCTTCATCTGAAATACTTTATACCAGCATTACCCTCCTTAATGGTCACTACGCCTCTGCACTTCCAGCATTATTTCTGTCTAATCAATCATCCAGGTGTCAGTGTACTATTTGGCCATTCCATGCCGTTTTACTTCCCTCCGACACCCTCTGTTCAGGCTGGAGCATTATAGGCTTTATCTCCTGTTTGCCACTGAACTACACATATATATACAGGCATAAATTAACAATTTACATTCAATTTTCATTAAAAGATACTGAATGGTTCAAGCTTACCACAATTTCATGGAAATAAACACAGATACGTTGATTAGCAATGAATTCTGGCACAATTACTGGCACAAATTCCCATCTGCTTATGTTCCAGGCTTTTATTTTAGCAAAAATGTGAGCTGGCTTCAACGCACTGTCGCTTTATCAAGATTATTTGCACTAGTGGCCTCGAACTAACGCTCCTAAGTGAGTATATCAGCAAGTCTAGCCAATGAGGCCACGTTTCGACAAGTGTTTGAAAAAATGTTACCTTTCTACGTCTCCCTAACAACCAAGATAGTATTTATAGTCCGACCAATCGTGGTTCGTCTTTCATTTGTTGCGCTCCAATCAATTTGGAGTTTACATGGTAGGCTATTTCTGTAACGCAAGGTTTTTTCAAACATGTTATAAAAAAAATTTTATGAGCAGAAATGATTTCATGCTGTCAGGCATCCCCAATATTTTATTTTGGTTATAACTTGTTAATTCCAAGACTATTTGCGTAACGTTTTACATATTCTTTGTCAGCAAACCCTAAGGAACCCAAATATCCAAATTTAAAAGAACTACGTGGCTGCGTTCAAAATATGTATTTTCTACCTCCTGTTTCGAAGATGTGCTGTCTGGGTACTGTTATGTTTTCAACCGTAAGCCCATCTATTGTTATCTTTCCTAATAAGCGTTTTTTATGATTTTAAAACCTAACTCTGGGAAGGGTAGTGAATTTATCACTGTCCGTCCGAAAAAGTTAGTGCTTGTAGTCTCACACGCGTGATGGCAGCATTTGTGTATCGCGCGAAGCGTGTTTAGTGTTCGGCTTTCTGCCTCTCCCTTCCCGCTATCCTTTTGTCCATCTGTCTCGTTCGTTTTGGTAACGCAGTGTAGAAAAAGACATGAATGGAATTTAAAATTTAGGTCAACTTGCATATTTCAAGGTTTTTCTTAGAAAGGCAGCACATTTTATTGTGTGTTTGGGAAACGCGTGTATGTTGCAGAAGGCCTTTAATATCAACGTGAAACGTTACAATTTGCTTACGCAGTAGAAAACAAGGGGATTTCGAGTACAGTCTTTGTGACAGCACTGTTATTTACCATTGCTCTTTTCTTTATTAATTTTATTTGTTAGGCTTCATATTTACTTGATAATTTATATATGTGGATTAGAATATTCCACGACACCAAGTAGATGACTACTAGAACATTTTAATAAAAATAACTAGTCTAGTAATTATATATGTACACTCTTGCATTTATTATGTAACATTCCATGCATTTCTTTCATAATTTTTAAATCTTTTTTTTAAAAAAAGTTCTGGTCAACATAAAACTTGATCCAGAACAAATAAATGTAATATAATTCTATCAAAAATTTTACACTCTTGAGTTAGTTCAGTGTATTATAATATTTGTTAAATATTATTAGTCTGCTTAAATATCTGTGGGTGTATCTATAACTATCACACCACATTACACATCATTACCCTAGACATTTTACATAGCTACATTCATTAAGAAAAAAAATTGAGTGTGAGGTCGTAGTGGTAGCAAGAAAGGCCTTCTGACAATTCACAACTACATTTTATCTCAGGAGCCTTCACAGCTGGCCTCATACATTACATTTAGTAATATCACCATCATACAATACCATCAAACCCACTACAAAAGCTATGCAGTAGATTTCTATGACACCTGCATTGAATATATTCAGGAGTGGTGTACACCATTTCTTACGCCTCTTCGGTCTATGGATTGGATCAATTTGAAGGGAAAGGAGTCTGTGACTTGGAAGAACATCCAAGAAAGCTACACATTCACGAAGACAGTGTCACCAAATTTTACTGTGAATGAAGAGGACTTATTTGATGAGTTTGCATGTGTGAAAAAATATTGTGAAAGCAAATTTGATGTGTGGAGTGAACTGAAGGATCAAAGTGTCAGTGAAAAATGATGTGAGATGTTCGCTCATTTTACAAAGCAGGATATAAATGCTGAGAACCTGAAATGCTTAGTTAGTTTTTGTTTGGCACTGCCAGGATCCAATGCAGCTGTTGAAAGTGTTTTTTTCATTAATAAATGCGCTTTGGACAGACGAAAAAAAACAGACTTAAAATTGAGACAGTGAAAGCTTGCCATTATAAAGGCCAATTTTAAGGATTTCTCTTGTGCTGAGTTCTATGTCCAAATATCAGAAGAAAAAAAAACTTCTTGAACAGGCCCATAAATCTGATAAATATTCTGATGAATCTGAAATATAAACTTGACTTGTGTATTTTTTAAAGGTGCGATTTTTCTAATTAAGTTTGTTTGTAATTTAGAATTCTTTTTTAAAGTGGAAGTTGTGTTAGTTAATGTGTGTATTTTTATACCAGTATCTTATTTTAAGTGCAACATATAATATATAATAGATTTATTTGTGCTTTACCTTAATTTTTAAAATGTCCCGTTTTTTTACAAAATGTCCCGGGTTTTTTAGGTAAAAATTTGGAAATGTCCCGGTTTTTGAACAAAACATTATGGGAACCCTAGTATACAATATTGGACCTGCATAAAATGTAACAATAACGTGATTACATTTATTTATTCAGTCGTTCATTCCTAGCGTTTGTTAATAGGTTTATGTTCGTTTGTTACATGGCTGGATATAAAATGATCCGTTAGCTTGTTGGATACTTTTACTGTTCGGTTACGTTTTTGTTGACATATCAGCTTGTTGGTTGGTTTTACTGTTCAATTATGTTTTTGTTGACTTATTAGCTAGTTGGTTGGTTTTACTGTTCGGTTACGTTTTTGTTGACATATTAGCTTGTTGGTTGGTTTTACTGTTCGGTTACGTTTTTGTTGACATATTAGCTTGTTGGTTGGTTTTACTGTTCAATTACGTTTTTGTTGACTTATTAGCTTGTTGGTTAATTTTACTGTTCAATTACGTTTTTGTTGACATATTAGCTTGTTGGTTGATTTTACTGTTCGGTTACGTTTTTGTTGACTTATTAGCTAGTTGGTTGGTTATGCTGTTCGGTTACGTTTTTGTTGACTTATTAGCTTGTTGGTTGGTTATACTGTTCTGTTACTTTTTTGTTGACTTATTAGCTAGTTGGTTGGTTATGCTGTTCGGTTACGTTTTTGTTGACTTATTAGCTTGTTGGTTGGTTATACTGTTCTGTTACTTTTTTGTTGACTTATTAGCTTGTTGGTTGATTTTACTGTTCGGTTACGTTTTTGTTGACATATTAGCTTGTTGGTTGATTTTACTGTTCGGTTACGTTTTTGTTGACATATTAGCTTGTTGGTTGGTTTTACTGTTCTGTTCAGGGGGCCGCGCTGGTGTAATGGTTAAGACGTTGCGCTAGCGACCAGGTTTTCACGGTTCAAGCCCGGGCGCTGGCATTTTTAGGAGTGTCATCGACCGGGAATTTGACTGAATAACCTGAACGGCTCCTGCAGATAAATCCTCTGTGGATGGGAAGGAGCGAAGCTCCTGACCGGGTTGGAAGGAAAGTCCACTGGCTCCCCAGCTTCGCAATGACATGGCATTGGGCCAAAAGGGCTGGAAAGCTCGAGTGCCGCTGGTTAGAGAAAAAAGAAAAAAAAACTGTTATGTTACGTATTTGTTGACTTATTAGCTTGTTGGTTGGTTTTACTGTTCGGTTACGTTTTTACTGACATATTAGCTAGTTGGTTGGTTTTACTGTTCTGTTACGTTTTTGTTGACTTATTAGCTTGTTGGTTGGTTTTACTGTTCTGTGAGGTTTTTGTTGACTTATTAGCTTGTTGGTTGGTTTTACTGTTCTGTTACGTTTTTGTTGACTTATTAGCGTGTTGGTTGGTTTTACTGTTCGGTTACGTTTTTGTTGACTTATTAGCTTGTTGGTTGGTTTTACTGTTCGGTTACGTTTTTGTTGACTTATTAGCTTGTTGGTTGGTTTTACTGTTCGGTTACGTTTTTACTGACATATTAGCTTGTTGGTTGGTATTACTGTTCAGTTACAATTATGTTGACTTATTTAGCTTGTTGGTTGGTTTTACTGTTCTGTTACGTTTTTACTGACATATTAGCTTGTTGGTTGGTATTACTGTTCAGTTACAATTATGTTGACTTATTAGCTTGTTGGTTGGTTTTACTGTTCTGTTACGTTTTTGTTGACTTGTTAGCCTTTTGGTTGGTTTTACTGCTCGGTTACGTTTTTGTTGACTTATTAGTTTGTTGGTTGGTTTTACTGTTCGGTTACTTTTTTTGTTGACTTATTAGCTTGTTGATTAGTTATACTGTTCTGTTACGTTTTTGTTGACTTATTAGCTTGTTGGTTGGTTATACTTATTTAATTTATTCATTTAGTGGGCACTGTCCGACTGCCCATTTGCTAAATCCGACCCTTGTGGATAATTTATACATCTTCACGGCTTTCTTCATTTTCCTTTAAATACGCATAAACAGGTAATAGCTGGCACTGTTAGGAAATAAAGAAGTAGTAAACTAGACAACAGAAAAACAACAGAAGTGATAAACTTAATGGGGACTCGAACCCATGACCATCTGGGTTATAAAAACGTAACAGAAGAGTAAAACCAACCAACCAGCTCATAAGTCAACAAAAACTTAACTGAACAGTAAAACCAACCAACAAGCTAATATGTCAACATAAACGTAACAGAACTGTAAAACCAATCAACAAGCTAATATGTCAACATAAACGTAACAGAACAGTATAACCAGCTTGCAAAAACAAAATTCAAGCACTCTACATTACAATAAAATGCCTCGTATTGGCGAGGCACTCTACCGCTCAACCTCGACACATGGTATATTGGTTATATTAGGGCGCATGTCTGAATATAGTGTAAAACCTGAAACCTCTAATGTTTTCTGCCAACGGTTTTGACCATTAACAGTTTCCAGGGCCCCTGGGCAAAAAGGGGTAATTGGTCCCTGATTACTGGTTCTAAATGAATAAATTCCAGCGATGGGCCCTCGGGCACTGTCCGACTGCCCATTTGCTAAACCCGACCCTTGTGGATAATTTATACAACTTCACTGCTCTCTTTATTTTCCTTTAAATACGCATAAACAGGTAATAGCAGGCACTGTTAGGAAATAAAGAAGTAGTAAACTAGACAACAGAAAAACAACAGAAGTGATAAGCTTAATGGGGACTCGAACCCACGACCATCTGAACGGCAACGCCACCTCGCTACAGTAGTGAATCGTGTCTATCCAACGTTCTAACTAGGCACCACAATAAATAGTGCTTCGTGGACAGGAGTCATTAGCACGAATCCTCCAGGTACCTCACGAAAGACCGAGGAACGACTCAGACTTATTATATTATAGACGCTATCACTTCTGATTTTCCTATTAATCAGTATAGGCCAAATTACACGCAACAAGGATGCAAGGACTTTGGCCTCACAATAAGTCTAAAGAAAACGAATGTGCTGAGTCAGGATGCGGGTGCTGCACCAGTTATCACTATCGATAACTATGAATTGGCAGTGGTGCATCACTTCACATACCTAGGGTCTACCATCTTCTTCTTCTTCGTTCGTCCTGAAAAGGACGGTGGTTGTGTTGTGTCTGTTTACGCCTAAGCTGTGATATCTGCACCTTTCGGTCGACACATCCGACTTATGCACGGCATTTTTTAGGACCGGGTTTGCCTTCCCATTTCGATCCACACTCGCTCAGCCAGACTGCACAGCTGCAGACTGTTTCCAGGACCACCACGTGGAGGTGGAGTGCGGTCTTGACCAGCTCTGGTTCGCTGGTCCTGACGCAGGCAGTCAAGCTATGAGTCGCTGACTGCGGTCTCTATTGCTGCGTCTTGAGGTCTACCATCAATGACAAACTCTCACTGGATACAGAAATCGACAGCCGCATTGGCAAAGCTGCAGCTACCTTTGCCCGCCTCACATCGCGTGTTTGGGGAAACTCCAAACTCACAATGAAGACCAAAGCTGCGGTATATAATGCCTGCGTCACCAGCACACTCCTATATGGCAGCGAGACCTGGACGACCTATGCTAAGCAGGAAAGAAGGCTCAATACCTTCCATTTACGGTGTCTACGCCGCATCCTCGGCATCTCGTGGAAAGATAAAGTGACTAATGTCGAGGTGTTGTCACGTGCTGGCCTTCAAAGTATGTATACACTGCTTAGACAGCGCAGACTTCGCTGGCTTGGTCATGTTCGCCGCATGGAAGATGGTCGCATCCCAAAAGATATCTTCTACGGATAATTAGCAGATGGCAGGACCACAGCTGAGGTTCAAAGATGTGTGCAAGAAAGATATGAGGGCACTGGACATGGATCCAGCAACATGGGAGGATGAAGCTGCCGATCGCACTAAGTGGCGATGCTATTTACGGCGCCAACTCAGATTGGGCGAAGAGAGGCTCACACAGCAAGCAGAGGAGGGGAAAAAACGTCGAAAGGAGCACCAGGAAAGTAAGCAGCTGAGGGCTGTCAGCTCAGGGGCGCATTCCCATAGTCAGTTATGACTGAAGGGGCTATTATTATTATTATTACACGCAACAAAGGCCCTAATACTTGTGTCTAGTAAATTATAGAAGAATGAAACAAGTACAAAATAGTGAGGTAGGTTTGTATGATTTTTGTATAATACATTAATAGAGAACCACGATACCTGTGAACATTAAATATATTAAAAAAAATATATAAATAAACAGGTAATAGCTGGCACATGTAAGAAATAAAGAAGTAGAAAACTAGACAACAGAAAAAACAACAAACACAGTAGAATTTTTCTTTCTTTCGACGAATTTGTTGCCACTTGCATCGAAATATTGTCGAATCTCCAGAATATCTAATACTATCTTTTCTTTTCTATTCTCTGTTGTGTTGTGTCTTCTATGATGTCTAGTGTTGTTGTGTTTTTATGTGGTCTTGTTTCCTGTGTGCTTTCTTAATTTTAGTCTGTTGCCTAGAACGTAGTGTATTTTCAGTTATCTATTAAGTTGTTGCCTCATGTGTTGTGGATTTTCTGTTATCCATTCTGTTGTTATCCATTCTGTTGTTATCCATTCTGTTGTTATCCAATCTGTTATCAAATCTGTTATTATCCATTCTGTTGTTATCCATTCGGTTGTTATCCATTCTGTTGTTATCAAATCTGTTGTTATCCATTCTGTTGTTATCAAACCTGTTGTTATCCATTCTGTTGTTATCCATTCTGTTGTTATCCATTCTGTTGTTATCCATTCTGTTGTTATTAAATCTGTTGTTATCCATTCTGTTGTTATCCATTCTGATGTTATCCATTCTGTTGTTATCAAATCTGTTGTTATCCATTCTGTTGTTATCAAACCTGTTGTTATCCATTCTGTTGTTATCCATTCTGTTGTTATCCATTCTGTTGTTATTAAATCTGTTGTTATCCATTCTGTTGTTATCCATTAAAAAAGGAATCTCATAGCAGATACTGCCGTAGCGAAATGAAGTGTTAAAGACTTCATAATGCTGGGTCCAGCAACGACAGGTGGGATGACAAGTTCCCTTCTCGCCGCCGTTGTCTTCCCTAACTCAACAGCAGAGTCAGGTACCCATTTACAGCTGAGCGACGCCATAGAGTTTCGAACCCAGTACCTTTGCCGTAAGAGGCGATCTAACCACTATGTATAATCTGTTGTACTGTGAATATCCAAGTGCTTATATTCTGCTTGTCGTGAAGATAAGTTTTTCGTTTTACCTGTTTCTGAAGCGTCCGATTGGCAGAGTGGTTAGGGCTTACAGCCCTGGTCGTTCGTGGCAAAGGTGCCGGGTTCGAATCACGGTACCGACACGCTTCAGCCTACCCAGCTGTAAATCGGTACCTGACTCTGCTCGATGAATTAGGGAAGGAAAAGGCAACGAGGAAGGAAACTGGTCATCCCACCTCTCGGTGCTGAACATAGTGTGGTGAAGTCTCTAACACTTCACTCCCCTACGACAGTATCCGCTATGGGACTACTTTTACCTTTATCTATTTTGTTTCTCAAACCACGCCCTCCCCCTCCCGTCCCACCTCTTCTCTTTCCAGTCTGGCAGGCAAATTCCTACGCGCGAACGTAAGCTTGCAATACACAATAGGTGATAGATTTGGTGTTCCGTCAATACGTTTAAGCATGATAAAAGGAAACCTGGTGGGTGTCTGGTTACAAAGTCATTGAAACTGGTCACGTCTGCTTTTGTACAACGGTGATCTAAGAGGACGCCCCCTGGGTGAATTATTCCTTCAGACCGGGTTAAACGAGATTTGAGCAGACGATTAGACGCAATTTTCTGGTCCTGTTGTGGAGACGGGCCCCCCTTGTTTATAGCGATCGTCAGACTGTTGTGTTGCACACCACAATTACAGCTAAGTTGTGCCAAACTTCACGCGACATAATGCCGGTTTCTACGAAAGGTAAGTACAGCTCATTCAAGACACAAGAATTAATTTAATGTGTCTACTTCTTTCCGTTCTATGTTGTATTTTTGTTTATTATCATGATGGGCTTTCATTTCCTATTTACTCGTAATATAATTTAACCGAAGACAGAATAGTAAATTTTTCCCCTCAAGATTATAAAGTAAAACCTTCAAACTTGACCTACAAACTTGACCTACAAAAAAGGTAACTCCCATAGCAGATACTGCCGTAGGAGAGTGACGTGTTTAAGACCTCACAATACTAGTCCAGCTTTATGAGGTAGGGTGACCAGTTTTCACTACCTCGCTGCCTTCCCTAACTGAATAGAGCGGAGTCAGGTACTCATTTACAGCTGGGTAGACGGGAGTGTGACGATTCCAGGTTTCGATCCCCAACTCGGTAGCTTTGCCTCGAGAGGTAAGCGTTCTAATCACTCTGCCAATCTAAACTTAACCTACAGATAGTTATTGTACCCATAATTTTTTTTTCTTTTAAAATAAAGTAAGCCTCGTTTTGGCAAGATGCGATCTCCGTTCAATCTAGGCGCAAGGTATGTCGGTTATATTACGACGCATGACTTTGTGGTCTTGTAAATTATTTTTAATATGTGGTGTCTGTGGCTTGAAATGGCAACCCAGGATTAAATTTAAGAGAGCTTGTGTTGATGTTTATTAGACGCTCAGACACAAGCACAGTAGATTCGGTCATTAACCTTAGTTATCTTGTTTCTGTTTTTCTGTCTTGTCTTATCTGTACGTCTGCATGTCTGCCTGTCCGTCGGTCCGTCTATCTATCTATCTATCCATCTATCTATATATCTATCTATCTATCTATCTATCTATCTATCTATCTATCTATCTATCTATCTATCTATCTATCTATCTATCTATATATCTGATTGTCTGTCTGCCTGTCTGTTTGTCTGTCTGTCTACTTACCTACCTACCTATATCTGTTTCTCTAACGCCTGTCTGTCTTCCAATTTATCAGGTAGAAAGCTAGTCAGTATGCGTGTAGCGTAACTGTAAACAAACTTGGCCTTAAGCGCCTACTTAATACGACAAAAGTCGAATGTTTACCATTACAGTTAAAACCCATACATGCAATACATTTCCAGTATATTTTGGAATGTGCGATGGTGAATCGTATTTGTATTCAACCAAGCGTTGGGTTGTGGCACAGGTAAGGTGACCATATTTTCAAAACCCTAATCCGGGACAAAATAGTAGATTTGACCTATTTCCATGCAAAAAATCGGACAAAAGGGTAAAGAAAAGGTCAAAAGTCGGGACATGTCCCGGAAAAATCAAGTTGATGTCAATTTTAAATAATATGCATTTTATATATACATTTGAATAACATTGAATAACATACATTTTACTGTATAAGTTTAACTACTTAAACTAATAAGAGAGAAAAACATCAATAATCCTTACTTAAGGTGAAGCTGAGTTACTGTACTTTTCAGATGAGTGGATTTTTATCAATAGGTCCTTCTTTGCAAGCAGCATCTTAAAAAACTCGACACATGTTTCCTCACAGTTCACTTTGGTTGTCAACATAGCTTTCAAAGTTTCAACACCTAGCTGTGTTTTATAACTAGCCCATAAGCTGTTCATCAAAGAAAACACTCTTTCTGTGGCAGCATTTGTTCCAGGTAGACAGAAGAAAAAAAAATGCCAACTTCAAAATATTTGAAAATATCACATTATTGTTTTTGAAGTGGGAAACCATTTCAATCCAACGTTGTGGTGGCAATGTTGTTTTGGCACTCCATTCCCCAATTTTCTGAGAAGTAACAAACTGCTTCATATAGACATATTCGTCATAAATTTCAGTTTCTGTAAAGTGGGCTGAAGGTAATGTTTGAATCACTAGTGATGATGATATCTCAATATCTGCCCAAATTAGTATTCTGTTCAGTGTTACCCAGCTGTAGGATTCTAGGTCTTGAAAAATTTTTGCAGCCCATTTATTCAAATAATTGAAAGCTGTTTCATAGAACGAAGAAACGCAAGCATGAAACTTTTTCACATCCTCCTTTGGAAGTCCTTCCATTTCCAGCTTTTCAAGGATTAGCTTAACTCTTGATGGCAAGAAACAGTCTTCCAGTTTTCAACCTGTTGATGCTGTCAATGACTTCAAACACAGTGACCGTCTGTCCCTCTATTTTTTGCACTGCTTCGTGGAATGGAGAGGCCTGACTGTGAACACAAACAAGCCATGCCTCAGATAAAGGATTTTCAAAGAATGTCTGTATAAAAACTGGCCATCTGTCTTGAGATTGAAAATATGATTTTAGAGGCAGGAACATCTGAAGAACCCTTTCAACAGCAGGCAGCAGAGCAAGCCACCTAGTCTGAGCATAACCTAAGATCATCTGGAAGTCTGTTTCCACAAACTGGCAAAACTCCTTGAGTCTTTCAACTCGTACTGTGTATGATTTGAAGAGTAGATAAATTTTAGCAATAATCAGCTCGACATCAACAGGCAGTACATCTGCAGCTGTTCGAACAGTGTTGTGGAAAATATGACCTGCACACCCAACTCCTATAAGACCATGTCCAAGGTTTTCTTGCAGTTTTTTGAAAACATTTATCTGGCAATGACTTTAACTCTAAATTTTATTTTTCCATTACTGTGTGTAGCACAAGAAAAGTAATGGTTGGATGCGTCAACAGAAATAAATGCGCCTTTAACTATAGCAAGCTAAATAATGCTGTTTTCTTCACATTGGTCACCAATTTTTGATCAGCTCTGAAGAAAGTGGTTAACGACGAGCTGGATGCAGCTGAAGAAACGACGGCTCTCGGCTCTCATGTTTCTCACTGCTTATGTGGTTCTTAATATCACCACGTCCACTATGGCTTATCGAAAACCCGGAGGCACATATATGGCATCGTACATTGAAGTTTGATGTACTCTTTTTAATAAACGGATATTCCTTTTGTAAAACTTGACTGAAACTGCATTTACGCTTTGGTACCATTTTCTTACAACAATAACAAAATATGCACAAATAGTTCACCGTTTAAATTAAATAAACGTATTCCCTACGCAAAATCTTGGTACTTTACCACTACCTAAAATTTCAAATAACTGCGAATATCACATTGTAACCACAAAACTAATTCGCGGTCCTGACAACCTCTTGTGCTGTTTCGGCGCCAGTTCACTAATAATTAAAAATTACCTCAAGTCAGCCACGGAATAATAATTTTTGTTGTTAATCTGTGAGATTTATGCCAAATTGGCAAATTCGTCCAAAACCGGGACGAATTGGCGTCCCGGATTGCATCGAAAAAAAGTCGGGACAAATTATCAAAAATGGTCGAAAACCGGGACTGTCCCGGAAAAACCGGGACGTCTGGTCACCTTAGGCACAGGTAGTACAACAAATCGATCAACGCAATTGACGATGTGTAATTAATCACAGTAATAATAATAGCCCCTTCAGTCATAACTGACTCAGTAGTGTAGTCAGTTACTTGGCGCATTCATCCTTGTTGTACCCAAGCCCCGGGACCAAAGAATGAGGCTGCGACGAACTAGACCTTTAAAAATAGACTAAGAGGTTTTGTCATGTGCAGTTTGTCCAGAGATTGAAACCATGGACCTGAATATAAAAAAAGGCTGCACATCTAGGAGGATTATTATAGGATGTTAAATGCATTAGCATCACATGACAGATGAGCCGCGGTAGCGCAATGGTTAGTGTACTGGCTTCCTAGCACGGTGGTCCGTGGTTCGATCCCCAGTTGACGTGGGATTTTTTTAGGCCACAAACGGCTCCGGGGTCGACCCATCCTCATGAATTGGGTACCTGAACAACTCTGGGAAGGTTAAGGCGGTCGGCGTGATGCTGACCACATCACCCCTAGTGTGCCGATGGTCAAGAAAATACGGGCCTAACACCGTATTCCCAATATGCCTCAATGGGCGTGTAACGGGATCTTTTTTTTCTATCACATGACAGTTCTTGTTCAGGAGCCTCCATGGTAGAAGAAATAGAGGGCGATCCAAAAGCATGTGCAGAAAGCAATTAATACAGGCATACGATGGATAAAGAAAACATGGTAAGGACTTAACCAGACTGCTCAAGACAAGAAGGTTTGGAGTGAAATGATGATACGCTTTTGCTCCACAGAAAGACATGGAAGAAGAAGAAGTAGTGGAATATACATTGTTTGCGAGATATTACATTGCGATCGTGATTAACTTTGCACTCTGCATGATCGAATAACGTGACCAAAAACAATGAGAGTTGTATCTATCCAAGAATTATATCTAGAGCAGATACAGCAGCAAGTGGGAAGCAGAACATTCAGGCCACGCATAACAAAAATGATGCATATTACCATGTTACCATATTACCATGTTACCATGTTACCAGCTCAACAGAACTAGTGATAATCTTCACATGTTACCAGCTCAACAGAACAAGTGATAATCTTCAGACTTCGCACAGGCCACAACAGATTGAGATACCATCTATACAACAAGCTAAAAAAGAAACTACTGATGAGTATAACTGTGGCACCGATAAAATGACTGCTGAACATCTGCTTCAAAGGTGCCCAACATATGAGGAACAGAGAAAGCACATTTGGCCGTCACCAGTACTATTCGTGGACAAGTTCTATGGAGATACAAATAGCCTCATGCTGACCACTGCTGTCTTTGAAAATATTCAAGTAGACGTCTCAGAGTATACGAAGAAGAAGAATTTATAACATAGATATTAGTTCATTTGTTTTATTTAATCATCTCTGTCTTCTGTTCCTCGCGGAACATAGAGCAATCGTTGCAGCTGGCAGACAAGCCTGTGTTAAATCACACGCTGTTGTAGTTGTTGTTTCTGTAGCATTTTGTTTTACATGTTGCGGCTGCCAGTTCCCCCCCCGCCCCCCCCCCCCCCCTCCCCCCCCCCCCCCCCCCCATAAGTACAGGCCCAAAATACCAAGCTGATCGGCCGGCCAGGCCATTATGTCTCTCACAGAATTTTGAATCCTGCTCAGCCCTACGTAAGAGGTTGATCCTCGTGTTATTCTTTAGGTTCATCACCAGACAAATGAAAAATAAAATTACTGACTTTTAAACTAACGCTAAAGTAAGTTGTTGTTGTTGCTGTTTATTTGCTTCACAAATTTGACAATATTAGACAAAAAAGTATCTAGTAAAGTGCAGCTGCATCAGTAAGTGATAAACACATTGTAATTTTTTTATTTATTTTTTTTTAAAGCGGAATTCGCTGTTACTTAGAAAGACAACTCAGCCAAACCCAGGCCGCTAGTAATTCGACACCCGCAACCCTCAAGCGGGCGAAGTTCTTGACGTGACGACATGCTAGTATATATATATATATATATATATATATATATATATATATATACATATATATATATATTATATATATATATATATATATAATATATATATATATATATATATATATAATATATATATATATATATTATATATATATATATATATATAATATATTATATATATATATATATATATATATATATATATATATATATATATATATGTATATATATATATATGTATTATATATATTATGTATATATATATATATGTATATATATATATATATATATATATATATATATATATATATATTATATATATATATATATATATATATATATATATATATATATATATATATATATATATATATATATATATATATTATATATAAAATATATAATAGATATATATATATATATATATATATATATATATATATATATATATATTATATATATATATATTTATATATATATATATATATATATATATATATATATATCTTCTTCTTTGCTCACTTTCCAATGTCAACTTGAATTTGTTCAAAGAAAGCAGCAGTCAGCTTGAGGTTGCTGGTATCTCTGCAGATTTTTCCATGAACGGTGCTGGTAACGGCCATATGCGCTTTCTCTGTTCCTCGTATGTTGGGCACCTTTGAAGCAGATGATCAGCGGTCATTTTATCGGTGCTACAGTTACACTCATCAGTAGTTTCTATCTTTAGCTTGTTGAATAGATCGTATCCCAATCTGTTGTGGCCTGTGCCACTGTGTGATTGTTCTCTTCTGTTGAGCTGGTAGTATGCATCCTTATTTGTGTGACTTGGATACTCTACTTCCAATTTGTGTCTGTATCTGATTCTGATAAAACTCTTTGCCTCATCGAAAGTTATGCTTGCATCAGGCTGAGGTGGCGTTGCACTTTCCTTTGCCAATCTGTCAGCCTCTTCATTGCCGGTGGTGTGACAATGAGATAGGATCCATAGGATCACAACTCTTTTTAATCGTTGACATAGTTTACTGAGCACTACTCTTAGGTCATCCAGGTCTGCATTATGTTGGCTTTTGAATGTTGCAATTACTGACAGTGCATCGGTAAAGAAAGCAACTTGTCTCTCTGTGCTTTCCTGTGTCATTATAACCTCTGCTGCAGTTTTCTAGGCCTCTGCCTATGCTCTGAAGTTACTTGAGAATGGTCTTGTTGCCACCGACAGCTTTTTTGTGTGCACCAGTGCTTAAGCTCAGATAGACACCTCCACCTCTATTTTCTGTTGCATTTGTTGCTGATCCATATGTGTATGCATGGCCCAGGTGTTGCGTGGGTAATATTTCTCTATGTATTTTGTTGCTATGTATTCTCTATCAGCTGCAGTCTGTCTCTTCGTTCTTTCAATTCCAGGAATGTTTTCTATCATTTCATGGAAACGATGTTGTTTCCAAACTGGAAGCTTGTGTGTGGTGTAGATGGGTTTATAGTTGATATTACATTTATAGAAACTGCTGTGTTTTGATTGATTCTACAAGGCTGATACCAGCTTGAATCTTTGCTTTCCAATGTTAATTCAGAAAGATAAAAAAGAATAACTTTACTTCCCAGTTTGACCCTGACATCATAGTATCAAGAACTATATTATGGGTGTGTCATGAGTAGATGGTAAACAACACTAGGGGTATGCAATAACACGACGCCACTTGTGCAGTTCCATGACATTTAATTGAACATTTACATAAGTCCTGAACATCAATAATATCGTCACGCATGCTGACATCACACTCAGGCTGACATCACACTCAGGCTGACATCACACTCAGGCTGACATCACACTCAGGCTGACATCACACTCAGGCTGACGTCACACTCAGGCTGACATCACACTCAGGCTGACGTCACACTCAGGCTGACATCACACTCAGGCTGACATCACACTCAGGCTGACATCACACTCAGGCTGACATCACACTCAGGCTGACACTGCCTGTAGGAAATATCTTAACTATCGTGTTCACGCACTGGCTTTACGGGAACACACTAATAGTACACACACATGACAATATGTGCGGAAACACTCTCGCACATGTACTACATCTACCAAACGTCTTTATGTGCGGAAAAACACCCTCACACTATTAATCCACCATCCATGTGTATATCACTTATCCCAAGTGATTGGCGGTATGAACCCTCGCCATTTCGATTCTCTCCGAATCTCTTGTATGCGGTACAATAACCTGAGCCTGTACTTATTCCAACATAGCTACAAGGCGGGACCAACTCAACGCCTTTACATGTTCTCCACGAACATTACCCAAAGTTCCTCAAGGAACACTCCTAGGCGGGAAGACATCGTCTATACAACAACATGTCAGACATTATCACTATATTCAGAATCTCTATATTACATCCCAAGTGTCACACAATACGAGCACCCGGCTCGACCACAAATCACAGACTCGAGCGCACAGCTCGGCTATCAAACACAGACCCCCACTGAGATAGTATAGTCTTACCGGCGTACCCCTATCGGATGATAATATTTTTGGGTTAGTTTAGGTTTGAATATACACGGGTAAAAGGCAACGATTATCAGAATAGATGCCGCAAAGAATAAAAGATTGCACTTTCAGAATTTAGATATAGAATTCTACATGTATCTGGCAGCAAAAAAAAAAAAAAAGAGGGGGGGGGGGGGGGGGGGGAAAGAAGAACACAAACTGATACATCAAAATAAGAATATAAAAGGCGAGAGGAGCTTTCATAGTATTAAGACATCTGTGAGAATTTTTTTTAAAATTAAGGGCTACATAAAAATCAGAATCTTTGATTAGAGTGTCAAGACAGCCCTGTTTCATAGCTCTGAAATATAGAGAGAAAAAAAAAAAGAAGTTAGACTTGCATAATTTGGTGCTTGCATTGAATAGTAGACTTGAAATAGTGTGACAAGATCGTCACTATGTAATTACTGAACAACAAATGTTATAGTCTGAACAGGCAATATTTATCTTTCAGATTTGTCTGTTTATTGTAAAATATTGTTTTATAAATTAATTCGTAGTTCTTGATATCACGTGCGCTAGAGTACGTCGTGTTCATAAACTACGCACGTTTTATTCATTCAGTTGGTCACAGAAACCTCATCAATTAAAAACAAAAAAACTCCTTTACACGAGACAAATTAAATACAGATTTGTTTGCAGTGCATTCTCTTCTAAAGAGTTCAGTCAACACCGTACTGTTTTTAAATTAACAGACGACTCCCGCGAAGTTTCAGTGCATTGCCATTTGAACCATCCATTTTAATATAACTTATGGCCTGGTCTGGAAATGCCAGGTATTAACCCCCACCCCCCCACGCTATGTCCACATCGCCAGAGTTTGAGTTTGTTCACACAACGATCCGTTTAGAGTTTTAAATGAGGTTAAAATAAAATTGAACTCTTTCACACGGTTGAATGATTTTCATTTTTAAAGTTCCAACTGGCTTTAGAATTCCTCGCGTGAGAAAAAGCTAGCGGGAAAAAAAGCACGCCGACCATTGTTGCTTTTAATGTCATAAATTTACGCGTGCTTTTGTTAACATATCTCACTGAATTTTTGCTTTTTGTGGTTTTTGAAAGCAACCCAGTGAATTTTTTAAGATAAATTCAGAGTTAACTTGCTCCGAAGGTAAGAGCGAAAATACGACAGATAAACACGGTCTTGAGCGAGTTATGCAAACTTTATGTAATTTCAGGTTAGGACTGTGACGATATTGTATATGTCCTTCTACATTCTTCATTCTCCCCTGCATTATCGATTTATTTCTTAATTTTCCGCACTCATCGTCCTATTATGTGGCATATTTTATGCACCTTCATTTTTTGCATAGTCACTCCCAGATTTGTTTACGTTGCACCTTGTGAATCGTAGTATTACAAGGTTAATTAGACAGGTCAGAAGATAGTACTTTTATCACTTAAGTAATAAGGTTTTGGCAGTAACTGCTTTGCTGCTTAAATGCTGCTAAATCTATTTAAAATGTCGCGAATTTTGGCTTAATTTAATTTGAAACAATGAAAAATAAATAACATGTCAAGTAAACACATCAATAACTTCAGCTCTTACTTATGTTTCACACTAAAGGTGTTAAACTTGAGAGAAAATCCACAAAAATTCAAGAGTTAAAAACCGAAGTTCTTATCAGTTACTGATTTCTCTTCGTCATCTGTATCCATTGCCAAAGTAAGATGATCCACCATTGAACGAACCAGAAATCAATTTGCTTTCAGATCAACATCGTTTATTGGAAAGGTATGTTTTATATTATATTAAAATAGAGATGTGTAATTAAAAACACTAACAATTTAAAACACTTAAAGGTTATAACGACTAACCGATATTTCAGCTGAGATTATTCTATTAATATAAGTCGTCGCCGAGAGAGTTGTTAATTACAACTATTGTGGATAAAAGATTATACTGCGATGCTGGAGGTTAAAAAATTTATTTTCTTCTGACATCATTTATGAAAGACGACAGTCCCACTCGCATATTTATTTCAAACACTCCTCTCCCTGTCGTCACACTTCGTCACAAAATTTTAAAACCCCTTCCCCCATCACTGCATAGCCTCTTATATGTGGACGACCCCTTTCTATCCTTGATCGTTTTACAGTACCGTATGTTGTAAAATTCTACTTTCACCGATTCTTCGTGGTCGTTAGTTGATGCATAACAGTGTGAAGATTAAAACAAGGCGATAAGAGTAAGGAAAGAACAATGCAAAATTTAGTAAAGGAGGCCAACCGGTGTGGAAATATTTCATTATGGCAATTTACAAATAATGGCCTTCCTGATAGGCTTTGAGCCGATGAAGGCACGCTCGCGAACAACATCGACAACTCCCATTAAAACTGTAATTCTACACGGGGTTAAGTTATTTCGTTCAAACTGACTTAATGCCAGGTAATTATATCGGCAAACAATGTGACTGAAATATAATATGCCAAGGGGCATATTGTCTGTCACTATATCTTGTACATACATTGGGGGATTTGCACAAGCGTGTTATTTTCTTAGAAATATATGTACAGTACTTCCGCGATTATTGTTGGAACATGATATGAACGTACCAGTTTTTTGTTGGTTTGTTTGTTTCTTCCATTTTCTTTCTTTTTTATGTGTCTGCTTGTCTCTTTGACTTTCTTTCTTTCTTTTCCTTTGTTATCAGATAAAAGGTAGACGAGGAGTGTTGTGTAATATGGCAACATAGAAGGCCTAATTCAGAGAGTTATATTGGAAGATGGGTGTCCTTCTAAACATACTCCTGCATAGCTGCTGAGCAAAGTTTAAATAAAATTAAGTGTTAAAAAAATTCGTCAGAATGTCTTACATCTGATGATATGAAACTCAATAAAGAGCCTAACAATAGGAGGAAATCTGATCATCAGAAGTATTCATCTTGGCAGACAATTGTGTTTCGATCATTTTACCTCCTTCACACTCTTACAAAAAAAGGGGGGGGGGGGAAACTGGGTCATAACCATCTAGTCTCAGCTCGCGTTGATTGGTTAAAGGAACATGTCACGTCATCTCATTATGATGAAACGTAATATAGTGAAGTCTCTAACACTCCACTCCCCTACGAGAGCTTCTGCTGTGGTATTATGTTTACCTTATACCTACCTAGTACGAGCATATTGCTTGCTTTTAATGTGTACATACGTAGTTTGCGTGTTTGTTTGGAATCTTCTTCTCCTTCCTCGTTCTTCCTCGTTCGCCTTCAGACTTTCACATTAATGACTAATTAATGCAGTAGTCAGCTCAATGTTCTTGACGTCTCCAAAAAGTGTTTCGTGGAGAGAAGTGGGTTGTTACCATTTTCTACTCCGTTCATTGCTGTATTTTGGGAAAGACTACAGCAGATGTTCGGCTGTCATGGAGTTGATGCCACAGGTGCAGAGATCTGTTGCATCAATTCTGTACTTGTGGTATAAATTGTATCTCAATCTGTTGTGTCTAGTGCGTAGACGAAAATGGTGACCTGGTCTCGCCTAGATAGCTGATGATATGCACCGTGGAATCTGATATCTGGGTTTCATTGACCTGTTAGTAAGTGTTTGCTTACACTTTGTACTCTCGTGTCAAGATGGCAATCAAGCATGTTTTAGAAATTTATTACGCGATTATTGGCATTTTACGACATGGGCTGCTTCTCAGGTTTCGTGTTGTATTATTTTATTGGTCCTTTAGTTAACATGTGGAATTCGAGCTATAACAGTTTCTAATGAAGTCAGCGCCACGTCAATGTCAGCATGTTTTGTTTTTGTGTAGCTGTGTTACTTTTTACTACCGTGGTGCCTAGTGAGAGTAGAACCGGAGATGATTGCATGTGATTCTAATCATGGGGCTGTAGTAGCTGTTAGCTGACAAATGTATGGTTGTGATGGTCGTGGTGGTTAGCTTTGAGTACAGCTTTCGTGATGTCGTTGATATGATGTGATTGATGTGTTGTCGTCGCTGTGGTCTTATTATTCTCTTACATTCCACTATCACAATTAAATTTTTTTTTTAAAGCAGATGTTGATGTACTCTCCAGAAGAGCGGACTGAGGTCCAGTCATTGCATCAAGGAGCAACACAGGATGTAACAGAGCATAACTCTCACGCAGAACGTAACAGAGCATAACTCTGAGCAAAACAGAATATAACAGAAAATAATTTATGTCACACTTGCGCAAAATAAAGGTCACTCTACCTCAGACAGAGTGTGGTAAAGTGGGATGTTATAAATATCTATAGGGGGCTTAGTGTACTAACTGAGATCAGCTGTGAAGGTATCTGTATCTAATAGGTGTAGTGTTTTACAGATAACCTTACTTGCTACCACATTATGCCTCAGTCAGAATTATTCTGGAATATTGTGATGACTACGTTAAATGTCTAGGGTATGTATATGATGAAGTGTAAGTCACAACAACAACAGACAGATAAACAATTTAATTTATTCCACCACACTTGACAACACTGTGACACTCACACACATGAAACATTCTATAAGACTATCTTAAATGAGTCACTGGTAAATTTTCAAATATCAATATGTATTAAGTACTTTCATTAATATTTATGTGTTGTGACGTACGTCTAGTTTGACAAGTGAATTTTCCCTGATATGATGGATGATTTAAAGGGACCCTTAGCTTTTCATAACATTAGAACCCCTGAACATTTGTTGTAACTTTTCGTTTGCCAGAACGCATTCCACCGGGACTCATGTAGGATACAGCGACGAGATCAAAGAGACAGACCGAGGGATCTTAAGGGAGACTATCGGCGCTATCAAAGACAGTAGTTTTCCCTGATACGAGACGCAGTTGCTTGCCGCTAATTTCGCGTCTCGGTGTCAATCGAGGAACCGAGCGAACGGGGGAAAGCGAAACGGGCAGCAGCGAGCGGATACGAAGACCAGGGGGCGGCTTCTTCTCTTGATTTGGCGGTCAGATCCCCAAAAGTTCGTGAGATCAAATAAGTTGTCAAGTTTATCATGTCCCACTCAACTTACATTCCATTTTAGCTAAATAGACCATGTAGAACTAGACACGTTATCACTCGCTGGCCAGACCTTTACAGAAGCACTAGCTTTATTGAAATCTTGTTATAGATTTTCCCCTGGATTTTATATATATTTTTGCAGTGATTTCTATTTCTGTGCAAAGCGGTAATATATATTGTGTAAAGTGATCAGTGGTCTAGCTCAGTCATTCTATTTAAAGGGATTCTGTGTTAATTTAAATCTATTTAATTAAACCATCTCAAGAGTTCCAGTTTTAAATATAATGATCTATCTATTATATTATTTCAAAAGATAATAGATGCTTAAATTAACTTTTAAAGTCGCGAAGGAATTTATAATTAATAAATTCAGTTAAGTCCTAGTTTTATAGATGTGGGTTTTTAACCACTAGAATTCGCGCAGTGTTTATTAAATACATAATTAAATACTCGAGTGTATTATAGGCTTAACGGGAAATTCATCGCGCTTTAGAAGGTTATTTGTTTTCGGTATATTACATGTCTTTTTTTTCTTTCATACAGAGTGATCGTAACCTGTGCGATCCCAGCATTAAGAAAGCAATAAAGAAATCAATCTAAGCAAAGCAAAGCATAAACAGTGTGTATAGTTCCCCTGACGCAGAACTTGTTGAGACTGTGTAAATTTTTAATCTTTGAGGCGATTCTATGTTTGGAATTCCGCTATCTAACTTATAGCAAAGAAAGCACACCCAAAGACAAATTTAACGCACCATCAAACAACTTAAGTCGTAACGGGAAGAAGAACACTGGCCCGAGCTTTGTTAGTTTACTGACACAGAGAGATAATTCATAATTTCCTGAACAGTGATGTGACTAGTTTTCTCACTGGACTTAAACCATACCTCACGGATAAAGTGTACCAGCACGCGTAAGAATTTTATTATCCGCGGCATAGTCAAATAGACCACACCATCCTCACCCCGGTATCAGAGACCGTGCCCTCCCATAGAAACTGTTATTAAGAAAAGAGACACAACTACAGATTCATTTTCCAGCGATTACGGGACCCTTTTATGTGCTGACCGCCTACCCGATAATCTGGGGCTAGAACTTGAACAAACACTCATACATTTAGTTGAGGTGTAACTGCTGTTGCGTTATTCTATGGAGTGCAAGATTTTTTCACAATCGGTAAGTGAGAGCAAGATGAGTGAAGGCCTTTGCTAGCGCGTGTATGAATGACAGGAAATTAATTCTTTTGTGTGACCATTTTGTTAACTTGCTTACCTGGTAACATATATCTTTTCTGTATACCCTACATTGTTCCTTTAAGTGGGATAGTTGATAATTTGTTAACTCTGTTTAAAACCACCTCCTTTCCATTTGCTTAGTAAAGGGAAGAACAGCTGGGAAGAACAGGTTTTTTTTTTCTATCACCTATACCTAACTTGGTAACACCTCTTTCAGAGTAATTAACTTTACTGTTAGGTTAACGTACCCGTGTTCCTGATATTATCTATCTCTGGACTGGGTTTGTCTTTGTCTAATGAGCGGGAAGGGCTTAGTCGATACCAATCTTCTTCACCCCCTCCCAAACTTGTTATTTGCATTTGTGTACTTATGATAATTTATGTAATATCTGATATTTTTAGTAATTGATGTTTAAAGTGAATAAAATCACCTAAACTCATTTAGTTCTGTGTGTTGGATATACCCAAAGCCCAACATTTCCCCTATTCGTTTAATATAGTTTGTATCAACGTCGTGTGTGTGTTTGAAAACACCGAATCGGTGTGCGCGCAGATGCGAGTCTGGAAAACTGGCAAATAATTGTTTGACCAGGAGAGTGAAAGAGAAGATTGAGAGACACGATTTGTCGTAAATAAGTCTGTCTTTACTCTCCTCCAGCACGCTGTGAAGTAACTATTAAATCTCTACATTTTCTATCACTGCGCTTTCCATCATCATTTTCCACTCTAAACCGGACCACTATTTCTACGACTCTTTTCTCTCAAAATAAATTTACGACAATATTTGGCCGGCTCGTCTGGGATAATTTTGAGATACATTTGATGCACACATATTTGTGGGCTGGTTCTGGGATCTTGAGCTACATTTGAGGCAATCGCATAGCCGGGTTAAAGATATTTTGAGTCTGATTTAGTTTGGGTCTAACTAGGTAGAGTGTGAATGATTTGTCTTTGTGAATTAGGGAAATAAATAAATAATTACACCCCTAGACAAACGTTCTTTAAGTATTTGGGTTGTCCACACAGCATATTTACAGTTTGTTTTCTCTCCACAGCAGTAGAAAGTACAGATAAACAAATATATTTGCTATTTTATTATCCTCTGGCGGAGATAATTATATTTCTTTCTTTATAAAAGTTGCTGGGATTGCGTGATTGTTTTACAGTCACTAAGGTTTTTGAAGTCAAAAAGAGTTGAGCTTAGCTAAAGACGGATTGTTCTGATTTTTAAAAATTAAGTTAACAACGTCTCATCTCAATAATTGACTTTAGGGACGGAGTTTGTTGTCAGAGATTTAAAATTTAGGGGAAATTTTTTTTTTTCCTTTTAAATTGTTTTAATATAAATTTTTCTCTACTGTTAGTAAAAGTAGATTCTTTTCCAGTGTAACTTACCATTTAGTGGCATAGTCGCTTGCGTTTAGAGCCTTAATTGCCAGATAATAGCAGCGATAAGTTTGCACAGTACAGGTAGGAGGTAACACAGGTAAATTTGTACTTGTGTTTTTTTTCTCGTAGCGGTTCAGAGTTCCTCCCTTTCGCGTTTCTTCTTACTAGTTCTCTAAGCATACTTCATCTTATTCTTTAACAATGGCAGAGAGGATAAAGATGAGGTCCATCTTGAGGCTGGAAGCGAAAGAGGCAGGATTAGATGCAGAAGCTGCAAACGCGTTTATTAACCAGGAATTGGAAATATATGACGCGGAGCAACAGAGAGCCGAAGCTGAGAGGAAGGCGAAGCAACAGAGAGCCGAAGCTGAGAGGAAGGAAGAGAAAGAAAGAACAGAGAGGAGAGAAGCCCAGGAGAGGGCAGATAAGAAAGAAGCGGAAGAACGTCTTTTGGAACAGAAGAAAATTGAAGCAGAGATGGAAACTCGCAGAGAGAGAGAGAGACAAGGAAAGACTACATGAACTGGCGCTTAAGGCTCTAGAGAGTCGGGGCGCCTCTACTTCGACTAACGGAGAGCCGTCTTCGCCCCAGTCTCAATCAATGGACCTCTCCAGTACTCAATCTGCCCAATTAACTGCTATGTCGTTTTCTTTAGAATCTTTTCCTAGCCCTAACGAAAAAATTGACAGCTACCTAGAAAAATTCGAGAGACTCGCGAATCTTTATGGGTTAGAGAGTACCCGCTGGGCGCTCAAACTTTCAACGTCACTGAAAGGCAATGCTTATGACGTGTACACAAAGCTGGGACCGAATCAACATGATTACGACATGTTGAAAAAGGCCTTACTACAGCAGTTTGAGATGACTGCCCGAAAGTTTCTGCAGTTGTTCAGAAACAGCCGAAAAGAGAGCACGGAAACATTTCCCCAGTTCTCTTCACGTCTCACGGGTTATCTGACAAAGTGCATTGAATTATCTGACCTACCTCTTTCATATGAGGGACTCCTCGAACTTGTTCTTGTGGAGCAGATAAAATCCACTTTGTCGAATGAAACTCGTAGATTTTTGGCTGAACAGGGGGCAGTCAGGCTTGAAGACATACTCAATAAAGCCGAACGCTATAGCAATGCAATGGCCGAACTTCCCAGCACTAAACGTAAACCCACCGATGAGCCATCTCGAAAACAGAATCTAGAGCAGGCATCCTATTCTTCCACTTCCTCTCAACATTATAACCAACGAGATAACAATACCCAGAAACCTCCCCAGGAAAAATCGAAATTCTACAAAACCCGATACCCCCCCAACAACAATTCTGATCAACCCAACAAGCCTACGTGGCAGCGCGGCCACCAAGGTCAAGGAAAAGGGAAGACCCCTACACCAGGAACGTCTGATCAGGGCAAACAAACCGGTGCAAACCGCATTGGATGTTTGCATACAGCCTCGAAAGGTAGAGTCAATGTCAGTGATTCTCAACCTGAGGGGGACCGACCCTCAACTCGAGGAACTGTAATTTTGAACGGTACCTCTACTACTTGTCTTTTTGACACTGGATTAAGTTTTGATTGTATTGTCGCTAGGCACCTAGTCAAACCCGGTCAGGAGACAGAGGAAACCGTCAAACTTAGTGGAGTTTTCAGGAGTGATGCACCCAGGACGCTTCCTATCGCACTGGTAGAAATACACTCTGACTTTGTCAGAGGAGTTATTAAAGCGGCCATAATGGATGATCCGATCTACCCAGTTATCCTGGGATGTAGATATGTGTTCATTGGGAGACCTAAGGAGCCGATTGTGGCAGCGGTAACCACAAGAGGGCAAGCCAAGAAGGAGAGGGAGCCTGCGCCAAACTTGTTGCCGAATGAACTGAAGGAGGCGCAACAAAAGGACCCTACTCTGGCGCCCTGCTTTAAAAAACTGCCCATGGCTAAGGACCCCAGACACAACGGAGACATCTTTTCTAAGGATGGTGTATTGTATCGTAGAACGGGCAACCCGGACACGGGGAATACCCAGCTCCTAGTACCGACGCAGTACAGAAACCAGATCTTAGAAATGGGGCACTCTCTTCCCTTTAGCGGACACATGGGACAAAACGCCACTATTCAGCGAATAAAAAACCACTATTGGTGGCCAGGAATGAACTCTGACATTGTCAGGTACGTGAAATCCTGCGCCCAGTGCCAACGGGTAGCACCCAAGCACTTGACACCCCCAGTACCTATGGGGCAAATGCCAATAGTAGGGACTCCATTTGAACGGGTTGCTGTCGACATTATTGGTCCTCTGGAAAAGACCAAAAGAAGGAACAGGTTCATCCTGACCTTAGTTGACACTTGCACTATGTGGGCCGAAGCCGTACCGCTACCATGCACTAATTCCAAGCATGTCGCAGAAGCCCTTGTGCAAATTTTTACACGGTTGGGATTCCCTCAACAAGTTTTGACGGACAATGGATCCCAATTCCGTAGCCTGTTAATGGAGGAGATCTTTAAGATCTTGAGGGCCAAACATATCCACACAAGTCCCTACCATCCGGCCGGAAATGGGCTCGTGGAACGTTTTAACGGTACCCTCACCATGATGTTACGTAAGCTGGGTCAGGAGAAACCGGAAGACTGGGACCAATATATATCGGCTGCCTTATTCGCCTACCGAGAGGTACCCCAAGCGTCTACGGGTTTTGCGCCAGCTACACTTTTATTTGGCAGACCTATTAAGGGGCCACTAGAAGCCTTACTTCGGTCCCTGACAGACCAGAAGGCTGACGAGACAGTCGTCTCTGCAAGCAAGTATGTATCTGAGCTTAAGGAAAGGCTAAAGCTAGGATGGGATCTAGCTACTACCAACCTTAAGAAAGCCCGCGCTAAAATTACTAAAAGATACAACAAAGCTGCAAAAGAGAGAGAACTACAACCAGGGGAGAAAGTCCTATTGCTACTTCCAACCGGAAGCAATAAACTTCGCATCGGATGGCAAGGACCGTTTACCGTCCTTAAAAAGATCTCACGTACCAACTACAAGATCTCCATCAAAGGAAAGGAGAAGGTCTTCCACGTAAATCTGCTAAAGAAATATTTGGAAAGACCGGTGCCATCCTCCGAGCATCTCCTGGCTGTCGCCATAGCAACGGAAGACGAGGAAGATGATGATGGTTGCATGGAGTATCCACTGCAACCCACAGAATCCTTTAAAGATGTCAAGTTCGGCGACAATCTCTCACCAGAACAACAAACAGAAACTAGGGCTCTACTAAAACAGTACAGTGCAGTTTTAACGGATGTACCTGGTCGAACAAATCTCATTGAATTTGATATGAAATTAACAAACGAGACCCCTGTTCAAACCAGAGTTTACCCCATCCCGTACGCTAAAGCTGATGCACTTCGCGGAGAAATAGACAAGCTGCGTCAGGCAGGAATTATCAGTGAGTCTACATCTCCTTACAGCTCGAGCGTAGTGCTGTTGCAGAAGCCCAATAAGGAAGTTCGGCTGTGCATTGATTACAGGTTGCTAAACGCTGTAACGGAATTCCAGCCCGAACCTCTCCAAACTGTTTCTGAGTTGTTCACCAAGCTCAGCAAAGCTAAGATCTTCTCCAAGATTGACCTCAGTAAAGGTTATTATCAAATACCAGTCAAGGAGGAAATTAAACCTTTGTTAGCTTTCAGCACTAGTGAAGGACATTACACATTTAACGTGATGCCGTTCGGTTTGCATAACGCACCAGGAGTGTTCACCAGGATGATGAGGAAGCTTCTAGAACCTTTGCAAAGTCCCCATATCCATAATTTCATGGATGACATCTTAATTGCATCGGAAACCTATGAAGAACATATTGCTACGGTTGCTATGCTCCTCAGGAGACTACAGGAAACGGGTCTCACAGCCAGACCTAGCAAATGTCTCATCGGGTTTGAACAGTTAGACTTCCTGGGGCACACTATTTCTCACGGATGCAGTTGGCCTATTAAGAAGAACGTGGAGAAAATAGTGGCAGCAAAAAGACCCCGAACGAAGAAAGACGTACGTTCCTTCATATCGCTATGTGCATACTATCAGAAGTACATCCAGAACTTCAACGGACTGACGGCACCTCTGACTGACCTCACAAAGAAAGGTTGTCCTGATAAGGTCATATGGGATCAAAAGTGCGAACACGCGTATAGCACTTTGAAAGGACAGTTGTCTGCATACCCCATTTTGAGGTTGCCTGACCTCAAGAAACCTTTTGTACTGAGAGTCGACGCGTCAGGTCAGGGCATCGGGTCAACACTGCTTCAAGCCGATGACAGTGACCTGAACATGCTATTTCCAGTTGCCTATGGCAGTCGGAAATTAAATAAAGCGGAACGGAACTACAGCGTAGTTGAAAGGGAATGTCTTGCTCTGATTGACGGTATCAGACGCCATCATGAGTTTCTTTATGGTACATCGTTCACGGTGCAAACAGACCACGCTCCGTTAGCATTTCTTGGTGCCAATAAAGAATTTAACGCTAGGATCATGCGTTGGGCCCTCCTTCTAAGCGTCTATTCTTTCAAAGTGGAATATATTCCGGGAAGACAGAATGTCGGGGCTGATTTTCTGAGTAGAAACTGGTCTACAGAGGAAGAAGAGCAAACTGAAGATACCACTCATCCTAAAATCACCAATCAGGTCACCTCCATTGTCAAAAATGAAAACATGAAAAATGGTTTCATGTCTAAAAGTGGGGACGATTGTGACGTACGTCTAGTTTGACAAGTGAATTTTCCCTGATATGATGGATGATTTAAAGGGACCCTTAGCTTTTCATAACATTAGAACCCCTGAACATTTGTTGTAACTTTTCGTTTGCCAGAACGCATTCCACCGGGACTCATGTAGGATACAGCGACGAGATCAAAGAGACAGACCGAGGGATCTTAGGGGAGACTATCGGCGCTATCAAAGACAGTAGTTTTCCCTGATACGAGACGCAGTTGCTTGCCGCTAATTTCGCGTCTCGGTGTCAATCGAGGAACCGAGCGAACGGGGGAAAGCGAAACGGGCAGCAGCGAGCGGATACGAAGACCAGGGGGCGGCTTCTTCTCTTGATTTGGCGGTCAGATCCCCAAAAGTTCGTGAGATCAAATAAGTTGTCAAGTTTATCATGTCCCACTCAACTTACATTTCATTTTAGCTAAATAGACCATGTAGAACTAGACACGTTATCACTCGCTGGCCAGACCTTTACAGAAGCACTAGCTTTATTGAAATCTTGTTATAGATTTTCCCCTGGATTTTATATATATTTGCAGTGATTTCTATTTCTGTGCAAAGCGGTAATATATATTGTGTAAAGTGATCAGTGGTCTAGCTCAGTCATTCTATTTAAAGGGATTCTGTGTTAATTTAAATCTATTTAATTAAACCATCTCAAGAGTTCCAGTTTTAAATATAATGATCTATCTATTATATTATTTCAAAAGATAATAGATGCTTAAATTAACTTTTAAAGTCGCGAAGGAATTTATAATTAATAAATTCAGTTAAGTCCTAGTTTTATAGATGTGGGTTTTTAACCACTAGAATTCGCGCAGTGTTTATTAAATACATAATTAAATACTCGAGTGTATTATAGGCTTAACGGGAAATTCATCGCGCTTTAGAAGGTTATTTGTTTTCGGTATATTACATGTCTTTTTTTTTCTTTCATACAGAGTGATCGTAACCTGTGCGATCCCAGCATTAAGAAAGCAATAAAGAAATCAATCTAAGCAAAGCAAAGCATAAACAGTGTGTAGAGTTCCCCTGACGCAGAACTTGTTGAGACTGTGTAAATTTTTAATCTTTGAGGCGATTCTATGTTTGGAATTCCGCTATCTAACTTATAGCAAAGAAAGCACACCCAAAGACAAATTTAACGCACCATCAAACAACTTAAGTCGTAACGGGAAGAAGAACACTGGCCCGAGCTTTGTTAGTTTACTGACACAGAGAGATAATTCATAATTTCCTGAACAGTGATGTGATGTGACTAGTTTTCTCACTGGACTTAAACCATACCTCACGGATAAAGTGTACCAGCACGCGTAAGAATTTTATTATCCGCGGCATAGTCAAATAGACCACACCATCCTCACCCCGGTATCAGAGACCGTGCCCTCCCATAGAAACTGTTATTAAGAAAAGAGACACAACTACAGATTCATTTTCCAGCGATTACGGGACCCTTTTATGTGCTGACCGCCTACCCGATAATCTGGGGCTAGAACTTGAACAAACACTCATACATTTAGTTGAGGTGTAACTGCTGTTGTGTTATTCTATGGAGTGCAAGATTTTTTCACAATCGGTAAGTGAGAGCAAGATGAGTGAAGGCCTTTGCTAGCGCGTGTATGAATGACAGGAAATTAATTCTTTTGTGTGACCATTTTGTTAACTTGCTTACCTGGTAACATATATCTTTTCTGTATACCCTACATTGTTCCTTTAAGTGGGATAGTTGATAAGTTGTTAACTCTGTTTAAAACCACCTCCTTTCCATTTGCTTAGTAAAGGGAAGAACAGCTGGGAAGAACAGGTTTTTTTTTTCTATCACTTATACCTAACTTGGTAACACCTCTTTCAGAGTAATTAACTTTACTGTTAGGTTAACGTACCCGTGTTCCTGATATTATCTATCTCTGGACTGGGTTTGTCTTTGTCTAATGAGCGGGAAGGGCTTAGTCGATACCAATCTTCTTCACCCCCTCCCAAACTTGTTATTTGCATTTGTGTACTTATGATAATTTATGTAATATCTGATATTTTTAGTAATTGATGTTTAAAGCGAATAAAATCACCTAAACTCATTTAGTTCTGTGTGTTGGATATACCCAAAGCCCAACATTTCCCCTATTCGTTTAATATAGTTTTTATCAACGTCGTGTGTGTGTTTGAAAACACCGAATCGGTGTGCGCGCAGATGCGAGTCTGGAAAACTGGCAAATAATTGTTTGACCAGGAGAGTGAAAGAGAAGATTGTTAATATTATCATATGTGTGTCAGTTGTGTAGTAGTAATATGAGGTAATACTGGTTTTGTTTTTTCAAGCTATGTTGTTATTTGTCATCATGACTTCACGTGTTTGTTTCTGTTGGAACTAGTATTGGAGATGTTCTCAGTTCCTTTCATTAAAACAATTAATTTCCCCTCTTATTTTTATACAATGTCAGTTTAAGATGGGGTTACATAATGTTGAGCTCCGCTGGCCACATAGGCTTATCTTTCGTGATGGCGGCAGGAAAAGACTCCTCTGCTCGATTGCTACCCTGTGTTCTGGAGACACCTCACTGTTTGCTATATGGACCAAGGAGTCTGCTGTCCGCCTCTGGATTCAGCAAAGCTCTGACCAGGTGCTGCTCAATAACTTTAGGACCACAGTCCCACAATTCATGGAAATAATACAGAATTACGTTGACTGGCACTGAATATAGCACAATTTCGATCTGCCGATGTCCCAGGCTTTTATTTATAAAAATATGCACTGGTGCTCAACGCACTGGTTCTGTAGTAAGTTTATTTGAACATGTGGTGCTGACCTGACGCCTCTAATTGACTATATTCACGGGTCTAACCAATCGTGCCATGTTTACCCAATCGTTTGAAAAAAAAGTACTCCTACTCCCGTTTCCCCTGACAACAAAAGATAGTATTTATAGCCCGACTAATCGTGTTTAGCCTTACATTTATTGCGCTCCAATCAAATCGGATTTAACATGGAGACCCATTTCCCGTACAATGGTGGGGTGAAAATCTGCCACTGAGCGATTCTGATTTTGGTGTTGTCTGACATCCCTCACTATTTCTTTTGGCTATAATTTGGTAATTCCTAGACTATTTGCGTAACGTTTAACATATTATTTGTCAGCAAGTCCTAAGGAACCCAAATATATAAATTTAATGGGGCTAAGGGGCTGCGTTCAAAATATGCATTTTCTACTACCTCCTGTTCACTTCGAATACGATGTGGTGTCTGGGTACTGTAATGTTTTCAAACGTAAATCAGTATAATGTCATATTTCCTAATAAGAATTTTCAGGTTTTTAAAAACTAACTCTCGTATGGGTAGTGTTTTTTATCACTGTCGATTTGAAAAAAGCTAATGCTTGTGGCCTTACACGCGTGATGGTAGTAATTGTATAGCGAGACGCGTGTTTAGTGTTGCATGCGTCCCTGCTTTCAGCCCTCCCTTCTTTCTATCTTTAGTCCATCTGTCTTTCGTTTTTGGGTAACGTAGTGTATAAAACGACATGAATGGAATTTTAAATCTAGGTCAACTTGCGTATCTCAAGGTTTTTCTTAGAAAGGCAGTACACGTTTTATCGTAGAAAGCGGGTATTGAAGCAGTAGGCTTTTACTATCAACGTGAAACATTACAATTTGCAGACGAAGTAGAAAACAAGGGGGATTTCGAGTACAGTCATTGTGACAGCACTGTTCTTTACCATTCTTCTTTCCTTTATTGAAGTTATTTGTTAGGCTTTACCTTTTCCTGATAATTTATATATCTCGCATGAGGTTGCATTGGCCCCTGCCCATACCCGGCTCTGGTCAAGACCACATGTCCCAACACAAGAAGACCCAATGACACCATGTGTCATTGTAGTGGTCTTCCGTGTTTTCACACAAAGGACCTCATGACATAAATGTCACTACTGGTCCCTGTGCGTAGACACATAATCCCAGCCAAAAGCCAGATATTAGGCCTTTTTTTTTTTTTTTTTTTTTTAATATTCCTCGCACGAGGTTGCATTTTTTTTCCTCGCATGAGGTTGCATTGGCCCCTGCCCATACCCGGCTCTGGTCAAGACCACATGTCCCAACACAAGAAGACCCAATGACACCATGTGTCATTGTAGTGGTCTTCCGTGTTTTCACACAAAGGACCTCATGACATAAATGTCACTACTGGTCCCTGTGCGTAGACACATAATCCCAGCCAAAAGCCAGATATTAGGCCTTTTTTTTTTTTATTATATTCCTCGCACGAGGTTGCATATTTTTTCCTCGCATGAGGTTGCATTGGCCCCTGCCCATACCCGGCTCTGGTCAAGACCACATGTCCCAGCACAAGAAGACCCAATGACACCATGTGTCATTGTAGTGGTCTTCCGTGTTTTCACACAAAGGACCTCATGACATAAATGTCACTACTGGTCCCTGTGCGTAGACACATAATCCTAGCCAAAAGCCAGATATTTTTTTTTTTTTTTTTTTTTCTCGCTTGAGGTCGCATATTTTTTCCTCGCATGAGGTCGCATTATCCCTGCCCAAACCCGGCCCTGGTCAAGACCACATGTCCCAACACAAGAAGACCCAATGACAACATGTGTCACCGTAGTGATCTTCTGTGTTCTCACACAAGAGACCTAATGACACATGAATGTCACTGTAACTGGTCCCTGTGTCTAGACACATGATCCCAGCCAAAAGCCGGATTCTAGGCATTTTTTTTTTTCCTCGCTTGAGGTCGCATATTTTTTCCTCGCATGAGGTCGCATTATCCCCGCCCTAACCCGGCCCTGGTCAAGACCACATGTCCCAACACAAGAAGACCCAATGACACCATGTGTCATTGTAGTGGTCTGCCGTGTTTTCACACAAAGGACCTCATGACATAAATGTCACTACTGGTCCCTGTGTGTAGACACATGATCCCAGCCAAAAGCCGAATTCTTTTTTTTTTTTTTTTTTTTTCCTCGCTTGAGGTCGCATATTTTTTTCCTCGCATGAGGTCGCATTGTCCCCGCCCAAACCCGGCCCTGGTCAAGACCACATGTCCCAACACAAGAAGACCCAATGACAAACTGTGTCACTGTAGTGATCCTCCGTGTTCTCACACAAGAGACCTAATGACACATGAATGTCACTGTACCGGTCCCTGTGTGTAGACACATGATCCCAGCCAAAAGCCGAATTCTAGGCATTGGGTTGTACAGCGTACAATACGCTGTAGGTTTAAGTCAGTCGAACAGTTATTTGGGGTTAACAAGATGAAAGAGTATATAAAAATGGGTTAGAAAATCAGAATAATTTAAGGGATAAGTTATATGTTCTTAACATGGGAGATAAAAGAATGAAAATGTAGTGTTTTTTGTAAGGGAGGGAACCTTTTTAGACTTTAAAGTAATCTAAGTATATATCATTAGAGTTTACCAAATTTGCATATCAGACTAGTTTTAGTAAAGATATAGAAGGATTAATGAAACTAAGGTAAAAAGTACTAAGGAGAATAACTATGATTATTAGCGCCCTTTACAGTTAAGAGAACGCAGAGCAGAATAAACCGCACGTGAAAAGTGAGCGAAATGTAAACAGTTATGTAGCACAGTTCACGGAGTTTGACAGCATAGAATTAAGCGTGGCGATAGGTGAGTGAACTGAACAATGGACCAATCGTATTAACTAAAACAACTTTGGACCCGATCAGATAGGCTAATGACGCTCATATTTAAGGGAGCGAGCTACAGAAGAGAATATTGAAGCAAAGGCATAATTAAAGCTAAAAAGAAAAGCGGATAACTTTTATTATCAGATAGCCAGGATGGGCTGTCATACCAAGAAGATGAGGCATTGCCATTAAACGAGATGGTATTGAACAAAGGGTTTACAGCACTGACATTTATGAAACATATCATGCGCTCTCTCATATGAGAGTAAGTATGAAGACGCCACCACAAGTGAATCTGATATTCATGAAACATCTCATGCGCTCTCTCATATTAGAGTAAGTATGGTGGAGGCCATTTTGGTGTTGGACGTTGTTTGATTATTTCAGGTGTAGCTACTGAAATCTTATATGCTGCATTTAAAGGAGTTAAACCTAACTAGGTTGAGATTGGGTGAGAACATGATTCCAAGGATTTAGAACTGTTGTAGAAAATATGAGAAAAATCGTGTAAAATGAGAAGGATCTTTAGTAGGCTAGATATACAACGAAATATGCAAGAGGCTATAGGAGAAACAATGTATAACTGTGCTTTGAGATATTTGATTGAATCAAGTGGAAGACTTGAGGACATTGTAATTGAGAACTGTGTCTGATGAATTATGTTGGTTGATCTTGGATTATCTTATGTAAATAAAAGTTGTTTTCGAAATTGAATCACATCACTCCGGTTGCTTTGATGTGTGAAGAGATTAAGGAATGGAGAGTTATTAGAAGTGAGTAATAGGAGAGATAGAAATAATAGAACACCCTATACGCATCAGTCGCTGCTCACCACCAAGGAGGGAAGAACGTGGTCTGGGTTGAACAAAAGACGAACCTTATATCATCCAGGAATCACCATCTCTGGCGGAACAAGGGGGCCAGTAGGAGAAATAGTCTCAATTGGAGGAAAGAAACAAAGTAAATAATAGATAACTAGGCCTGCCTCAGTCACCTAGTTATAGTTAGGATTGGACAGGGACCATCACCAGCTCGGTCACATAATATCCTATTTGGCGCCGTGACCACTCCTCCGACAGCGACAAAATGGCTACACCATTTCAGGATGAAACATGTCAACAGCATCGACAACATTCTCGCCCACACCAACAAAACTACAACAATTCACGACGGAATGGTTATAACAAACACTGGGACACTTTGAACAAGAGAGCACAGAGAATAACATTAAGAAATTGTATCAATGAAATTAAAACCAGACCGTTATGGGAGTTTAAAAACATAACATTAAACAACGGTCAAGTTGGCCTCCTCACAACAGAAGATGGATGGAGAGCACACATCGGGCAAATCAAATCAGGGAAGAAACATCACAGAATACCAACAAGAACAAATGCAAAGATATTAACAGAAATGACAACAAGTCCACAAGCAGTCCAGAAAAGACAAGTTACAAATGTCGCAGTACAAACAAATGACTTACCTGATTCGAACAACATTGAAATGGTTGATAACTTAGAAAAGCTGACATCTGAAGAAAGAAATAGTGATGTAACAGAAGTAGAAGAAATAACTACACTTTGCGCAGATTTAGAGAGCAAGTTTGAAGAGTTAGAAATGAAGAACAACAAAGAAGAAGTGAAGAATGACAGTGCAGTCATGAAGCCAGATACATTCTTGTCGATGCTATGGAGTCAAAAACAGGCACGTAAGAATCCCGATCAGAACTGCAGATTAGATGCTGAATATAGCAAGTCTCGTTGTCAAAAGGAATAGGTGTTCTAGAAGACATAAAGACATTACTTCTTCAGAAAGGACAGTCAAGTCAAAGTAACATTCAAGATCAATTACAAGATGAGAAACAAGAAGCTGTTACATGCAGAAATCCAGAAAGAACTGATCTGAAAGTGCAAAGTCATATACCGGTTCCAGAGTTGAGCAACGTTCCTTTAGATAATGAATATTCAAGAGACAATAGCCCCAATCTACAAAAGAATCAGGAGCAGTTGAAGCAGATTACAGCAGCAGCACAGATGAACTCAGCAACACAAACAGAGAATACAGCGACAGTTTCGGCAAAACAAACAGATGTTAATCTTAACACTGACACATCAGACAGGCGTACAGGAACAGTACAGAGCGTTAACAGCGGTCCGGAGGAGAAGAAGAAAATTATCAAGGTAGCTAATCCAAGTAAACAGGAGTTGAAGAAAGAAATAAAATGTATCTTCATAGAATGCGACTTTAAAACCGTGACAATAAAGCAGGTGCACCAATTATTAGAGACGAAGTTTGATATAGACTTATCTAAAAAAAAACAAGAGGTAAAACAACTTGTGAAAGATATAGCTGCACTGTACGAAATTATAGATAGAAAATTTGAAGAGGCCAGCAATAGGTTAGAAAAGAAGACCCAGTCCACGGTCACACATGAAGCGAGTAGAAATACAGATCGAGAGGATTTCCGATCCAAGAACCCAGAGGCTACAAACGAGGAGAGAAATAATAGTAGCAGCAGAGAAACTACTAACGATCGAGGGAGATACCGATCTAGTAGTAGAGAGGAGGAGAGAAATAGAAGTATAATTACCGGTCGAGGTATCGACATAGAACCTGAGAGGAACTCAGGGAAAATGAAGTGTGAAACAGTAAAAGAAAAACCGAAATACACAGTTGAAGAAGTAAGGAGCAGACAGGTTCAGAAAATTCTGGAGTTACACGAGATAGAGAGGCAGAGAAGAGAGGAGGAGAGAAATAGGAGTATAATTAGAGGTCGCGGTAGCGACATAAAACCTGAGAGGAACTCAGGGAGTGTGAGAAGTTGAAGATAGAGACAAACCGAAGCAAACGATTGATGAGTAAGTGAGATAAGGAGATTGGGAGATAGTAGCAGGAAGCTATGAGAGTACAGGCATAGCATATATAATATAAACAATATGGCGGCGGCAACTTAGTCTTGAGAAGCCTAAGTATAATTGGTCTATACCGCACACAAGAGAGGACTGAGTACACCTGACTAATAGGGTACTGCAGTATGAGAGATGAGTGATGGAGATGTAAGACATACATTTGAGGCCGAGGTAGTACGGCAAGACAATTTTTGTGGAAAAGTCGTGGTGACGACGGCAGAAATACTAGAGACTTAGATTTTTGATGAAGCACCACAGGAAGACAGCAACTATGGAACTGAACAACAACCACCCCAGCCACAACTACAACCCCAAGCATACACACTACAGTCGGGACTATGGAAGACGAGAGACAGCTACAAGCAGCGGGATGTAACATAAACCAGCAGAGACGAAGCCTTACAGAAGAGAACATCAGTCAACAACAACCACCAGCCTAGCCACTACACAGAGACAACGCATCAGTGTTTGCAATGTTATCACATGGTCACAACCATCTTTTCCCTATCCCTGCGTCAAGCCCAATACATTCCCTGTGACACCTGTCGCATCCCCAGTGATCATGTGAAGCGAACATGTGATGACAGAAGAAATGCCAGGCAAGCTCAGATGTATCAAGAGGAAGAACAGACATCTACAACCGATGAGAAGAAACAGGTTGCAGAAACGGAGCCTTACAGAAGGAAAACTTAGATCAACAACAACTACCAGCCACAACTACAACCACTAGCAAAGACATTGCGGTTGGGAAGAAGAAGATCAGATGCCTTACGAGCACTGAAACATAACAAAACTTGTCAGAAGTGAAGCTCTACAGCACAGCTTATAAACTTTAGCAACAATATTGCTGACAAGATGATAGTTCCTATACAGTCAGACTTATCAACATAAAGCAAAGAAAATAACATTGAAAGAATGGACGACGTTACCAACATCAAACTCAGAATGTAAACATCATCAAGTAAACAAGCTATTGTCATACTGACAACAACAACCTAAATTCGTTCGTCCTCATCCTCCTGCAGAGCGACTATAAATAACATCACAACTGATACCAATTTCATCAGTACGACAGTCGTCTCTACAGTAGAGAAATTTACACTGATGGAGCTTGCAAAAGAGATCTCCAAACTCATACAAACGGTGTAATCGCCGTAAAGTACTTTCCCAGCATATAGTACTAATTCACAGCACTTCCCCAGCTATAGTGCTTAATCACGGTACCTCTATCAACGGTATCCAACGATTAGTTAGCTAATCAGATCTATTAGGCTCAACATAGTGGTTAGTGATAGTTCGAAATACACTTAGACATTTACAAAATACACTAACGTGGTGAACAGAAGCGTAGAACTTTGCAAAGAAACTTAACTGTGTAGTGTATTAACTTATGAAAGTACATTGATCATATAGAGATGAAGGATAAAGTTTGACTAATCACATGACATATTCCAGTGATAAAGAAAGCTTAGAAACAGACCGTTATAACTGATCAAACTAGTTTATACCAAGATTAGAAAAGACACAGATTTCTAGAAAGACAATAACAAGATTCTGCATAGGACAAGGCTTGCCATAACAGATCAACACTGTTAATTAGTTTATATAGAACAATGTGCATGGTTAACTTATAATGTGTATGTATTTCAGATATATATATTTTGTTCAGGACCAGTTCAAAGAAGGGAAGATATATGAAGACAGATGTCACAGACCAATCCAGGGTGTTGCAGCAATGAAAGAAAAAAAAAAGAGAAAAAACCTACTCCCTCAGAGCTGCGCACATTAGACGGTAGATAAAGGGCCTTATTCCATATGACAGTGTTTATACAGTTGACTTCGAGATGAGATGTTTCCACAATTGATATAAATTACTGGTTGGGTAAGATACAACACAGATGACCCTTACATGGTCATGTCCGCATTGAGTTGAGGCATTTTGGTCTGGAAAATTTTGGTTAACTCCGACATACAGGGGTACATGTATATGGTAACAGACTGAGCTTACGGTTTCGACAGATGCATCAAAGGCTAGCATCAGCCGAGCACATCATGCTCTGACAATAGTGACTTAGGTCTTTTGCTATCGCCCCAAGACAGATGGTAGGATTTCGCGTGATTAGTTGCATACATGACTGGTAACTCGACTGATGCATCCAAGGCTAGAATCAGCCGAGCACATCACATCCTGACGTAGTAACACATATTTCTTGCTGTCACTTTGGGGATGTTTAGTAAATGCATGCTTGGTGACGCTATATATTATATTTCTACTACTCTGCCTATCTGACCGTTGCAATGAATACTGACGTTGACGGCAGATACTATAGACATATTAAGGACTGACAAACCTCTGCTTCCAGAGGCAGTACCATGTCGCCCATATATATATGTATATAAATAGAATGTATAATTATAATGTTTGAGAAGTATTAAATACAATGTTTACTTGTTTTTTCCAATACGATGTTAATGAGATGCTAGAATAGACATATATAATCTTAAGAGTGTGACAGACTACAATAACTACACATAGTCTAGGGAAACTTAATAGACTTCTTCCCAAGGTACAAGATGTGGCATAATACATGATCAACACTGACATTGAAAAAAAAATGTATAGTACCTTAAGTGCATGTTAATTGGTATAATGTACCTATCTCAGGCATAGAGGTGTTCAGGACTAGTAGAAAAAAAAAGAGAAAGGAGATGACAAATGATCCAGACTCAGTCAGATGGAGTCTTATTCATGGACATAGGCAAAGATTGCACTGAGGATGAACGTCCCTATATTTTATTGCACTGGTTATACAGAGATAAGGGATAAAACTTGGTTGCATTATTGGGTACTACTTGTTTGAGAGATGATGGTAATCAATTAAGTAAATACAATGTTCATTTATGCCTTTTATATTCATGAAAAAATTATTTTATGTTGAAGTAGAAATTAATGAGATGCTCTAGTTCTAGCATTGGAA